>JAUUTY010000115.1:0-176587 GCA_030979885.1 Lolium multiflorum
GACCAAACTAATATCGGTGCAACACCTTACAATGATTTGTTTGTCATTATCACATGTACAAAACTATATATCTCATTCTTCTAAAGCACTCGTGGATATTCTTACCGTTTATCCAATGATCATCACATGAATCATTTTGTATATGCTCCTAACCATTTAGAGCATAGGACATCTGATATTGTACATATTATTCGTGGATCTAAAATCCTCATGTGTTTCTACTCATTGAGTGTCAAATACACTCCAAGTCTTGTAAAACCTTCACATGAAAAGAACACCTTCTTTATATTGAACTACTTCAATATTCATTCTATGTACTTTTTAACTTAAACTTTTATGTGTTTCAATCTATCTTCATAGATCTTGACACTAAATATGTTTCTGTTCATATCCTTTCATTGAAGTTTAATTCTCAATGAAACCTTTTAATCAATTATATAATTACATTATTTATAATCAACGATATGTCATCTATATAAAGTATTACAAATATGTCTCAGCGCTCCCACTTAATTTCTTGCAAATGCAAGCCTCTTCATCGTCTCGATGAAATCATAACTCTTTGATCATTTCATCCGGTGAAGATTCCAACTCCCCAATACTCACTTCATCCAATTGAAGTTTGTATTCCTATCTAGTATTCTACGGACTAGCAAAACTCTTGGTTGTATCTTGTATACACCTTTAATACACACTTCTGTTAAGTAGTGTATTTTGCCATCCTACTAGCATATCTCATAAAAGAAATATGTAGTGATTTTACTAGAATAATCCACATAGACTATAAGCATTGCTACGGAAGATCTAATCTTATCGTAGTCAACTCTTTGAACTTTGTCGTAAACAACTTTTCGACAAGCCTAGCTTTTTTAAGGACATTTCATCCAAGTCTATCAATTTCATAGATTTATTTACTTTCAAAAAGTATTCATCTATCTTGGATTTCATGGCGTATAGCCATTTTAACGGAGTCAGGGCCCATCATAACTTCTTTGTTTGTAGTTGGTTTATCATTGTTCAAAAATCAATCCTTTGTTCACAAATCAATTATTTGATCACAAAGTAAACCATACCTACAAGGTTCAATATGTACTTCGATCTCCATGACTAAAACACTTTGTAGTCATGAGAGCCATGATCATCGTGACCACTTCCAGAACAATTCCGATGCTGCGCTACTTTGATCATTATGCTCAGGTTCATAAACCTTATCAAGTTCTATTGTCCTCCCACTCAAAATACTTCGCTAGAAAACAATTTCTTGGAAATAAGCAAGTAACATTAACAAACACTTTTGTCTTTTACTTTATAGTGAAAAGAATTCCCAATCAATTCTTTGGGATAACCAACAAAGACATTCATCCGATTTTGGTTGTAAACTTATTTATCTTATGCTATGCATACAAAATTTAAGAAAGGACTATTAGGTTCATACCCATGCCATAACTCGTATGGTGTCATTTCAACGGATCATGATGATGCTCTATTCATGTAAAAGCGGTAGTCTCTAAAGCATAATCCACAAAAAATATAACGGCTTCATTTTATTTTATCTCATCATTAATCCAACAAGGTTTGGATACGTCTCTCTCGGATACTTCATCATTACTATGATACTCGAAGAAATGTGAGTTGTAGAACAACTTCATAACTCTCTTAGATGTTCGCTAAACTCGTAATTCAAGTATTTCCACTATGATCTAATCATAGATATTTGACTTTTCTATTACGATGATTTCCACTTCATGCTAAAATTTATTTGAATCTATTCAAATGTTTCAAACTTCTTCCTTATCGAATATATCCACATATATATACTCAATTCATTGTTGGAAGTTTTCTTGAAGTGGAAGAATCTTCCGCACACAACTATGCTCAGTGAACCACATACATCATCATGCATGTTTCCACTAAGTTAGTTGCTCGTTCAACTCTTTGCCTATGAACGGTATTTTTATCATTCTCTTTAGAAAAGATTTGTAAGCGCCAAACGAATTCAAAAATCGAATTACTCCACAATTCCATTTGCATGAGTTCCTTCATGCGTTCCTTTCTAACATGACCTAAATGGCGGTTCCACAAATAAGTGGAATTCAAATCATTTGCCTTATGGCATTTTAGCCAGTGTTATGTATGTGTGTTTCACCATTAAGATTTATAAATAACTTATCCATCGTACATGGAGTAATGTCACACTTTGAACAACTCATTTTTTTTATTTGACCAGAGCACAATAAAAATTATTAAGTTCTTTATTATAAATTTAAGGGCTAGATAGAATGCCACCGACCGAATACAATAACACTTTATTTTTGTTCAAGACGTGCATTATCATATTCCTTGTGAGTCACTTAGGCCATTGTATTCTTTTGTATTGCGTTGTTTTGTATGACACTTCATACCAACCAATATGGTACAAATACCCAAGAATTTCATTGTGTGACCAAACAAGGAATACATCCATAACATGTATATCATTTATATACACCGAGCTAGACTTTCTAGTCTTTTCTTTTCTTTTCCCACAAAATATTTTTTAGTTTCTCTTTTAGCTTTCCTCATTATTCGTAAAAAACACTTTAACATCATTAACTTCTAGGTTTGTTGGTCAAATACCAATAACCTTGAGGTTCTTACTTTGAAGTTGATCATCATATGACAAGTGTTTCAGATTTCACTATTAGTAACTTTGTAATATGATGAACAATTTCACTCATAATTTTATCCATCATATCATGACGACTTTTCCAGACCATGTCTGTACATGCTAGGCTCGTAAAGTTTAACCTCAGTATTCGCATGTGCAAATCTGGCTTGCACCCGTTGTATGCACACGTAGAATCTATACCTTAGTATTCGAAACGACGATTCTTTAGCAACGGTGCATACTAAGGACGATCACTTCATGGATATGCGAATATCGTTAGTGCCTCAATAGTTGGAGGATTGGGACGCCTTGCGTCTTCAACCTTCGTACATTCCCATAAAACTTATGAGTTCATGTAGTCTCACTAGATTATATTCTATCATCTTGCAATAAGGTCTTAGATATCACATATATCTCATACCTTGCTTATTTCTGAAAACTAAATTTTCAGCTCCTTACTTTTTTCAAACAGATTTGAACTTCAAGTTTCATGGAGACAAGATAACTTTAGGTACTAATTGAAATCATAGCTCTTTGAATCAACAATGTGAGGTTTACTAAAAGTTTGCAATAGACTTAATCATTTCTTGATTCTTTAACAATACGGTACCAGTCCGTAAAGTTTCTTGTCAGATTTTAACACTATCTCAATAACAAGACTAGCGCTTGGTAGAAAAACTGATGCCAATACTACAAATTAATTCAAAATACTACTCAGACTATGTTTATGATAATTAGTTCATGTTTTAATCTAATTACTAATGAACTCCCACTTAATACAACATCCTCATAGTTGTTAAGTGGTACACGATCCAAATCCACTAAACCAAAACCGATCATCACGTGAGATGATGTAGCTTCAATGGTGAACATCAAACATGTTGATCATATCATCCATATGACTCGTGTTCAACCTTTCAGCTTCCGTTGTCCCGAGGCCATGTCTGTACATGCTAGGCTCGTCAAGCAAACCCAAATATTTCCGCGTGTGCAACATGGCTTACACCCGTTGTATGTGAACGTTGAGTCTATCACATCCGATCATCGCGAGATGCTTCGAAACGACAAACTATATCAACGGTGCATACGAGGGGAGAACACTTTATTATCTTGATATTAATGAGGGATCATCTTATAATGCTACCGTCGTTGTTCTAAGCAAAATAAGATGCATAAATAGATTAACATCACATGCAATTCATATGTGATATGATATGGCCTCTTTGTCTTTGCGCCTTTGATCTTCATCTCCAAAGCTACGTACATGATCTCCATCATCAATGGGCATGATCTCCATCATCGTCGGCGTAGCGCCAAGGTCCATGGCGCGTCCTTCATGGTTGTTCACCGCACAGCAACTATTACAACTACTTTGAAATAATACCAACATGAAATATAAAGACAACCATAAGCCCCCTCCGGCTGCCACAATACAATAATGATCATCTCATACATATTCATCATCACATCATGGCTATATCACATCACCAAACCCTGCAAAAACAAGTTAGACGCCTCTAATTGGTTTGCATATTTTACGTGGTTTAGGTTTTCAGTAAGATCCAATATACCTACGAACATGAACCACAAAGCTGATACTAGTGTTGTCAATAGGAAGAGTAAATTCAATCTTTACTATAGTAGGAGAGACAAACACCGAGAGAAAGCCACTTATGCAATACAAGTTGCAATACGAGCGTGAGCAAATCTCATGAACGCGGTCATGTAAAGTTAGCCCGAGCCGCTTCATCCCACTATGCCACAAAGATGCAAAGTACTCAAACTAAAGAGCAACATAAGCATCAACGCCCACAAAACAATTGTGTTCTACTCGTGCAACCATCTATGCCAGACACGGCTCTATACCACCGTAGGGATTCGAGTATACAGAAACAAAAATTTCCCACCGGCGAGAACGCAATCCAAGCCAAGATGGAACCAGAAGATGGGAGCAACGAGGGGATGGACGAGACTCTCCCTTGAAGATTTCCAAAGCCTACAAGAGGAGGCTCTCGTTGCCGTGGTAGACGATCACTTGCCGCTTTCAAAAGCGCGTAGAAGATCTTGACGGTGCCACAATCGGGCAGCACCTCCGTACCCGGTCACACGTTCGGTGTGATGAAGACGACGTCCTTCTCCCCGTTCCAGCGGGCAGCGAAGTAGTAGATCCTCCTCGGAATCCCGACAGCACGACGGCGTGGTGGCGGTGGTGGTGGAGAACTCCGGCAGGGCTTCGCTAAGCGTATGCGGGAGAAGTGGTGGAGGAGGAGAGGCTAGGGTTTGGGAGAGGGGGTGGCGAGGGCGCCGGCCATGGGCAGCCCTAGGTGGTGCGGCCAAGAGTGGGCAGCCCCCTCCCTCTCCTCCTCATTATATAGGTGGAAATCCCTAAGAGTTGTAGTCCAAGTCTTCGAATAAGACCCAAACCAAAACCTTCCATGCGGGACAAAACCCAAGGGGGTAATCCCACTCAAGGTGGGACCCCACCCCTTTCCTTGGGGTTGGCCGGGCTGACCCTGGGGTCCCACCCACCTCCCCTTTAGGGTTGGCTGGCCATACACGGATGTCCTCCGGGACTCCACTTTCCATGGTGATTCTTCCTGGACTTTTCTAGAACCTTCTAGAACCTGCCATAAATGCACCGGATCATTTCAAACTTTGGAATATGATTCCCTATATATGAATCTTATACTCCGGACCATTCCGGGACCTCCTCGTGATGTCCTGATCCCATCCGAGACTCCAACAAAACTTCGAACTCCATTCCTTATTCCATATCTACTTAACGACATCAAACCTTAAGTGTGTCACCCTACGGTTCGTGAAGTATGTAGACATGGTTTGAGACCTCTCTCCGACCAATAACCAACGGGATCTTGAGATCCATAATGGCTCCCACATATTCAACGATGACTTAGTGATCGAATGAACCATTCACATACGATACCGATTCCCTTTGTCACGAGTGTTTACTTGTCCGAGGTTTGATCATCGTATCTCCCATCTTGTTCAACCTCGTCTCCCGACAAGCACTCTTTATCGTCTCGTGGTATGTGGTCTCTTATGAACCATTCATATGCTTGTGTCTATTTAGACGACATTCCCACCGAGGGCCCGAGTATATCTATCCGCTACTCCTGGAGGGGACAAATCCCACTCCTGATCCATATGCCTCAACTTCACACTTTCCCTATACTTAATCCCACCTTTATAACCACCCATTTACGCAAAGGGCGCTTGATGTAATCAAAGTACCTTTCCGGTATAAGTGATTTACATGATCTCATGGTCAAAAGGACTAGGTAACTATGTATAGAGCTTGTAGCAAATAACTTAATGACGTGATCTTATGCTACGCTTAATTGGGTGTGTCCATTACATCATTCACATAATGACATAACCTTGTTATTAATAACATCCCAATGTTCATGATCATGAAACTATGATCATCTATTAATCAACAAGCTAGTTATACAAGAGGCTTACTAGGGACTCCTTACTATTTACATAACACACATGTACCAATGTTTCGGCTAATACAATTATAGCATGGTATGTAAACATTATCATAAACACAAAGATATATTATAATAACCATTTTATTATTGCCTCTTGGGCATATCTCCAACACTAAGTAACGAACAAGCAAGATGTTGCCCTTACGTCAAGTTGCGTAGGAGAATGAATGTTGTAGGCTGATGGTCGAAAGTTGATGAGATTGGCAGCGTGTAACACCGCGTGACCCCAACATGTAGTTGGGGGCAATGAATTTAATCCTCTTAATCAATGCCTCCGCATGTCCATACTTGCTCAAGTTTGATTCCCGTTGCCATGCAGTAATCATCGAACGCTTTCGAAGTAAATTCTCCAGCGTTGTCCATTCGAATAGACTCAATGCGATGATCAGGGAATTTATTCTGCATTTGTATGATCTGTGAGATCGGCTTTGCAAAAGCATGGTTCCTTGTTGACAGCAGGCAAACATTGGACCATTTTGAGGAAGCATTGATGAGCACCATGAAGTACCTAAACGGCCCCGAGAGGGGCTGAATGGGACCGCATATGTCCCCTTGAATATGTTGCAAGAACGCGGGGATTTCATCCTTCACCTTTAGGGGGATGGTCTAATGATTAATTTCCCCGTGGCGCATGCGGAGCATACGAAATCATCAGGATTCGGGAATTTTTTTACATTGACGTTATGACCATTCGAGTTTTTTATTATATTTCTCATCATCCTAAGACCAGGGTGGCCTAATCTATCATGACATAGGCAGAATAGTTCAGAGCTGCGGAAGACAGTTTTAAGGGTAGTATACACGGGGGTGCTACGATCTTGGTGTAGTACAACCCCGTAGCAAATGAAGGAAGCCTTTCGACCATGTGTTTACCATTTCCGTCACGCTTGGTGATGATTAGGTACTCCTTACCATTGTCATCAACATCAGTTTCTATGTGGAAACCATTTGCGCGTATGTTTTTAAAACTTAAGAGAGTACGAGTCGACTCCGGGTACAACAATGCTTCATTAATGATCAAAGTTGTTCCCATGGGGAGTATAATAGTAGCTCTTCCGGAGCCAACTATGTTCGGACCGCAGCCGGCGATCGTCATAATATTCCCTGGATTTTTATTTATGGACTCAAAGTACTTTGTTTCTCTCAAGATGGTATTGGTGGTGCCGCTATCGGCAAGGCACGTTTCCTCCATTTGGGCGCCACACTTGTTCTAAAATATAGCGTCTAATTAATATAATGGAGCGAGGAAGATGCATCATTAAGTAAGTAGACACATAAATATTTCAGAACATAACATAACCATCTCATATTAAATAATGGAATAAATGAATGAGACAAATGTCATCCAATCGCCGAAACAAATAAATGTTTTGCTCTCATAGAGCTTACAACCATATCGAATGAATGTATCAAATTATTGCCAAAGTGAAATCATGAAATAAATAGGACGAGGCGAAGTTTTTAGATGGAGTCCGCGAGGAAACCATCGACCTCAGCAGATATCTCCATCTCAGAGAGCTTCTCTTCGCTATCATTGCCGAGGCAGCATCAATGTCCAACTGGGGTACGGGAGGGGGCACAACGTGCTCAACCTCCATGGGCACTTGGGCGTTCACGGGAACAACCTGGAGTGCTGCCTCAGGTGCCTCAACTTGCGCCATTCTGGGCGCGCCGTTGGGCACGGGGATCATCACGGGCGCCGCAGCGGGCGCCGGTGGTGCCTCCACCTGGAGAGAAGGTGCGTCTCGCGTGCCTTCTTGGCCTTGTACGCGTCCACGACGTGCTTAGGGGCCCGGCACTGCCTGTAGAAGTGAGTCTTGGATCCGCAGCGGAAGCAATCCTGGGGCCTTGCCTCCCCCTTCCCGGCATGTTGGTTGTTGGCCGGGTTGGGGGGGTTAGGTCCCTTCTTGCCTTTCTTGCCTCGCTTCTTCATTATTGGCTTGCGCACTTTATATGCGCCGGCATTTACTTCCTGACTTGGACCTCCAACGAAAGGCTGCAAGGAGAAGTTCTTTTTGATAACTTCATCTTGCGCCTCATCAACCTGGAGGGCATCAATGAGCGCTGCATACTGCTGAAATTTCTCCTGGCGGTAGTTCCGCGAAGACTGAATAGCAGTTGGATGAAAGGTAGAGAGGGTTTTCTCTATCTTCTCTTTATCTGTGATAGTATTACCACAAAGGAGAAGCGAGGTACAAATCCGGTGTAATGCGGAGCTGTACTCTCCCACAGTCTTGAAGTCCGCAAACCTCATACGCATCCATTCTGCCTCCGCCTGTGGCTGAACAGTGTACTTCACTAGAGAACCACGCTTTGAGGACGGCCCAAAGGGCTGAAGCACTCCGTTCTGCCATGTACTCATTTTTCAGAGTACCACAACTGTGGTGGCGGAGGAAGTGCAGCGCTTGCGCATTTTGCGCCGGAGTGGTGGTGCTTGGGGCCATCGGGGTCCCCGCACTCAGCGCACCTTTGATCTCTTTGCCCTCGAGGACGATCTCGAGGCCCAAGTCAGGTAGTTCAGCCCGTTCTGAGCCAACTCTGCGAACTCACGGTTCATCATTCCCGTCATCTGCAATTTATGCAAAGTGTGTAAGATTATAGCAGGTAATCAATTGCATAAATGCGATGTTGATACACAATACAATATGACGGCGTTCCAAAAATTAAATAGAAAAATGGACATGCTAACTATGCTATACTAAGTATTAAAAGCATACATCAATTAAATACTGTAGTAAAACATAAGGTGAAAGCATGTACAAAGATAGGTTATGCTAAGAGCGTTTTTAACGTGAAAACTGACCCTAAATATGACTTTCCGAGGCTATTTTCCGCCCCAAAATACAATTACAGAAAAAACTGTAACTTTTGTGCCACGGGCCTATTTTTTCTGGCCCACATCAGCAGCAGGCCGAAACCAGGCCGGACGGCCCACCTATCCACCCCCACCCCATCCCCTTGGCCCGATTCGGCCAAGTCCGCTCACTGGCGGCGCGTGGGCGATGGCTGCGAGCCGAGGGCGCTCGAGCAGGCGGCGTCGGGCGGAGGGCGGGCGGCCAGCGCGGCGAGGGCGCCGGTGTCCGCGGCCAGCGGGGCCGGGATCGAGGCGGGCGCTGCCGGCCAGCGGGGCCGCGGCGGCGCGCACGGTAGCGCAGGGGCGCGGGTGGCGGCCAGCAGGGCCCCGGCGGCGGCGCGCGTAGCAGCGCAGGGGCGGCGGGCGGCGAGCGCCGGCGACCAGCGGGGCCGCGGCGGCCGCGCGCGGGGCGGCGGCAGGAACGCGCGGGCGCGAGCCAGCGGACCTCCTGCGCATGCGCGGGTGCCGGCCATCTGGAGGCAGGTGCGTGCACGTGGGGGCGTGGTTAGCTAGGCTGCGCGGAGGCGGCAGGCATCGGCCAGCAGGGCCAGCGGCGGCGTGCGAGCGCGTCGGCCAGCAGGGCCGCTGCGGCAGTGCATGGCGGCCAGCAGGGCCGCGGATGCAGTATGCCCAGCCATGGCAGTGCATGGCGGCCAGCATGTCGCTTGACTCTCGGGAGAGAAATCCACACCATATGTAAGATCTAATAATTACGCAAATCGCAAAAATTGAAAGAAAATCGAATAATGAATCTATTTTTGCGGTCAATTTCGGATTATACCTTCGCGATCCGGTGCCGGGCGCCTGCTTGATGCAGGCTTGACGAAGGGTCGGTGAAGCGAACGTGCTGATAACGTGTTGCGCAACCTCTGCCGGCTGGCCGGTCCGGTCCCGAGGGTGCGTAGATGAAGTAGATGAACAACAGAGGTACACCGAATGCGTAAAGTAAATTGACACAAAAATATGAGAGCTCTTTATTGATTTTTCTGTTAACGTTAAGTGGGTCTTATCCCTTTATCCCTCTAGGTCTATAAATAGAAGGAGCTCAATCTTAAGTGGGGGAAGACTTAGCCAAAGCCGAACGTGCCCACCGAAGTGGGCCACGTCGGAGGCCCAAGTTTCCCAAAATTCTGTGTATGCAAATTTTGTTTGGGTTTGCTTCCTGTACAACTGAATGTTGTTTCGATCTGAATTACTGTCATTGGATCCCCAAACGAATTTGTTTCCGTAGACGGAAAATTTTCCTTCAAGGCAACTGGTAGGAGAATTTTGCGTCATGATGACAACTGAAATTTGCTTCGATGTAACGGTACATTGTGAAGGCATAACAAAATAATAAAGTTCTTATTTCTATGACTTCTCTCACTAGTCACAACAGACACACAGCTGCACATAATTTCACACATAGGTGACGAGTTAATAGCATCAAGCCACCACTTTTCGGGCTAAATTAATGTTAACTTATTCGCAAAAAAGGGCTAAATGTTAACTTTGGCATCATTTTACGTTGGGTTAAGTGCATTTTTGTTCCTCAAGTTTTGCAAAAGTCTAATTTTGGTCCCTTAACAGTCTAAGCAAACTTTTAATTAAGTTCAATTTTGGACTCTAACAGCAATTTTAATGATGGTTTGACTCTCTTTTTTCTATCATGGGCAAAATTGGCCGGTTTTAATCTACTGGGATCATATATCCTTAGAAGAAATCCACTTGTCCTAACACACATGTGTGCCGCCTTCGCCTTCTTCGCTTGGTGTAGCCGTCCTCGCCAATTAAGGCGCCTCCGCCTTTCCTCCAAATGCAAAAGCCCGCGCATGATCGCCGATTCTACCTTTCTCGGCCGGCTTAACCGCCCTCGTAGTGTTAGCCACCGCCGTTAGGGGTTGGGGAAGAGTTAGGATTACTATGCCAAACAGATAACGATCATGATCTCGCCACGGTATAGTATAAGAATGTATACATGTGACAAATATAGATAAAACATTTTTTAATTATTTTTCCACTTTTTAAAAATCAATAACAACTTTCTACATTATTCCATTTTACTGTGTCTGAAAACATGCACCCTCCACTTACTATAAATTGTTTATATTACTAATTTTTACAATATCTGCTATTGTTCTATTGTTGCTGCCATGAAATGAATTTTTTTCCCCTACGGAATTGTAGGCAAATAGGCCGGCCACCTACTGTTTCAAATCCTACAAACTAAATAAACTCTACAGATAAAATTCCTAAGAAGTAAAATCCTCCAAAATTATTACTCCCTCCGTTCCTTTCTGTAGTGCCTATAGATTTTTGGCATTTGTTTCACAATATAAGGCTGTAGCTTGGCTTTTTTCAATTACCCACTGTACCGGTCAACTCCCACACGACATGCATGAAAAAAAAAATCCATACAAAATAGGAAACAGATAATTGAGATTTCTAATGCATGATCCCAAGGATTGCTTAAATTTAGGAAGTAATGTTTTTCTTTCCTTAATTAAACATGGCTGCACATATATGGAGAGTCAACCAGACAGATTTGTGGGATTTGTTACGGTAAGTTAGGAAGTTATCGATTTGCCTAATTTTAGTCTGATCTCAAATCGTTTAGCCAGGGGGTCTTGTGTAAAAAATACTCTTGCGCTAATTTCCGTGCCAGAAATCTATAGGCACTATAGAAAGGAACGGAGGGAGTATTAAATTCTTTTGAACCAAGGAGGTAGATGTCTTTTTAATAAGGACGAAATAATCACCAAAAAAGGGACGAAAGGCAGTACAGCCAAAGCAATGAAAAATACAATTTATCATTTGCTTTGCAATGTCCATAATAAGCACACAACGGTGTGCGCACTGCCGCCGAACAAATGCACATCACGAGCCAACTAAAATTTATCAGCACTATGCACTTCTCGCACAAAGAAAATAAGTTATCCATCGTACATTGATCTGGAAGAGAGAAGAAGGCAGCAGGCCCAAGTTATCTGGCGCACATCTCAATCGATCATTCGCCTTGTATCAATTTAAACCGGGTCAGGAATTTTTTATCCTGCAACCACACGAAGAAAACATAGTTAATTACCATCCAGGAAGATCTGGCTCTTAAGAAGGAATAAACCAGTCTCAACTTGTAGCCAAGAGTTGATTACGAGTCAACCTTATTATCTTCAGACATCATTATATTTAAATGTTAACAATCAGCATAGAGTCAGCATAGGATGCTACTCACTGTGTCATGGAGGGTCCCAAAAAGTCGGTGAACACTAACTTCGTGCATGAAAGCCCTTAACTACTAAATTGGCAACATGCCCAGAGGATATTAGCAAGGACGCTCACCACCCCATCCTGGCGTTGGCGATGATCTTGTTCAGATGGAAGAGGTGCTTCCGTAATCCGTACACGTGCAGCGTGTACACGAGTGCCACGCAGGTCACCAGGAAGGACAACACGAAGAGCTCTCTGAAATCCTGTTGGGTTGTACACATTCAAAATGTGGTATATTCAGCTCCCCATTTGGCAACAACTGACTGAAACTGAAAGGAGGAGCGAGTACCCTGGGGTCGGAGATGATGATGCCCATGATGTAGGTGAGCCGTGAGCAGGTCGAAGATGGACTCTGCAGCTTTGACACGTGATCAGTCTTGCTCAGGGTTTCAGCACCATCCTCGGGATCGCTGCAACCTTGCTGTACCCGGCCGTGCACTCGTGGGCGTCGACGCTCCGAACAGCGCTCTGGTCCATCTGGATGCAGGCACTTCACGTCACGTCCTCTGCGTTTCCTTCAGAAAATGTACTCGCATACTCAGGTAGAAGGAGATGGTCGATTTTTCTATTGGTGGCCTGATCATCACTCATGGCCGGTGTCGCCTCGTCGTGCCTTGGCCTCTGGATGTTAAGGGCAGCCTCACAGGGTGCAGAACTCAAAGGTCATCCAAGAAGAGTGAATCTTCTGACCATAATGGGAAACTAAAGATCACGATCAGCTTAATTCATTACCTTAGGACAGTGAAGTAGAGGATAGTTAGAGCAACCCCTGGCAGCATTTTGAAGATGAACAGCTTCAAACACGCCCCCAGTTTCAATTATGAAACTGAAGCGTCAGGTATTACAATGGTTCAAAACATAGCAGCATAGACGATCTGCAGAAACAACCTCTACCCAGTTTTGTCAAAAACGGAAGTAAAGACTACCAGAAATCTAAACACCAACATGAACATCGAAGGAACCCTGATACAAAGCATAACCAAACCAGACTACTCTCAACCTCAAAAGGACTAAAAACATTCAGAACTTTAAAACCGAACTACGATCTACTACAGGCACACCTAGGAGACACCAACGGATCTTCGGCAAGGATATGAAGGACACTATGCAGCTAACCTCCTTTTCACAGGATTCCATGTTTTTGCCCGAAGATTTCCTGTGCGACTTGTGCCATCCTATGGCAACATCACCGCCTGCCTCATGTACACAGGCCAAGACTCCAAGCAGGGGCAGATTCAGGAGCTGCTTCGTCACAAGCACCCTCCAACCCGATCCACCCTCCAGACGCTTCTGACTTCTGAGCCTACTCATCCTTGGGAGCAACGAACTTAGACGACGGTAACACCGCAGTCACTGCCGACTCTCTTCTCTGCTGGGTGTTTTCACCGAGAGCACGCACGGCCGTTGTATACAGAGACGGAGAGACAGTACATACGTGCAGAACTCCTTTTACAGATGATTATCTCCAAACACGTTAATTGCAAAAAAGAAACAAAATTTTATAAACAAAGACACATTTAAAATGTGCATGTAAAACTTCTTTAATTTCTGAGAAATACATTTTACAACCAGAAAAATGGTATCATAGCAAAAATGCAAAGTTATCAACAAATAAAATAAATCTTGAATCATTTATTATCATACTGATATTGTACTCTTACAGCATAAGGTTTGGCGAATCAAAGGTTTTAAAAAATAGGGATGGGAACATATTAAGATTTGTATTAGCCGATGCAGAACTAGGACAAGATTGTAGAGGGCGATACAGAAAATTGTTCTTCAGGATTCTAATAAGCACTTGTTATCTCACTCCTGATTTATACAATATCAACTCGTGGTACTTCATGATGAAATTTTCTATCCCCGTTTACTAGCACCTAAACATCGCCAGTAGAACATTGTGTGGATCAGTACACAAAAATGAAAAGATAACATCAAACTGAGAAGATTGGCCATGAGTACATGCAAATGCAAAAGCCTATAATTTTTCTTACTTGTTTCTTACAGTCCTCATGACTTGGGCATAACCAGCAACTGCTGTTGGGTCATCTGGATCAATCATGATCTTTTCCTTCTTAAGGACACTAGGTGCTGTCTCAAACTTTTTCTTTACCCCAAAGAATATGCCCTTCAATAGATCTATATGGGATGGAAATAAAGGGATTAGGACTGCACAAAGTAAATTAAATGTAGCAAGAACAAAAAAGCAGTGCCAGGACTACAGCTGTCATAAAACAAGAACAAAAAAAGATAAATTGACAAACTAAATGAAAACTCGAAATGAGAGCATACATTGCATGTTCATGGAAAGGAATAATGATTGATTCGTCAGTAAAAATGCACAGCTCAGCATACGAGAAATATTCAGTAGACTGAAGTTAACTCCAAAAGAGCTGTTAGGTTTTATTATGCAGCAGCATCAGCGGTTCACTAATTTGACAGTTCTCCTCAACAAACACTACAGGACAATGCACAGAATCACAAATAATGATTGATTCGTCAGTAAAAATGCACAGCTCAGCATACGAGAAATATTCAGTAGACTGAAGTTAACTCCAAAAGAGCTGTTAGGTTTTATTATGCAGCAGCATCAGCGGTTCACTAATTTGACAGTTCTCCTCAACAAACACTACAGGACAATGCACAGAATCATAAACAATCATTAGCACCAAAACTCCAGAACTAACACAAATATATATTATGAAGATGTGCTAATCTCATACAAATGCAGCAGACTTGAGAGACGCCTCCATTGGCCAAAGCAGCTTGGGCAGAATATAGCTACAGGAACATTTAATCAACAAACTGATCAGCGCCCAAACGGTGTAAATTTGAGCGGCATCATAAACAAAACTTCCTGACGAAACAATAGCTCCATACTGAAACTTCGCAGAGTAATAACTTGTTTGGAATTAACTGTCACTGAATTTGCGCTAGATGCCATAGAATAATCCTAAGCAGAATTAGCAAAACATATGCCAGAATAAGTTGACTACATTATTACGACCTCAAATTCGACGGCAAGGCTCAGTAGACATTTTGGGACAAGGTATACACGGTAAACAGGAAAGTAAGAGCACTGAGACATGACAAACTTTGACTTCTCTCACAACTCACAACAGAAACACAATTTCACACACATCGGTCAGACATACTAAACTTCAAGAGACCAAGCGTAATAAAACAGACATGTTGATGAAACCTATACTTGATAACAAATGATAACTTGACAGCATGATGCCATCACAGCGCGCTGCATCATCAGCTCTTCGATGTCACCACTGATCTGGAGAGGTGCTGTCGTCCATTGAGGCAAGGGTTGTTCGACGCATGTTTCATCATTGTGAGATTGGGTGTAATCCACACAGGAGCAGGCCATTTGGACCAAAGCTGGGGAGAAACAAGGTCCTCCTTGGCATTACTGCCCAAGTCAACCACTCCAATGTCACGACGACAACTCTTACGACCCGTAATGTACTCATCATCATCAGTGAAGTAGGCATGATTCCCCTTGAGAGCAGGATATTCTTTTGCACTGAGACAAAGTGCATGGTTATGCCCAAGAAACAGCACATGGTCAGGCAAGCAATCAATTTCCACAAGCCTCATTGTGCCCACATCAACTTTGTGTAATTTAATTTGCACAGTATATTTGGGAAGAGCTATTTCAGGATCAGCCTTTTCATCATCAGGCTCCTCAATCTCTATTGTTCTCGAAACAAGCAGCAGACCACCCCATGGAGCTTGGACAATATACACGGCGTCGAGATCTAAATTCATATCCATCCCCCTAATGATCTTCACTGTAACAGCAGAACCACTAAGATCGAAGGCATGAATCTCTCCCCCTATAGTCACCGCATACAACAACCCATCCTTGTAGGTGCAGTCCCGATAGTCACCGTGTGGCAGCAGCCTGGTCCACTTATCATCCCCTACTCTTGCAAAAGAGAGCTGGTCGAATGGCTCATGGATGAGCGCCACAATGAAGCTTCCTGTGGATGCATCAAAGAACACAAATGCCTTAAAGTAGAAGGATTCCCGCAGCTCACAGAGAGCATAGATCGACGTGCTGAAAGCTCGTTCTGCAGAGTCCCTTGTGTATTCATACTTGTGGACAGCACCGGAGTCATCACAGATGGGCTTCACGTGCGGCATGGTGGTCACCGAAGGGAGAGCAATCTGTTCACCGGTGATGGGATTGACGAGCTGCATTTCAGACAGCTCGTTGACTGTAACGAGGAAGCCGAGAGAGGACCCGATGAGGAACCGGCGGCGGATCGGTGGATCCGGGAGAGTCAGTCTGTAAACCCTCTTCTCCACCAGGCTGTAGAGGATGGCAACGTTGTCAGCGGTAGATTCAGAGGTGTAGAGCAGGCACGGCGTCTGGGGCTGCTTGCGCTTGCCTAGGTCGCGGACGGCGACATAGGCGGAGCGCCATGTGGTGCGGACGGCGCCGGCGCGCACGAGGTCGGGGATCTCGAGGGCCGCGAAGATGGCCATTAAGATGTCCTCCGGTAGCTCCGGCGAAGGTGCGGCCGGTAAGCTGCGAAGGAGAGACCTAGCAGATTAGTAAAAAATCCGGCGGCTGGAGAGGAAGACCTAAAGGTGAGCACTCACCGCTGGGCGTCGACGCGAGCGAACTGGATGGGGCTCGGCGAGGAGGAGCCGCCGGCGCATCCCGCGGGCGGAGGGTTCCGCGGCGGCGAGTGAGTCGGTCCGCTGTCCTGGCCGGGGAAGAGGGGCGGCGGCGCCGTGGGAACCATCTCGAGGATTCGCGCTGCCGTGGCCCCTGCGCTAGCGGCGGTTGCGAGGGCGCCGGTGGGAAGCTGGAGGCGGAGCGCCGGCGACTCGGGGGGTTTTCCGAGTGTTTTCAGTTCTTTTTTCTCACTTTCCAAAAGTATCCTAGTTCTTGTAAAAATAAAAATCTTAGGCAGGTAAATAAATTTTGAGAAATAAAGTACTGTCCGTCACGGTGTAGCATTATACTCATCTAAAAATATTAGTACGAGGATAGTGATGATGCAAATACCTAATTAACCGAACCGAAATTAACAATATTAACCAAACGCGCAGCCGGAGTGAGTGCAGAGTGCGTGTCTATGCTGTCCACGGAGTTTCAGAGAAAAGAACATTTTAGAAAAATAATAAAAGCGAACAAAAAATGACCATGTAGAACAAAAACGGTGCTTTTACTGACCAAACCGATAATGTTTTCAGTTGAAATATTACTGGTGCAACGAACAAATAAACATGCCGAATAGCTAATGACCACCACACAATAAAGAAGTTTAAACCAAACAAATTACTGAAACAACAAAGAAAGTTTAAACCAAAATTTATCCAAAACCAGTCGCATATGAACATTAGCTTGGGGAGACATTCATATGTTCTTGCTAATCTAAGCTCCTGGAAAGGATATTTATCTTCAGATGATAATGACATTTTGTGAACAACGCCATCAAGACTAATAGACTACAGCCACTCATGTCTCTGCCACAAAAGCTACATATACTCTGTCAGAATATGCTACAACTAATTCAATATTTTTTTCTTGAATTAGTTACAGCATTTTCTTACAGAATGTGCAGTCCAGCACAGTATCACACTATCACTTCTACTAAACTGCCACAACTTCTAAACAGTTACCCCACTTTAACTAGGCATTTACACCATCGTCCAACGATTGCAGAAAGCCAATGCACATAGCACAGAACAAATCGCCTTTCAGACAGATGATGCCACTAAGTTGGCACAACATACAGCTCCCTCTGACCCTCCTTCCACCAAGCTAACAAGAGCGCGGCCATTGCTACAGCACAGATGAAGAGAAGAAGAAGAGCACGAGAGCAGTTGGTGCTCCCTTTCTTGCCTCTGGTCATCTTCTCTTTCTCATCTTGACATTCTGCACTTGGTGATTCGCCTGCACTATCAAAACGCTTACCGTTGGTCGGTAACTTGAGGTCTTCTATCAAGGTGTCATCATTCTGTACATGACATTGGTTGTCATGCTGAATGGAATCCCAGTAGTCATTCCTTTCCGCAACTTCGCCATCTGTACACTGTCCTGAACAGCGCCGTATCTGTCTGAAAGCTGGGCTGTCAGGTAATCTGTGAGTATCTCTTTTTGAATTACTGCAAGAGTTGTAAAACTGGAGCTGCTTCCTTGGGGTTGACTGCATCCTATAGTCTTCTGAGAAACTTCCTCGCCTAGATATCTGAAACGAGTTACGAGTCCATGAGAGGGACAGAGATAAAGCTGTAAATTAATTTGCATCACAAAACGTCAAGCTTCTGCAGTTTCGCTCTACAGCCCAAAATTGTTTTATAAACTGGGACCACTGAGAGATAACCCTTCAATGCATCAAAGGAAATTCCATAAGCAATCTATGAACATATATGGGGATGATCTGTTTTGCACATGAAATTATTAAATTTCTTTTGTACCAAAAGTCAAAAGGTTTGTTGTTCCTATCATTTGAAAGATATACTATTCCAGGACAAAGTACAAACGCTAACTCATATACCAAATCTTGACATGATAAGTCCCAAAGTTCTATAATTGTTCATACAAGTGAGAAGATGACCAAGTGATTAATAAATTAAGTTCTGTTGTGTACCTGAGAGAAACGATTAGTAGTTTGGGGTGTCAAACACGTAGGGCATGTATCAGCAATTCTTGTTGGCACATCTAAAGACCTCCTCAGTGACTTAAGCAGACCAGCAGAATTAGATTGTGCTATCACACCAGCACTATCATGATGATCAGGTATGATAGTGTGAGAAAAGTCATCGCTAGAAATTTGATGTGATTTGTCAGATCCATTACTCCATAGTCGCCTCCTTGCACGTGCACTTCCAGGTACAACCAAGTGTTGTCCCAACGAAGGTTGGGAATCATGGTCTCTAAAACGATGAACAGATTGTACATCATCAGAAAGAGATTCATTTGAATCACTGTCTCTTATCTCTGCGTCATCCATAACAGAATGTGAATATGATCCCTTCCTGCTATGTCTTCCACCATATTTTGCCAATGGACTAATTCTTCTGCCATACCCACAATCTTCCTGCCTGCAGAGTTTCTTAGCAGTCTCGGCTGCCTGAAAAGCTGGAGTGCTGATCTCTGGTATTGAATCATCCTGCAATAGCTCCATAGCTTGGATAATGCTACTGATCTCAGAAGATATGATGCTCAAATCCAAATTCTTCATGATGGAATGTATCATTTGAATGGATGATATGACCATCTGAGAATTTCTTTCTTTAGTACTCTCATCCAATATACTTAAGCCTGATCTTATCAAAGACCGCCCATAAGGCTCAAGTGTCAACCAATTCTGTTTTAATAGAGCAACCACCAAGCCCAAGTGTGAAATAGTCTGGCAGTGTACCTCCTCCAGGGCCCCTGAGACTTTTAAGCAGATATCATTAATCAACTCATGAGATGCAAATTGCCAATTGTTGGACTGGATAAGTGCAGTGACACAGAGAGCAGAACCAGAAGAGACACACTCATTAGTGCTCATCAAGCAACCAGAAAGGGGACTGCACAGAGAACTAATGATCCCACTTTTCTCTTGTTCTGTTCCCAGGGGATCAATGCCGTAGCGGGATATTGCGCATATCACCTTGGAGCAACCAACACTATGCAAGGACCCTGTGGCTGATGACATGATTCTGACGATGGTTGAAACGATCCGGCTGATATGTGGTACAATGTTGCAGCCATGCACTTCTGCAGCAGTCTCAAACACACATAAGACCTCCTCCTCAGTGTATCTGCATGGCTTGTCGGGGTCACAAAGGCGCGCGAGAAAGGGTGGAAGTGTGTTCGCATCGAGCTCTTTTACATACAGCTTCAACCCTCCAAAGGACTGGTTTTTGTTGAAAGGATCTGCCACAGAATCTTCCAGTTCCATCTGGTGTCCCGCTGTGAAACTCCTACCCATTGCATACACTGGACATATTCAAGAAACAAAAGAAAATCCATGAGTACCAAGTAAAAGCAGCAGCCAGATCTGGAAGTAGGTAAATAACTTTGGCTGGTCAACATAAGATGGTCTATTCAATTCGAAAGTGGCAAACACAACATCAGTCATTGACTTCATTTGTCACCACAACATTGTACCAAAAGCATAGACAACACCAAATGGAGCAGAAATTCCACAAGCCATAAAAGGAAATGCACACCTAACTACTAAAATGGACACAGGATGCCATGTCTGTTTTAAATGTTTTCCGACATGGTGCACAAATGTATGACGAGAAACCGATACGATGCTCTTTTTTTCATATACAAACTTCTGAGGTAAGGTTCAGCGAGATCATGAGAAACATCCTATACATGACGAAAAATACACAAAGTTATTATTGAAACCCCAATACTTGTGTGAATGACACTACCAGTTTATAGCAGAAATCAGCAGCACACTGCTGACAGAGTGATAGCCCCCTTTGTAACAGCCTCAGTTTCTTGGTACTTCCAAAGAAAATCCCCAGTTTTCAGCACGCTGCCCAGAAAACCCAATAACCCTATGTAAACCAAAGGTTGGGGAGAAGAAGACCCTGATCTCCTTACTACGCTCCACCAGATCCCCAAAACTCCAGTACAAGCAATCCAAGAACCGGGAAAAATTAACCACCGAATCTTCCCCCAAAACATGCCGCAACTCGTAGCACCAGTTCGCTAGTCCAGGGAAAACCAGCGACAGGTCTACCTACGGAGTCTAGAGATCGGACTCGAGGAGGAAACGCATGGGTTGACTCAACTGCCCGACGGCAGCAATCCAAGAAAAGTTAGGGCTGGCTCACCAGCGAGGGGAGTCCCCGAGTCCGGTGGAGGGGAGGAGCAGGGCGCGCCGAAGGGGGAGAGCTCCGTCCGCTTGTTCCGGTGGGAGGGGGCAGAGGGAGGAGGAGAGGCTGGCGGAGGCGGAGGCGGCGGCGGCGGCGCCGGTGGGGTTTCTTGGTTCTTTCCTTGGGTTTCCTTTTTCCGGTGACTTTGGGGGAAACGGACCGGCCGACGAAGAGAGGGAGCGGGAACCGAAATTTTAGTGGACCCGAAGTGGGTGATTGTGGGCTTCACTCGGGCCCAAGCCGTGCCAAAGGAGAAAAAGGTTCTAAAGGCAGGAATTTTAGTGAACTTTTTATTTGCCAAAATATCCAGCTAGGTTTTACATTTTGCAATTAGTTAATTCTAGGACAAACTGTTAGGTTTGATTTCTCACATAAAATGGCTATTAGGGATAGCATATGCATCAAAAGATATCGGGAGTCCAATATGACGGTCCTAGATTGAGCGATGTAGTCATGTAGCAAACTTGGCTGAGCTTTTTGATCTTTAGTTTTGGAGCTTCGACAGTTGTGGATGAATCCGCATTTGCCAAGGTCCACGAGTGATCGCAAATTTCCCCGAGGATGTTGCCGCAGCGATCCACCTAATATATCCTTCGGAGATGGCGCCACTTCCTTGCAATTGGACACTACTTTCAATAGATGGATCAAGAGATCTTCCATTGGCGCTAGAGACTCTTGGAAAGGATAGAACTTTTAGGATGTATTGATCCACAACACCAGGAAGCACCACTTCAGAGAACCAATGTAGGTTGTGGTGTGAATGTGATCACAAACAAACCATTTCAACAGCCAATTCACATCATTACAAGATAAAGATCCATCTACGTTGAACTTAGCCACCATAGTAATGATGGTGTCGACTCCAAATGATGCAGTTCTATCTCCTAATTTCGTCAAGGTGGTTATGTAGCCGATCAAGACCCGCGAAATAGTCTGAAACGAGGTATTGAGTGTACGGTGGACTTTGAAACTCCCTCTTGTGTACAATCTTCACTAGTGTTGTCTAAGTCACAAAAGTTTGCAATTAGTTACTCCATCCATTCTAAATTAAGTGTCTTAAATTTATCTAGATTCAGATGTATCTACAACTAAAAATGTGTCTACGAATGTCTTATCTACACAACGCATAATGCCTCGGTGTGGAAAGTTTGGGTCCACCAAGTGCAAAGTTTTTGCAGGGTTGGCCATGCAAAATAGGTTATGGACAACATACCGCTTTCAAACTAGGGGATGGACATATTGTGGGAATTTCTTTCTATGCAACCAAGTCCAAGATTCAGCGGCTCGTCTTCTAGACAAATGTAGATTTACCTCGAGAATTTAGAAGGAAATTCTCTCATGGTGTGGCATCCAAAGCATTTCTCCACCTATAGCTCTATGGGTTGAAAAACCTACCATTGATGATTGGTGGACAAAGATGGCTCTCGACAAAGGAAAATAAAGGAATTCGATGGCCTCTCTCACCATGCATGCTAGTATCTTGAGAACTTTGGAATGAGTGCAATGCGAGAGTATTCCAGCATCACTCGTCTCCCGCGACTATTGTTATTATAAGAATCAAAGATGAGGCAATAGCATGGCGCCTAGCGAGAGTGTCCTTTTTGAGTAATGTAATACCGTGATAGTAGACTTTTATTTGAAAATCCTAGGGCTTGTTCTAGGCAATAAAACTCTATCAAACTCCTTCCCTACTAGTGAAAATGCAAGTCGTTTGCCTCGTTTAAAAAAGTATATGTACATCCATATCTAGACAAAACTATAAGTTTTGGCACATGGGAGCGTACGCTCCCTTTATTTTGAAATGCATGTTAGACATATTTTGAAATGTCAAAAAATCTGAAATAAAAATTTCGCGTGTACATCTTCATGTGCTACGCGCTCACAAAGTTGTTTCATAAAAAATCGGTTTATCATGTGGCGTGTGTAAAAAGGACAAAATTCGGTGCTAAAACAAAAACTTGTCACAAGATAAATTTTCTCTTTTTCACGTAGACTACAATAAATATCATTTTTTCGTGAAACTTGACAAACACACATATTTTATGGAGATGCACATGTACATTTTTTTTACCATATTTTTTAACATTTAGAAATATATTTTTATGGTAGAGGGATCATACGCACCCGAGAGCCGAATTGAGTTTCTGAAAGTATAACACTTACTTTAAAATAAAGGTAGTAGACAACAGAAGAAAAGAAAGCCATTTCATTTCGTTAACTCTCGCGAAAAGTTAAATTTACGGATGTAAAACCAACTATTTTATGTATTCAGCACTTGCTGGGCTCCTCATGTCCAGATTTAGTAGGGATTCACTAAGAAACATGTATGGCTCATGAATGTCATTTGTAATTTATTTAGCCCAGCCTTTTATTTTATGTTTACAATTTTTAATCATAATTGTTATTTTTAAACCCAAGTAAAACTTGCACACAAGAATTTCGATGAAACAAATCATTGCATATGTTGTGTTGGAACATATATATGACATTCAATTTTTTCCAACATATGCCCCATAATCGTTCTTCGAACCAGCCCTGTAAGTCCCGTTTCTAAGTTTGTACTACCTTTTTTCTGACGAATAAGAGTTGTATTATTTTTGAAAAGTTAAATCATGTAATTTTGACCAAATTTTTTTAAAATAAATATTAACATGCAAAGTACAAGATCAACATTTTATTAGATAAATCGTGAAATATATTTTCATATGATATCTATATAGGATATCGTATTTGTTGATAGGTTTTGCTAAAAAAAATTGGTTAAACTTTTTTTTGCGAAACACTGTACAGACGTAGACGGTCACATATACGTATATACACTCACTCCTATGAACGCACGCACGCCCTACCCCTATCAGCATCTTCGAGAGACTACGTCCAAGAGACTAAAATGTGTGTTTGCCTAGTACCATTATAATTTTGCGGTATGTTTGCCAAAATATACCAGTGTCCAAAACAGAATTTTTTTGTTGTTGCGAAACACAGTACAATTACAAACGCTCACACATACGCACACACACACCTATCCCTATGAGCACCTCCAATAGACTGTGTTCAAGAAACTAATCCAGCGGGTCTCGAGATTGACAAAGTAACTACAGACACCTCGTTGTCGACGGGAATGTCGCCTCCCATTGATGAATATTTCGCTTTTAATGAGACATCAAAGTACCAAACATGAGATTTGAACTCTGATGGGCTGGGTGCACTGCCCTCCTAACCACCCAACCACAGATTGGTTCTCATTGTTTAAACTTTACTTAAAAGAAAATATATGTGTTACCACAGATTGGATAGCTTTGGATAAGCCGTTTCGTTACGAAGCAATGTGGGAGAGGCATGATAACTTCAAGCCATTGGTGGAGGATACTTGGAGCAATGCAAGGGCAACCAATGTGTCGGAATTAAAATCTAAAATTGAATCTATGGCAAGTGCATGTGCTAAGTGGGGTAGCACCACTTTCGGTGGTGTAAGGCAAGAACTCCGCGAGCTGCGTAGACAACTCATAACCCTCAGATCGGCACCAGATCGTTTGGGGCCGAACCATGCAGAGAGGAAGGTGGAGGAGAGGATTGCTGAGTTGGGCTACAGGGAAGAAATTATGTGGCGTCAACGCGCAAGAGTGCAATGGTTGGAAGAAGTTGATAAGAATACTAAATTTTTTCACCAAAAAGCAAATATGAGAAGGAAGAAGAATAGATTGGAGAGGCTTACCCGACCAAATGGGACGGTTTGTGACAATCTGGATGAGCTAGAGGCTATGACCAAGGAGTTCTATGAAGATTTATATAGAGCTGAAGGTACGATCGGCATAGAAGAAGTGTTGTCACATGTCCCTACAAAAGTGACAGCAGATATGAACATTGACTTGCTTTCGCCATATACTCAAGTAGAAGTGAAGAATGCATTGTTCCAAATGTTCCCTACAAAAGCTCCGGGACCGGATGGTTTTCCGGCGCACTTCTTCCAAAAACATTGGAATACATGTGGTGAGGATATTACACGGATTGTTATTCGACTACTCAACGGAGATGATTCACCTGAGGAGTTAAATGAAACGTTCATCGTCATTATTCCCAAGGTAAAAAACCCTACGAATCTCTCTCAATTAAGACCTATTAGTTTGTGCAATGTGGTGTTCAAAATTGCATCCAAGGTGCTTGCTAACCGGCTGAAGAAGATTCTCCCTGAGATAGTGTCAGAAGAGCAGTCAGCGTTTGTTCCTGGACGCCTCATAACGGACAATGTTATCACGGCATATGAATGCCTGCATTTCATGAAGAATAACAGGAGTAAGAAGAATACCCATTGTGCCCTCAAACTTGATATGAGAAAGGCTTATGATCGCTTGGAGTGGGATTATCTCGAGGCCATTATGAAAAAGCTGGGTTTTGCTCCGAGGTTTGTTGACACTGTAATGAGAGGAGTTCGCACTGTTTCCTTTTCGGTTCTTTTTAATGGAGCTCGGACTGCGAGTTTTAAACCCTCAAGAGGTATTCGCCAGGGTGATCCTTTATCGCCGTACTTATTTCTATTGGCGGGGGAGGGGCTTTCGTGCTTGCTTAAGGATGCTATGAGAGGGAGAGAATTGGAGGGGATCAAAATTGCTAACTTAGCACCTGCAGTAAATCACCTTTTGTTTGCTGACGATTGCATTTTATTTTGTAAGGCGTTGCCTGCTGAAGCAATAATACTGAAATCTGTTTTGAATAGTTACTGCAATGCCTCGGGTCAAAGGATCAATAATGACAAGTCATCTATCTTCTTTGGGAAAGGGTGTGCTGAAGGTGTTCGAAATGAGATAAAGCAAGTACTTGAGGTGCCAAATGAGACACTGAATGATAAATATTTGGGGTTACCCACGAATGTGGGGAGATCAAAGAATGGAGCTTTTGGTTATATAAAAGACATAATTTGGAAGCGGGTGCAAGGTTGGATGGAGAAGACTCTATCTGGAGGTGGTAAAGAAATACTGATAAAATCGGTAGTGCAAGCGATTCCCACATACTCGATGGCCCTCTTTAAACTACCAAGAGGTTTATGTGACCATATCACTTCAATGGTTCGCAAATTCTGGTGGGGTAGTAGAAAGGGGGAGAGGAAGACAGCTTGGGTTTCATGGGATTCGATGACCATGCCGAAGTACAAGGGAGGGCTCGGATTCCGGGACCTGGAACTTTTCAACCTGGCTTTGTTGGCCCGGCAGGTTTGGAGAATCTTAACTGAACCGGAGTCACTTAGCGCTCGTATTTTGAAGGCGGTTTACTTTCCGAATGGGTGCATTCTGGAAGCTGAGCTTGGTTGAAACCCATCGCAGATATGGAGATCTCTGTGTCAAGGACGTGATATGCTTGAGCTTGGCCTAGTGAAGCGCATTGGTGATGGAGCTAGCACGGATATATGGAATAGTAATTGGATCCCCAGGGATCATAGCCTCAGACCATTTTGCTGCACAAATACTACTGAGGTAGCTCCCAGGTTCGTTTCAGATTTAATATGCCCTATCACAAGAACTTGGAAAGTGGATGCTCTTGAGAAATTTTTCTTACCAATGGATGTACAGGCTATCCAGCAAATTCCTATTAGCTATATTCGCCGACCAGATTTCTTGGCCTGGCATTATGAGAGAACTGGCGTTTTTTCGGTCAGGTCGGCGTACAGGATGCTTATGGAGACCAAAATCCGGCGCGAGAATTTTTTAGAAGGCCGTGCAGAACCTTCAAATTCAGAGCAAGATGAGAAGGCCTGGAGAAAGTTATGGAAGGTTAAAGTACCAGCGAAAATTCGACTATTGGCTTGGAGACTTGCCAAGGCATCATTACCTACAGGCGAGGTTAGAGCGCATAGGCATATGGCAAATTCTCCCATCTGTCAGATATGCCACGTGACTAACGACACTTGGAGGCACTCGCTGATGGAGTGCAATATGGCACGGAGTGTTTGGTCTTTGAAAGAAAATGACATTATGTTGCCTTTGATGAGCGACGAGACTCATGATCCCAGGTTGTGGCTGTTTAATCTCAGCCGAACCCTCACTCAGTCCGATTTTATTGAGGTACTGGTAACCTTGTGGTCGATCTGGTGGGCAAGACGCAAGCTGATACATGAGGGCGAACAACAGGCACCACTGTCCACGCATTTGTTCATAGAACGATACATGAATGAACTGAAAATTTTGGACAGGGACACAGTACCGAAGTCACATGTTGTAACGACGGTGAAGGCACGCTGGTTGGCGCCTCCTGAAGGTTTTATCAAAATAAACACTGATGCTGCTGTCTCGAGAGATCAGGAGAGGGGAGCGGTCGCTTGTGTCAGCCGTGACAGTCGGGGGACTTTTTGTGGCGCGTCGGCGATAGTTTTTGATGGCATGATAAACCCCGAGGTTCTGGAAGCACTTGCCTGCTCGGGAGCCTTAGCTCTGGCAACCGATACACATGTGTCTAGTTTGCTCGTAGCATCTGATTGCCAAAATGTCATAAAGAAGATAAATGACGGAGCAAGCAAGGCCAACACGGCATGATCATCAGAGACATCATGGCGAAGAAGCAAGATTTTTTTCAGGCTACATTTAGCCATGAACGACGAGAAGCTAATGGAGAAGCACATCGCCTAGCACGATCAGCGACTACCTTAGATACTGGTAGGCATGTGTGGTATCTCACTCCCCCAAGTCATTTGTGAATTTTTGTAAACACTATGAATAATCAATAAAGCTTCTGTCGTTCTCTCAAAAAAGAAAAGAAAATATATGTCTTATTAATTGGAGGGAGTCCAATTCATGATAATTTATTTAGCAGGAGTATTTTTGGTTTACAATGTTTGAAATGTCTGCGTATGATATGACTATAATTATAACTTTCCAAATTCGAGTCAAACTCTTACACGGGACTTTCGAGTGCAGGCAATGGGCAGACTGGGAGAGAGAGCCGACGAACCCAAGCCCGTATCACCCGGTCAATTGGTGGTCGGCGGCCGGCGTTGCCTCCCCATACGAATCGATTCCTCTCATCCTACGATAGCGAGGGCACCCACGGTGATCTCCGATCTGCTCGGCCCTCCTCGTGCGCCGGGCGTCAACGTCGCCGGCGGCCGCCGGCCTGCCTGTTCCTGATGATTCCACTCGGTTTGTTACGCAGTACGCACTGATCTTCCCTTGCTCGTAAAGTATAGCAGTCAGTGTTGGTCTCGGATTAATCCTCCGAGTACGATTTGGCTTCCTTCCCAACTCGGATTCCCCTCGACCTCTATAACAATACCGCCGGCTGCTGATTGTAGGTAGATCCACCAGCGCCTACGGAGGCAGCCCACCAGAATTCAGCAATCGTGTAGTACACAAATTTCAAGCTTCTGCAACTTGGAACAAACAACTCTCATGTCGAAGCGGCAGCGGCATGCCGACCAGAATCACCACCTGTGCCGCTGCAGCTGCGGCAAGGTGCCGGAGCCGGCGAGCCGGCGGCGGAGCAAGCACCTCTACATCGTCTTGGATGACTGGGAGGACGGGTACAGCATCCACAAGCTTGACACCGGCAACTTCTTCAGCGAAAGTGACGACGAGGCTGAGGACAATGGCGCCAGGGCCGGGCTCATGCGTCTCCCCGAGCCCCCGGCAGCACGGCTAGCCCATTCAGGCCAGGCCGAGGACACGTTCGTCGCCTGTCTGGGCAGCAAGATCTTGGTTGCGAACGGCGAGGCGTACAATGAGCAGGCCTGCACCCTTGCCTACGACACTGAGACCGCCGCGATGACCACGGGCCCCAGCCTACCCGGAAACCTCTACGGCTTGACGGTCGTCGCCGGAGAGAAGCAGCAGCAGAAGCTGTATGCGTTGTCGGGGCAAAGCGATGAGACCGGCGAGATACGGGTGTCCTTCGAGGTTCTGTCATGGGTGCGCTGCGGAGGGCTATCGAGCAACAAGGCCCACAGGTGGTTCTGGGACATCGACGCCCCACCTCCAGCGCCGTTCAGCGGCACCGAAGAGTCCATGGCGGCCTACGCCGTGCACCCGGACGAAACCACCATCTTCTTCTCCACCAAGATGAAGGACCCGAACGACCGGTTCCGCGGGTGCACCTACTCCTTCGATGCTGTCCGCGGCGAGTGGAGGTCACACGGGCGGTGGGTGCTGCCTTTCCTCGGCCAGGGCTACTTCGACCGCGAGCTGGACGCGTGGGTCGGGCTCCGCCACGGCCACCGTGGCTACTCCGTTTGCGCCTGCCAGGTCGCCTCACGCCCCCTGCGCAGCGGCAGGGCGGAGCCGGAATGGACCACGGTGAAGGGGAAGCTGTTCCAGGAGGTGCCCCCGGAGAGGCACCTTGGTGCCACTCTCACCTACATGGGCGACAGCAAGTTTTGCCTCGTCGAGAGGGTGATACACGAAGATGTGGAGCTGGAAGACGGCTGCACGCTCCATGTCAGCTTCTTTGGCCTCAAGTACGATCGTAAGGGGGAGCTGCAAGTTACGGACCGCCGCACCACCAAATCCTATGCTGTGCCCAGGCATCTGCAGCCGTTTTCGCATGCAGCATTCTGGATGTAGGAGCTAGCACGCTTGCTATAGCTAGTTGTTTGAGTAAACACACACATGTAACGTACTTAGCCAAGAAAAAACAAGGGATTGTTATGCTAATGTTGTTTTCCTGAATAATGAATCTGATCCCTGATTCCCTGGCAAACTGTTTGTATTGTCAGTCATTTTCTTCAAGAGATGACTTGAATCTGGCTGTCTGGATATCATGAAGTTGTTATAATAAACACACACATGTAGCAGATTTAGCTGGGAAAAAACATGTAACTGTTATGCAGATCTTTTTTTGGCTGCATAATGGAGATCTAATTGTTGGGAAACTTTGTCAAAGAAGAAGTACCGCTAGTAAATTGAGTACTGTTTCTTCCTTTAGAGGAAGCTTTTACTCTCTGTAATATGGCTGCCTGGGCACATATTAGGCTTAATTCAGGAATGGCTGTTGCCGATCAAATAGTTCCAGTCTGATGGAGGTGTGCCAAACTGCCAATGTGCTGTGAATCTCCTACTGGGTTTGCTTAAAGTGTAGCTCCTTCACATCAACAGTACTGTTTGTGTACTCTGCTGGGGTGTTATGTCGGCATGCAGTTTCTGAAATAAAATTGGGGAGCTTTGCTCCCCTTTTTATCAGGAAAAATATCTCTAGTCTACTTTTCTCTCTCTCTCTCTTCATAAGCAATCACTATATTCACTTGTTGCATTATTCAGCTGGATTAGTATTGTGTGATGTAGGGTTAGCAAGTAAATATGTGTGTATGTGTCCGTGTGTGTTATACAGGTGTTGGGTAGCCACTTCTTGTTTAGCACAAGAATGAGCATTTGATAAATCAATTCCCAAACCTGTCGTATCTCAGCAAGAATATGTAGTACATGTATATGTGCGAAATATGCATAGTTTAAAATAGTGGGCTATTTTATTTATCCGTGACAATTTTTTAAGGCTATGAAAGGCTATATTTGGGCTATAGTGGGCTATTCCATTTAACGTTTTTAATTTTTTTTTTTGAAATAGTTCGGTCATATCTTACCAAAGAAAGAGGAAAACTATTCAAGGCAAATAAGTATTCAATTATTCAACTCACAAGTTGTATCTAATCAATAATCATATTGAACGGAAATTCAGAAAAGAAGAAATAAAAAAGAAATTAGAAGAGAAATTCAAAATACCTCTCCTCAAATTCATTGTGAATCAACAAATTTGAGTTTGGAGAGTAAAAGGCTATTTTCTCTCTAGTTTGGGCCTTCATAAAGAAGTCCGTGAACTACAACTTTGAAGGCACATACTGCAGCGCAATAAGCTGATCTTGCACACCGCCCATCAACACCAATATGCTTGGTAAGTTCATTCTTTACAAGGTCACGTGCAATACTAATAGCACGTGTACTATCAGACAAGAGAGGAGTCGGTGTCGTAACGGAGACACCAAAATTTGCAAGTAACCACCGTAACCAAGTCACCTCGCCAGTCAAAGGAGTCATAGACTGCAACTCGGCCTCTGCACTCGAACGGTAAACAAGGGTCTGCTTATTTGTCTTTCATGCAATAGGAGAACCACCAAGAAAAATAAAGTAGGCTGAAAGGGGTCGTCGACCTGAAGGATCAGTCGTAAACGTAGCATCAGAGTAGGACTTGCATGCTTGCGGGCAATGGATGCCTGGAGGATGTTGCGTCGCTCGGCGGCCTTGGCTCGCTCGGGCTCGACGTTGGCGTAGAAGAGGTAGGCGGCGCCGGTGAGGAAGAGGCGGGCCGTGGCGGCGCGGGTGTGTTTGGATTGCTACTAAATCATAACCTACCAATTTTTTTGGTCATGATTAAAACAGAGCTAATTACACTTCTAGTCCAACAACTTGTCTATCATGTGATGATTTGGTCCTACATCTTGCAAAGTGTGAAGCCACCATCCTACAACTTGTCAATCATGTGGCTAGGGTTATAGTTTTTGCAGAAAAACCCCTAGTATTTTTAACTTGCACATGTAATGTTTGGTGCCATCATACTGGTAGGTCCCACCTGTCAGTGCTTTTTAGTCTGCGCTGACAGGTGGGGCCCGCCTATAAGATAGCACTAAATATTGCTACCAAATCATAGCCTACCAATTTTGGAGTGGTTTCCGTTTTGGAGTGCCCTTGGACCGTGAGAACCGCTTCCGCGCCTACATCAACACCGCGACAACGGCACCGGCACCCCGGATTCCGGCGCATCTTCGACACCATCGTCACCACCACTTCGCCATCGCAAGTTCGTGTGCTTGACACCGCCTAACGTCAATAGGTATAACTTGCCCCCCACCCCTTGTAGCCCCGTTTCTTCCTTTGCGTATCTATCCCATTGAGAGTGGCTTCCCGAGTGTTGCGAAGCATTGCACAAGTGTCACGACCGTGAGAGGGTTTGTGTGTGTGCGTTGTGTTGAGCGAAGCTCCGAAGCAAGCTCGGTGAGAAAGATACACAAAAGAAGAAAAGTGTGACATATACATAGAGAAAAATAAAGCTTCTAAGCATAGAGAAAAAAAAGTGAAAAAAAAGAGAAAAAGAAAAAGGAATAGAAAAAGAGTGTGTGTCCACCGATACAAAGGAGTGCAAAGCTTGTGAGCACTAAGAGAGATAAGAGAAGAGTGGCCCTTGTGCAAATCTTGTTGCTTCTATCTTGTGCAACCAAGCTACGGTCTCTCTTGTGTTGGCGTGACACCGAGCATATAATCTTCGTTAGGACCATCTTTACCGCTTGCTCACTTCCTTGGTCGCGCTAACCCCATTAATCTTCTCTGTGTGTTTCCGTGTTTCCTTGACATAGATCACCACTTTTGACATTTGACTTTGGATCTTACCCACATTTGACAATAGACTTTTCCGTTGGTCTTTTTCGTTTGCTATCCACTCCTTACCCACCACCATATAGAGTTCTTAGCCTTTTGCGTGTGCTTTGAGTGTGTGTGTGTGAGTAACCCCGATACATTTTGGCTTTGCTCTTGACTTGAACCATTTTTTCGATACTTTCTTGATTGGTGAGATACTTGTGTAGGTTTCCTTCCACCACATACACATACACCTTACCTAGTGAGAGATATACATGATGACCCCACAAGAGCAAGCCGAGATGAGAGCATACTTCGCCGAGCCAGATGCTCGAGAAGCCCATATGACACCCAAAGATAAAGCCGAGTGCCACGCATACTTCAAACACCTTGAGAGCAAGAGTGACACACCCCATGAGTCGAGTGAGGACACTTGGATTTCTAACAACTTAACCTCTACTCCTCTTGTGTCGTCTTCCTCTTTGCTAGGTTGCTCGGACATCGACGACGCCATTGCCATGGAGATGAGGGACCCCACTATATGTGAGATGAGCGACTCCACTATATGTGAGATGAGCGATCCACTATATGTGAGATTGAGAGCCACCACTTGGAGAACATGAGTGATACACCGAGTGAGATGAGAGTGGTAGTTGATAGGTCATGTGAGGCCATTTCGAAGTCTAACAACTTACCCTCTACCTCTAGTGTGTTCTCGTGTGTCTCATTAGGTTCCATGGATGACGAGACGCCGATCATGGAGAAGATGTACATGGTGCATGAAGACGATGATATCACACCATGCTTGCTTGAAGATGAACATGGAGGCCACATGGAGCCTACCACTTCCACAACACCTACCTCATATGAGCGGGACTACAAAGGTACCTATATGGGTGTTGATGATGCCATGATCCCACTAGTGGACATGACGATTTGTGAGTGCTTGCATGAGTTGGATGATCCTATTGCTATGTCATATGCTTCTTTCACTTTCCCTTGTGATACTTGTGATACCCACTATTGTTGATCATGTGGAATTAGTTGCTTATGATAATATGTCCGTGCCATGCTATGAGAGTTTCACTTCCTCTCCTATTGCTTGCAATATGTCGAACAATTGCTCTTTCCCATGTATTGCTTGCAATGAAAATGATAATGCTTGTGTTGTGACAACCTTGATGAACAATTGCTCTTTCCCTAGGTTTGTCGACAACAATGATAAAATGTTGAACATGTTTTGTGCTACATGCTTGCAATACTCTCCCATTAATGCAACCAAAATGTTGAATAATTGCTCTTTCCAATGCTTGGTTTGCAATGATGTTAATATGCTTGTGAATGAGATTGCCCCCATAGCTCTCTCACCTTTGGAGACTTTTCATATGTCCATGTTGAGCATGTTCCTAAGTTTTCCCCGCATATTCACCATGTTTACTATAATATCTTGCTTACCGCTAATGGTGATGTGCAAAAGAAATGGTGCATCATGATGGATGATGTATTCATATACCATGCACACACGTTGTTCTTGTTGTCTAACATGTGTGTAGGTACCCAAATTCCAATGTCAACCTCGATTGAGCACGAGTTGACAAAAAGAGCTCTTGAGAGCATGATACAAGTGAGCTCCAATGAGTGGTTTTGCCCGCACACTTCCACTACACAAGATCTCTCAATGAGAGCACACCGACACTTTGATAAGGTGACCTCCTTCTACTTGCGCCCTCTTCCTAAATACATTGAACTTTGGCTACGCTTTGATTGCTACTTTGCTTTTCTTGTGCTATTGATAGGGCTCTTGACAAGTGAAGAGACATTCAAGCGTTGGTGTCATCTACCTCCTCTACACGTTCATGAAGACTTATCGTCGAGGACGACTCTTTTTCAAGTGGGGGGAGATGATGCAGCCGACCTACGGTCTTCGCTTCATCATGTGCATCAACGTCAAGAATCACACTCAAGGCCGAGGTCACAGAGGCATGGAAGAGAAGAAGGAAGAAGAGCGCCCGAGGTCGCCAAGAAAAGAAGGCGCCTGCCACAAGTCAATTCGGGCCAAGGCCCATGTACCCCTTGTTTCCCTACTACCCCTCCTTAGTGGCTCCCTATATATAGGCTCCCACCTCCCCTTCATTAGGTAAGAGTTGAACTTGAGAGAACCTAGGCTCATGCCTCCACCATCCCTTTGGGATTAGGGAAACCCCTCCTTAGATTTACCCAAATCTATTGTACAAGGCACTCCTTATATGATTAGTCTCTCACACTTGTGATTCTACCACCGGTCTCTCACTCGTGTGATTCAACCGATCGTATACCGATCTTCCTCTCGGGATTCTACCGCGTGTCTCTCCCTTTAAGAGATTCTATCGATAGTGGTTCGGACTATCGAGAGTAAACCGGAATTGTATCGGGTTGGTGTGTGTTTGTGTTCATCGTGTTCATCGCCGTGTTCTGTTCATCCTCACCCCCTTGTTCTCGGGGTCGATTCGCAAGATTGGGCCACAATCTAGGTCTTAGACCTCATCATATGCGGTGGCGGCGGTGGTGGTGGTGGTGCCGCGGCGGTGTTTACCGATGGTTTTGGGGGAGTGGCGGTGTTTGCCGGTGATGAAGGGGGGTAGCGGTGCTTGCCGGTGATGAAGGGGGATGGCGGTGTTTGCCGACGATTAAGGGGTGGCGGTGCTTGCCGGTCATGAGAGAGTGGTGGTGGTCGGCGGTGGTGGGGTGGAGATGGTGGTGGTGGCCGGCCTTGGGGAGGGTGGGGCGGTAGTGGAGGGTGGAGCCTCCACCCGGAGGTACCGCTCGTGCACGGGTGGAGCCTCCACCCGGAGGTACCGCTCACACCTTCTCCTTCCTGTGAGCTCACGTGCACACCTCTTTCTCTCTCCTGTTCTTCCCCAAATCCAAATCGAATTGACCCAAAACTCGAAAATCGAAGGAATTTGTGGATAGAAAGTGGGGGAATTAGTAGATCAACACTAGAGACACCAAATCCATGGACCAAAACCACTCAAAACTCAACAAAATCGCAGATCCATCAAAAGGCAAATTAGGGCTATTTTTGGGGATTTTTTGGGAAATTTTTCAGAGATGAAATTGGGTGGGTGGGGGGTCAAATTCGCGGAAACCAAAGGCTGCTGATACCATATGATGAGGTCTAAGACCTAGATTGTGGCCCAATCTTGCGAATTCGACCCAAAATCAAAAGGGGAAAAGAGGGGAAACGAAGAACAAGATGAACATGACGAACGCGAAGAACACGAGGACACACGCACACACACCAACCCGATACAATCGATACTTACCCCGTGGCTCGATGGACCACGCCAATAGAATCACCCACGGAAGAGACCGCGGTAGAATTCCGAGGTGAGAGACCGGTGTTGGAGACGGAGATCGGTGAGGGAGAGAGTGCACACACTAGAATCTCACTCACAAATCCAATCAACAACAAGGGTGGCCTTGATTACAGAGGGATGATACCCTAGGGAGACAAAGCTCAAAATCTATTCTAAGCTAAATCTTGTCTAAGCTAACAAAGAGGAGGTACGGGAGCACATATAGGCTCAATTCCAGGCAGGGGTACTTTAGGCATTACATGGCATGAAAGCATAGACGTTCAGATGAAGAGTAACGGCTCAGATTGGAGTCATTCGTGCGCGGGCGGTACCCCGGGCGGTACCTCCGGTGGTGGTACCGGAAGATGCATCAAAATGAGCCAAAGTGTCCAGGGAGCCCGGAAGCGCGAGCGGTACCTCGGCCGGAGGCTCCACCCGAGGTACCGGGGAGCGCCTGGCGTGTACTGGGGGCATGGTACCCCCAGCGGTACCTTGGCCGGACCATGCCGGAGGTACCGGCCTCCCTTCTTCTCTCGCGGCCAGGAGGTGCCGCCCAGCTTCTGCCCGGTAGTACCGGCCATGCATGGCCGGTAGTACCGGCCTGGCCTTCCCTCGCGTGGCCCTCTTCTCCAGGGAGTGGTACCGGCCATGGGGAGTCTGGAGTCTCCGGCCTCCTCTTGCTGGTGGCTCCGGCCACCTCTCCCTCTTCTTCTTTCTCCTTTGCTCTTCTTCTCCCTTTCTTCTTCCTTCTCCCTTGCACCAAGTGAGTGGCTCCTCCTCTCCGGATCCTTGACGAAGCTCGTACCTAGTAACACATTACCAATCGGAATGAGGTAGCACTCCATCCAAGGTTGTATCGAGATCGAGGGTAGAGAGGATTGAGTTCACCTTGGCGTGTATGGCTTCGGTTCGGGTTATCGGTCCACTTGTGGGACTCCTTGACCATGGTGTAGCATCGACGATAGGCGGGGCTGCACTTGACGGTCTTGAGGCGGAGGTGTGCGAAAGCCACCCCGCATCACCACCTGTCAGTGCTTTTTAGTCTGCGCTGACAGGTGGGGCCCGCCTATAAGATAGCACTAAATATTGCTACCAAATCATAGCCTACCAATTTTTTGGCCATGACTAAAATATTGATTCTTATTTGGATAGTTGCCAACTTTTTTTAGCTTGCTAATGCTCCACTACCAACTACAGTTTATTTTTTAGCCAATATTAACCGACTTATGGGCAAGAAATAGCTGAACGAAAATTTTGGTAGAGCAATCTTGGACACAGACTAAACACACCCCGCGTACTGCAGCCACAGCATCTGGCCTCCCTGTCTCGTACCGACCAGCAGCAGCAGGGACGACTACGGAGTGCGGAAGACGGGATCGAATTCGTGGGCGCAAAAATGACAGGTCGAGACGGGAGCAGAGCAGAGTTTCAGGCTAGGAGCAGAGCATGAGCACTGTCAGTGCAGGCAGGACATGATGGATGAGTGCTTACATGCTCCTCGTGATCGATGCGCAAGTCCAAACTTCTTCAATTACTCGCTGCAGCCGACTAGTTACACTAATTCTTGATCGACACAGAAGCGTCAAGCGTGTGCCGTTGGCAGCAAATTAACCCATTATATTCATGGATTTTCTAATTACAGGCGTTCGTGAACTGGACAGGTACCTAGTCGCATGTCACAGGCTTGCAGCTACAGAGGAGACTCGCTGGTCGCTAGCAGTACTGATCAGCCTCTCTAACTGATCCAGCTCCTAGACCGGCGTAGCCTATCGACGGTCGACGGAGGCGCTGGGCTCGCCGGCTGCAGGGACGTCGTCGAGATCGGAGTCATCCTCCTCGACGATGGTGGCAAGGCAGTCCGCGGCGGCCCGGTGGAGGCGGAGGCGTTGCAGGCGCAGGACACGGAGGGTGTCCGTGGGCGCCAGCTCGTCGGCGAAGGAGCAGCAGACGGCGCAGGATAGGGAGGCCATGGATATGCGACACAGCCTAGTTCGTCTGATCGATCGGTCGGTCGGTGGTGCTTTGTTGTTGCTTTTGTGCGGTGGTGGTGGTGGAAGTCCGACGGAGGTATCGTTCTTTATATAGGCCGGCCGGCGGCCGGTGCGGCGAGGTCCCTTGAGCACGTACGCATCCGGTGATCGATCTGGCGCCGCGTAGGTAGTTTCTTGGTAGTCGGGTTAGCTTCCCTTTCCATGTCACACATGCCAGTCACTTTCTCTCATCGATCATGCCACGTTCAGTACACCACTCTTATGCACGTGGCCACGCGTACGTACGTGGCCTAACAAGCGTGACACGTTTGGTTTTACGCACGAGCACAACGTGCTCCTGGTTGGACAAGCTCACTTGTTTTCGCCTAGGTTAGCTATTGCCATCACCCGCAAAACAAAAAAAAAGCTATTGCCGTCGAATCAAATAAAATCTTGGATGACCATTGTTGTTACATGGGAGATGAACAACAGGTCGTGATCCATATGGGTCGGCCGGCCCGAACTAATTAATTACGTGGAAATTATTCGAACAAATCATCATGGAGAACTTGTAGCGTACGTACTAGTATTCTGTTTTAAAACTCCTTGGGAAAGATCCACCTCAGCAGAGCTACGTGGGTCGTCGGCGTAGACCCGACCCTCGGCATAGCTGTGATACGTTGATGGTGCCGTCGGCGTCTAGGCCCTCGGCGCATGCCACGCCGTCCCGTCCATTAATTTCAAAAAAATTAAAAAATATTTTTTCAATTTTTTTAATATCTCACATGCATCATTTTAATTCTAACTACATTTAATTTTAGATCAAATATGCATTTCATTTGACCGGTAACACGTTGGAGGCTGCGATGCACGTCGGTATAGTATGAAGGATTCCAAGAACAAGACAAAAGTTTCCTAACCACACTCCACATAAAAGCGGGAAAGCATACAATTGAAATACAATTGAAAAAGATGTGATTAGTATCTTGTGGGTTAGCACACAACATACAATTTACATTGCTCTGACCGCGTCGACGATGGATATTGTCACTTAACAGAAGGCGTTTGCGGATAGGCTTACGCAAGAACACCCTAATCTTTACAAACCACGTGTCTACCAATTACTCCAAGCGCGGAGTGTTTTAAAAAGTGGTTCTTTTCCCAGATATATGACTCGAGTTTTAATATCGAACAAAAGACCTGCTAGCCTCTCCTCCCTCTCGGGCAATAGCTGTTGAAATATTGGGCCCACTTTTAATGGCCAAACTAGATTTCAGATTTCCCTATAATCTCAACCCACATAGGCAGCCTTGTGAGTTTGAGCCCAAGTTGGTGGCAGCTCACTAGTGAGTGGCAAGTGGGAAGTTTAGTCCCACGTGGAAAGTTGAGGAAGTTAGACCACCTTATAAGGTGGGTTGTTTCACCACTAGTAAGTGAGTGAGAATAGGAGTGCTACACGCGCGCTCCTCCTCCTCGCTCGTCTCGTCTCGACACGACACGACGCGCGCCGCGCTCGTGGTGAGTGGATTGAGCCTCGAGCCGAGACTTTCCTTACTTTTTGCAGCTCAGGAAAACGAACAGAGTCCTAGACGGACGCGTCGCGGTTAGTCGGTTCGGGTCGCTCCCGATCGTGGGCTATCGTAACCGACTCGAAACGTTCGTGCGACGTGGGCGTGGCCCACGTTGCCTAGGGTTTCCCGAGCCTATATAATCTCTGCCCGGCTACCGCAGAAACACACCAAAATACACGAGTTAGGGTTTCCACCTCTCTCTGCTTGCGCCGCCATCGTAGCCTACTCCATCCCGCGCGACGTGCATCGGCGAACGGGAGAGCAGGTCTCCGGAACCGCTCGTCCTTGCGATCCTGTACGGGAGAGGGCGAATTAGGTTTTTGGGAAGCGCTCTGCGATCTGCTCAAGTTCTTCATCACGGGTCGCCTTCCGTCCAAGTCGGGCGGTGCAGCCTTCCGTCGTCTTCAACGCCGTCTACTTCGACCCGTCGCTCCTCGTCAACAACGTTGTCATCAACAACGTTCTGCTGCGACATCATCTCTACACCTCCACCGCTCCACCAGATCGGTACGTGCGACATATCTCGATCTGTTTAGCGATGGATGCTTTACGTTTGCGCTGCTGCTGCTCATGTTGATTAATGCATCTAGTATGTTCGAGTTTCACATGTTAGTAGTTGCTGCCATCATGTTTTATATTCTGGAATTAATCATGGAAATTGTGCCTAATTATCCAACAATCCAAAAACCTAATTGTAGGCAATTTCCTGAGTTAACTATGGCTGGTTTTGCTGATGCACTGAGGCCGGATAAGTTTACCGGTGTGCACTTTAAGAGGTGGCAGATTAAGGCCACGCTCTGGCTTACTCATCTGAAAGTGTTCCATGTGAGTAATGGTCTTCCTGAAGGAACTATATCTGACCAAGATCAGAACAAGTTCAAGGAAGACAATACTCTCTTTGTCGGATGCGTACTGAGCATTCTTGCTGATCGTCTATGTGATGTGTATATGCACATAGTAGACGGTAAAGAGCTCTGGGATGCACTGAATGCTAAATTCGGTGCAACCGATACATCATGGAGAGCTTCCATGACATCAGGATGGTGAACAACCGTTCTGTAGTCGAACAAGCTCATGAGATACAGTGCATTGCGAAAGAGCTTGAACTCCTTAAGTGTGCCTTACCTGATAAGTTTGTGGCTGGATGCATTATTGCTAAGTTGCCCTCTTCATGGAGGAACTTTGCCACAACTCTCAAACACAAGAGACAGGAGATATCAGTTGAAAATCTGATAGCGTCTCTTGATGTTGAGGAGAAAGCTCGGGCTAAGGATACTACTGAGAAAGGAGAGGGTCAGTCTAGCGCCAACATGGTGCAGAAGAAACCCTACAGCAAGAACAAAGGGAACAACAAGCCCTCCTTCAATAAGCCTATGAAGACTACAACCTTCAAGAAGAAGAAGATGATAAACAAAGCAGATCTGCTTTACCTGTGGAGAGGTTGGCCACTTTTCTAAGGACTGTCCAGAGAGGGCAGACCGGAAGAAAAAGGCGAAGCAAGTCAACACGGTGACCGCTAGCAATGCTGATGGGTACGGTAATCTCTTTACTGTTCTTTCGGTATTTCAATCTCCATGTTGGTGGATTGATACGGGTGCTAATGTTCATGTGTGTGCTGACATATCCATGTTCACTTCTTACCAGGTCGCCCGGGATTCTTCCATCTTGATGGGGAATGGGTCACATGCTTCTGTTCGTGGTGTTGGCACGGTAGATCTGAAGTTCACTTCGGGAAGATCGTGCAGCTGAGGAACGTGCAGCATGTCCCTACTATGAACAAGAATCTCGTTAGCGGCTCCCTTCTATGTAGAGATGGGTTTAAGGTTGTTTTAGAGTCGAATAAAGTAGTTGTTTCCAAGTTTGGACAATTTATTGGTAAAGGCTATGAGTGCGGAGGCTTGTTCCGCTTTTCGCTTTCTGATTTCAGTAATAAGTCTGTGAACCATATTTGTGGCAATGTTAGTGATGATACCAGTGTTTGGCATTCTCGTTTATGTCACATTAATTTTGGTTTAATGTCTCGGCTATCCAGTTTAAGTTTAATTCCGAAGTTCACCATTGCCAAAGGTTCTAAGTGCCATAGTTGTGTGCAATCAAAGCAACCTCGGAAGCCTCACAAGGCGGCCGAGGAGAGAAACTTGGCACCTCTAGAACTCATACATTCTGATCTATGCGAGATGAATGGTGTGTTGACAAAAGGTGGAAAGAGATATTTCATGACACTGATTGATGATGCGACTAGATTTTGCTATGTTTATTTGTTGCGAACTAAAGATGAAGCCTTAGACTACTTTAAAATTTATAAGGCCGAAGTTGAAAATCAACTAGAGAGAAAGATCAAGCGTCTTAGGTCTGATCGTGGTGGTGAATATTTTCCTAAAATCTTTGATGAATTCTGTGAGGAACATGGTATTATTCATGAGAGGACGCCTCCCTATTCGCCCCAATCAAACGGGGTTGCCGAGAGGAAAAACCGCACGCTGACTGACTTGGTGAATTCCATGTTAGCCACTGCTGGTTTATCAAAGGCATGGTGGGGGGAGGCTTTGTTGACTACATGTCATGTCCTGAATAGAGTTCCTAACAAGAATAAAGATAAAACCCCTTACGAGGAGTGGTCTGGGAGAAAACCATCACTTTCGTATTTGCGCACATGGGGATGTTTGGCGAAAGTCAATATTCCAATTACTAAGAAGCGCAAACTCGGACCAAAGACAGTGGATTGTATCTTTCTAGGTTATGCTCCGCGGAGTGTAGGCTATAGATTTTTAGTAGTTCAATCTGAAGTACCTGATATGCATGTTGACACTATTATGGAATCTCGTGATGCAACATTCTTTGAGAATATGTTTCCTATGAAAGATATGCATATCATTGCTAGAATTTCTACTGAGATAGTTCCTGAATCTAGTACATCTAATGAGTATTTTGAACAATCACATGAGATTGTTATTGAGAAGGATGACAATGAAGCTCCTAAACGGAGCAAGAGACGAAGGATTGAAAAATCCTTTGGTGATGATTTCATTGTGTACCTTGTGGATGATACTCCCACGTCCATTGCAGAGGCATATGCATCTCCAGATGCAGATGACTGGAAAGAAGCTGTCCATAATGAGATGGACTCGATTCTTTCTAATGGAACTTGGGAGCTATCGAACGACCCCATGGATGCAAGCCTGTGGGCTGCAAATGGGTGTTCAAGAAAAGCTAAGACCTGATGGTACTATTGAGAAGTACAAGGCGCGGCTTGTAGCGAAAGGCTACACACAGAGAGAAGGCGAAGATTACTTCGACACCTATTCACCTGTCGCTAGACTTACCACCATTCGAGTACTACTATCCATGGCTGCCTCCTATGGTCTTATCGTTCATCAAATGGATGTAAAGACAGCTTTTCTTAATGGAGAGTTGGAAGAGGAAATCTATATGGATCAGCCTGATGGGTTTGTAGTAAAAGGTGAAGAAAGAAAGGTGTGCAAGTTGCTAAAATCTTTATATGGCCTAAAACAAGCACCTAAGCAATGGCATGAGAAGTTTGACAGAACTTTAACTTCTGTAGGCTTTGTTGTCAATGAGGCTGACAAGTGCGTTTACTATCGCCATGGTGGGGGCGAAGGTGTTATATTATGTTTGTATGTGGATGATATTCTGATCTTTGGTACAAACATGAAAGTAATACACGAGGTCAAGTCTTTCTTGTCAAAGAGCTTTGATATGAAAGATCTGGGAGAAGCTGATGTGATTCTGAACATCAAGCTGATTAAGAACGAGAGTGGGATTACTCTAACGCAATCCCATTATGTTGAGAAGATCTTGAGCCGGTTCGGCTATATTGATAGCAAGCCTTCTTCAACACCTTATGATCCCAGTGTGACATTACGCAAGAACCGGAGAATTGCCATAGATCAATTGAGATATTCTCGGATCGTTGGCTCACTCATGTACTTAGCGAGCGCGACTAGACCCGACATCTCTTTTGCTGTTAGCAAGTTGAGTAGGTTCATGTCAAACCCGGGTACTGATCATTGGCATGCACTTGATAGGGTCATGCGCTACCTATGTGGTACAATGAGTTATGGGATTCACTATTCAGGGCACCCAGCTGTGCTTGAAGGATATAGTGATTCGAATTGGATCTCAGATGTAGCTGATCTGTACGCCACAAGTGGGTATGTATTTACCTTTGGAGGTGGCGCAGTGTCATGGAGATCTTGCAAGCAAACCATATTGACGAGGTCAACTATGGAAGCAGAACTTACTGCTTTAGACACAACCACTGTTGAATCAGAATGGTTGCGTGAGCTCTTGATGGACTTGCATGTGGTTGAAAAACCTGTTCCGGCAATCCTTTTGAATTGTGACAATCAAACTGTAATTGTCAAAGTGAACAATTCTAAGGATAACGCGAAGTCATCAAGACACGTCAAGAGACGTTTGAAGTCTGTCAGGAAATTGCGAAACTCCGGAGTAATAACTGTTACATATATTCAAACAGACAAAAACCTGGCAGATCCCTTTACAAAGGGACTATCACGTAATGTGATAGAAAGTGCATCGAGGGAGATGGGTTTGAGACCCGTTGATGTTACACCATAGTGGTAACCCAACCTTTGTGATCGGAGATCCCGTGAATTAGGACCTGGAAGAACAAACTAGTGGTTTAATTGAGGAGAGTATTATGTAACCCTCTCTATGTGAAGATGCACAACTCTCAATTGCAAGGCAGGTTGGCGACAAGCCTTAATGTGTTTATGTTGGCTATTATAGCAAAGATGCTGTCCTACAGAGCATTCTTGAAATAACACACCTATATGAGTCCGATTGTTAAACGTCGCAATCTATGAGATTTGGGTGATCTCTAGTAAACTCATGAAGAGACCATGAAGTATGACGCATATGCTTCACCCGCGGGGTAGGCTACTGGCAGCCATGTACTGGTCATGACTTTGAGTGAAACCCTGTTCACGCAAAACTTGCAATTCAAGGCTTAGTCCATTGTTCAAGTGTGAATGGATGTAGCTTAAGGTTCTAGGCGGAAGTTCAACTTAACAGTCTCCGCTGAAACACTGGTATATAAACAAGCAGCGTATATTCTAAATGGGGAATTGAGATCTGGTGGGGGATTGTTGAAATATTGGGCCCACTTTTAGTGGCCCAAACTAGATTTCAGTTTTCCCTATAAATCTCAAAGCCCACATAGTGGCAGCCTTGTGAGTTTGAGCCCAAGTTGGTGGCAGCTCACTAGTGAGTGGCAAGTGGTGGGAAGTTTAGTCCCACATGGAAAGTTGGGAGGAAGTTAGACCACCTTATAAGGTGGGTTGTTTCACCACTAGTAAGTGAGTGAGAATAGGAGTGCTACACGCGCTCCTCCTCCTCCTCGCTCGCTCGTCTCGACTCGACACGACACGTCACGACGCGCGCCGCGCTCGTGGTGAGTGGATTGAGCCTCGAGCCGAGACTTTCCTTACTTTTTGCAGCTCAGGAAAACGAACAGAGTTCTAGACGGACGCGTACGTTAGTCGGTTCGGTCGCTCCCGGATCGTGGGCTATCTGTAACCGACTCGAAACGTTCGTGCGACGTGGGCGTGGCCCACGTTGCCTAGGGTTTCCCGAGCCTATATAATCTCTTGCCCGGCTACCGCAGAAACACACCAAAATACACGAGTTAGGGTTTCCACCTCTCTCTGCTTGCGCCGCCATCGTAGCCTACTCCATCCCGCGCGCCGACGTGCATCGGCGAACGGGAGAGCAGGTCTCCGGAACCGCTCGTCCTTGCGATCCTGTACGGGAGAGGGCTAGGTTTTTGGGAAGCGCTCTGCGCGACTGCTCAAGTTCTTCATCACGGGCCGCCTTCCGTCCAAGTCGGGCGGTGCAGCCTTCCGTCGTCTTCAACGCCGTCTACTTCGACCCGTCGTCCCCCTCGTCAACAACGTTGTCATCAACAACGTTACTGCTGCGACATCATCTGCTACACCTCCACCGCCACCTCCACCAGATCGGTACGTGCGACATATCTCGATCTGTTTAGCGATGGATGCTTTACGTTTGCGCTGCTGCTGCTCATGTTGATTAATGCATCTAGTATGTTCGAGTTTCACATGTTAGTAGTTGCTGCCATCATGTTTTATATTCTGGAATTAATCATGGAAATTGTGCCTAATTATCCAACAATAGCTGCAAAACAAGAGAAATTGCCCAGTGTCCTCAACTCAACCATGGTGTTTGTGGGGCAACACAGTATATTAGATGAGATGAAACTAACATGAAAACGTAAAAAAATAGTATATGCAAGGGGTCACACATGTGGTCAGGGGTGCGAACACGAACGTTGTCACGGGCGCGGGCGAGGCCACAGTCAGGGCTGGTCTCCATCGATGTCACCTTCGCCAGAAGAGGCTCCGTGGGGATGCGGTCGTGGGCGCATGCATGGATGCGAGTGAGGCAAAGATCGATCTCCTTCGCCCTCACCGCTGCAGGCGAGGGCCTTCAATGACTTCACGGACTTTGACTTCCTTGGGCTGCTGATCCCAGACATCCAGGAGTGGCTTAGGCTTCCCGAAAAGTTTGCTCAGAAGTTCGATGGCCATCCTCCCTAGATCATGAAGTTGCACGAGCTCAGCGGCGAGCAGTGTTGAAGATAGTGCCTCAGAGGAAAATAATAAGGAGTATTCATTATTATATCTCACATTGTTCATAATGACCAGCAAGCTTCGACTCAAGAACTACCCGACCTCAATTATGTCGCTGGTTGCAGACCCGCTATTTGACCTTGACTCGTTTCTGACCGGCGCCTTGCTCTGATGTCCATTTGATGCAAACGAGATCAAGCCGTCGACATAGTTGATGACACTTCTTTGAACCTCCGCGGATGCTATACGAGATCATTTCGCAGTTGAGCATGAACATTTGAGTCACAGATTTCTGCATGCATGATGATGAAATCAGCAAAATCTGTAGGCACCTGGTGATCAACGTCCACAAGAGGGTCTTCACACTCATAGGGACCAACATGCCTGGCTCGAGTCTTACGGCCACTCTCGATGATCACACAAGCATGCTATCACCTCCAACATTTGGTCTTGAGAGCAGGTTACCGAACAATAGAAAATTAAGATTGGAGCACACCAAATGCCCGCTCGACATCCTTAATGCACGCAACTCTCACGACGATTAGGAAAGTGTGAACACTTCTGACCTAGCGTCGCCGAGATTGTTTTGATAAATGTCGCCCATTTTAGATAGATACACCTACTAGATAGTACCCTTTGGTGTATTAGTTACTATTGATCTCATAGTTGCATGGTAGAGCATGAACTTTCACAAGTTATGCAAACACCGGAGAGCGTTGTAGAATGTTGATGTCATTGTGTGATCCAACCATGTCAAATAAAGAATGCCAAATTCAAAGGTCATGATCAACCACAGCTTCGAGTACCACGTATCTAGATAGTAACCTTTGGTGCATTAGTTACTATTGATCTCATAGTTGCATGGTGGAGCATGACCTTTCACAAGTTATGCAGCCACCGGAGAGCGTTGTAGCATGTTGATGTCATTGTGGATCCAACCATGCCAACGAAAGAATGCCAAATTCAAAGGTCAAGATCAACCACAGCTTCGAGTACCACGTATCTGTGATGTCCTTTGTACAGACCTTGCCAAGAAAATGGGGAGTTATTCCATGACCATGCAAACGATGCTTCCAAGCATCTCCACTAGCTGCATTCTGTGGCATGATTTTTTTCATTTGGCCCTCTTAAATAGTCTTTGCTAAACCATCCCACCACGGCTCTTTAAAGTCTATACATGCATTCACTGGTAGTGGACTCACTCATATGAAAGTTGTCGTCCTATGAATCGACAAGGGCTCCTTCAGCTTTAAGTAGTCTCCATATTCTCTCACAACATGAAGAATTTCCATGAACACGTTCTTGTTCATCCTATAGCGCATGTGAAAATTATCGGCGTGTGTTGCCCTGTCAGCGAGATAGTCGGTGTACAACATGGTATAACCCTCCAACCTCTGTCGGGACTTTGATTTCTTTCTTCCAAGCTTTAAACCTCTATGACACGACCCATTCTTCTTTTGCTCGGCGTCAACATGCATGTTTTGGATGCAACTGATGATCGACATGTGCTGCTGGACGTCGGCCATGAAGGCGTTCTCGTCCTCCAAAATTTGTTGGATCTTCTCGTCATTGCTATTCATGTCTATGAGCCAAAAGAAATCGTTCAAAATCAGTAGCGGCAAGGGAGGCAAGAACCACGGCCGATGACGCCTACTAAACAAATGGCCGAACACCTTCAATGCATGGTGGACACGAGGAGTAGCCGCCGTGTTCGGGGCTGAGTCGACGAACAACTTGCGGACAAATGGGCGGCTAGGCAGTGAGGCGACGCTACGGATTCAGGCGCAGGCGATATATTCTGTCAGAATGGCCGGCGAATTGAGCGGAGCGAGGGAAGGCGTCACGAAAGAAAGGGCAGACAACATGGTCGGCTTGGGTCGCTGGACCCGCCTAGCTTGTCCAGCGGCTCGTGTGTCGATCAAGAATTAGCTGTTGTGTGTAACTAGTCAGCTGCAACGAGTAATTGAAGAAGTATGGACTTGCGCATCGATCGCGAGGAGCACGTAAGCACTCATTCATCATGTCCTGCCTGCACTGACAGTGTTCATGCTCTCCTAACCTGAAACTCTGCTCTGCTCCTGTCTCGACCTGTCATTTTTGCGCCCACGAATTCGATCCCGTCTTCCGGTCTCCGTAGTCGTTCCTGCTGCTGCTGGTCGGTACGAGACAGGGAAGCCAGATGGTGTGTTTGCCTGTTTGGTCTGTGTCCAAGATTACTCTACCAAAATTTTCGTTCAGCTATTTCTTGACCATAAGTAACTGGGGTTGGTAGTGGAGCATTGGCAAGCTAAAAAAGTTGGTAACTATCCAAATAAGAACCAACATTTTAGTCATGACCAAAAAAATGATAGGTTATGATTTGGTAGCAATCCAAACACAGCCGCGCCGCCACGGCCTGCCTCTTCCTCACCGGCGCCACCCGCCTCTTCTACGCCAACGCCAAGCCCGAGCGAGCCAAGGCCGCCGAGCGACGCAGCATCCTCCAGGCATCCATTGCCTGCAAGCATGCAAGTCCTACTCTGATGCTACGTTTGTGAGTGATCCTTGGTGGTTCTCTCATTGCATGAAAGACAAATAAGCAGACCGTTGTTTACCGTTCGAGTGCAGATGCCGAGTTGCAATCTACGACTCTTTTGACTGACGAGGTGACTTGGTTACGGTGGTTACTTGCAGATTTTGGTGTCTCCGTTACGACACCGATTCCTCTCTTGTCTGGTAGTACAAGTGCTATTAGTATTGCACGTGACCTTGTAAAGAATGAACTTACCAAACATACTGGTGTTGATGGGCGGTGTGCAGGATCAGCTTATTGCGCTGCAGTATGTGCCTTCAGAGTTATAGTTGACAGACTTCTTTACGAAGGCCCAAACTATAGAGAAGCATAGTTTCTACTCTCCAAACTCAGTGTTGTTGATTCACCATAAATTTGAGGAGAGCAACGCAGTTTTTCTACACATATGTGGGTGTCCCTGGCTTATCCTAGGGTCATAATAGCTTCAAGATTCGTGTGTTGCACATTTACATCTGCATCCTGGACACTGTACATCTTTGCACCCTTATGGAAACCAAAGTGGACATGTACAGCTCGTGACCTATCCACTATCTCCTCCACCTCACCTGCGCCGCCGCCACTCTCATCATCCACCTCCCCCTGCAGCAGCACATCACTGGCAGCCTACCTCGCCGGATCCGCCGGCCGAGCCCGCCCACCACACCGGCCGCCGGTAGCACAGAGGCTACGAACCCGAGATCCAAAACGGCCCCCATTCCTGCCCCCAACACCGGTCTCCATCAAATCGACGGGAAGGAGATCGACGGAGAGGTTCCGTCCCTCAGAATCGACGAATCCGTGCTCCTTTTCCCCATCTCATGCTTTTTTTAATGAAGGGATCGCTCCCCAGCAGAGATCCAGTTGTGGAATTTGTTCAGAATTTTTACTTCTCTTTTATGGGAAGAGAAACTTCCGTTGCTATTTGTTCTCTTGGATCAATCCAAATTAGTGCAAGCATTAACAGGAGCATTATTTTAATCTTCATTTCCTCCTCTGTTCTTAGATGAACATGGTCAAAATTGTACTACTTCCATGAAGTGTACATTTTGCTTCTTGAGAAATTTGGATCTGTTTTATCATGCTACATATATCCCAAAAATTCACGGCCGTTTTGCACTTATTTCTCTGACCCATGATTCATATTCTGTAACATGTGTAGGAAAGAGAAAGAAAAATCATGTATTAATTATTTAGGATGTGTCAGTACAAACTAATGAAATGTTGCCTACACTGCACTAATTCTGACACAAAAGAAGCTGGAGGTTTAGGAAGGAATGAGTTCAGAAAGAAGCTGGAGATTTACTATACAGAACGGGTTGGACTGTGCCATGACAAATCGATTTAGTGATGGGTGTTCTTTGCAAAATAAGCGCACGTATCTTGATGCAAAATTGGAGGACTGGACGGTATGTGATAAGACCGGGACCCCAACGTGTATGTAGACTTGCATTTTCGTAAGGAGAGTTGTTAAAGAGATATTTTATATATTGTAGTTTTCCTAGTAGCTAGGGGTTTCCCTACATATTTCCAAAGTTTTTAATGGCCGACTATAGCTCCGTTATAGCTTTTTGGGAGACCTGCCGCTGCGGCTATACTATTTATATGCTAAATGAAAACACCTCTAATAGTCGGTTATAGTTCTATTTAGCCTTTTAACGCTAAACCTCATGTATTTTGAATTTCTTTTCTAATTTATTTTTTATTTCTTCTTTTCTGAATTTCCGTTCAATATGATTAGATAAAATTTGTGAGTTGAATAATTGAATACTTATTTGCCTTGAATAATTTTCCTCTTTCTTTGGTAAACTATGCATATTTCACACATATACATGTACTACATATTCTTGTTGAGATACGACATGTTTTGGAATTGATTTATCAAATGCTCATTCTTGTGCTAAACAAGAAGTGGCTACCCAACACCTGTATAACACACACGGACACATACACACATATTTACTTGCTAACCCTACATCACACAATACTAATCCAGCTGAATAATGCAACAAGTGAATATAGTGAGTGCTTATGAAGAGAGAAAAAAGTAGACTGGAGATATTTTTCCTGATAAAAAGGGGAGCAAAGCTCCCCAATTTTATTTCAGAAACTGCATGCCGACATAACACCCCAGCAGAGTACACAAACAGTACTGTTGATGTGAAGGAGCTACACTTTAAACAAACCCAGTAGGAGATTCACAGCACATTGGCAGTTTGGCACACCTCCATCAGACTGGAACTATATGATCGGCAACAGCCATTCCTGAATTAAGCCTAATGTGTGCCCAGGCAGCCATATTACAGACAGTAAAAGCTTCCTCTAATTTACTGGCAGTACTTCTTCTTTGACAAAGTTTGTCAACAATCAGATCCATTATGCAGCCAAAAAAGATCTGCATAACAGTCACATGTTTTCCCCAGCTAAATCTGGTACATGTGTGTGTTTATCATAACAACTTCATGATATCCAGACAGCTAGATTCAAGTCATCTCTTCTAGAAAAAAAACATTGTTCAAATGACTGACAATACAAACAGTTTGCCGGGGAATCAGGGATCATATTCATTGTTCAGGAAAACAACATTAGCATAACAATCCCTTGTTTTTTTCTTGGCTAAGTACGTTACATGTGTGTGTTTACTCAAACAACTAGCTATAGGAAGCGTGCTAGCTCCTACATCCAGAATGCTGCATGCGAAAACGGCTGCAGATGCCTGGGCACAGCATAGGATTTGGTGGTGCGGCGGCTCGTAACTTGCAGCTCCCCCTTACGATCGTACTTGAGGCCAAAGAAGGTGACATGGAGCGCGCAGCCGTCTTCCAGCTCCACATCTTCGTGTATCACCCTCTCGACGAGGCAAAACTTGCTGTCGCCCATGTAGGTGAGAGTGGCACCAAGGTGCCTCTCCGGGGGCACCTCCTGGAACAGCTTGCCCTTCACCGTGGTCCATTCCGGCTCCTCCCTGCCGCTGCGTGAGGCGACCTGGCAGGCGCAAACGGAGTAGCCACGGTGGCCGTGGCGGAGCCCGACCCACGCGTCCAGCTCGCGGTCGAAGTAGCCCTGGCCGAGGAAAGGCAGCACCCAATACCCCAGCGACCTCCACTCGCCGCGGAGAGCATCGAAGGAGTAGGTGCACCCGCGGCACCGGTCGTTCGGGTCCTTCATCTTGGTGGAGAAGAAGATGGTGTGTCCGTTCGGGTGCACGGCGTAGGCCGTCACGTCCTCTTTGCTGCCGCTGAACGGCGCCGGAGGTGGGGCGTCGATGTCCCAGACCCATCTGTGGGCCTTGCTGCTCGAGCAGACTCCACAGCGCTCCCACGACAGCACCTCGAAGGACACCTGTGTCTGGCCGGTCTCGTCACTCTGGCCCGACAGCGCATACAGCTTCTGCTTCTGCTTCTCTCCAATGGCGACGGTCAAGCCGTAGAGGTTTCCGGGTAGGATGGGGCCCGTGGTCATCATCGCGGCGGTCTCGGTGTCGTAGGCAAGGGTCCAAGCCTGTTCATTGTACGCCTCGCCGTTGGCAACCAAGATCTTGCTGCCCAAACAGGCGATGAACGCGTCCTTGGCCTGGCCTGAATGGGCTAGCCGTGCTGCCGGGGGCTCGGGGAGACGCATGAGCCCGGCTCCGGTGCCACTGTCCTCTGCCTCGTCGTCGCTGTCGCTGAAGAAAAAGTTGCCGGCGTCAAGCTTGTGGATGCTGTACCCGTCCTCCCAGTCATCCAAGACAATGTAGAGGTGCTTGCTCCGCCGCTCTGGCACCTTGCCGCAGCTGCAGCGGCACAGGTGGTGATTCTGGTCGGCATGCCGCTGCCGCTTCGACATGATAGTTGCTTGTTCCGAGTTACAGGAACCTGAAATTTATGCACCCGATTGCTGAATTCTGGTTGACGCGCTCAAGGATCTGCCTGCAATCAGAAGCCGGCGGCATAGTTATAGGGTTCAGTGCCGAATCCGAGTTGAAAAGGAAGCGAAATCGAAGGATAAGGGTCAATCCGAGATCGACATTGACTTGCAAACCGGCAAACATGCTTTGACGGTATCCGTTCCCGGCGCAGGGCTTCTTTCCTCGCAAGGATCAGGTGGATGGTACACGACATGGAGCGCGCAGTGAGGAGCGAAACAACACTAAGAGCATGAGCATCTCGATAGTTTTTTTTTGGGGCCGGGAGCGAAAATGGCGCGCTCCAAAGGGCACCGGCGATTTTTGGAGCCCAATAGAAGCGCCGGTAACCCCGTGCCGGCCCCTTCGCTAAGGGCGCAAATCGGGCGCGCCGGCGCCTTATGAGGCTGAAAATTTTGGGCGTGGGAGCCGTCTGTCAGGCACACAAGGATAATATATACATATTCTCCCCCAAAACCTCGTCCCCTCCACCACTCATTTCTCCCGCCAGCCGCTCCACCTCCCATCCAGCCTCCAACCCGAAAAACCCTCGCCGCCGCGTCATGGCACCGAAGAAAAAGGCTCCGGTGAAGGCAGCGAAGCCGCCGACGAAGGCGCCGCCGAAGACGCACACCGTCACGCCGAAGGAGAAGCCGGCGACCATGTCGCAGGAGGACTGGGAGACGGAGATGGAACGCCGCGCCTTCGTCACGGCCGACCGCAGGAGGCGCCGCATCGCCGCCCTCGACGCAGCGAAAGCGGCGGCCTCCGCGGAAGCGTGCCTGAGCTTGGGCGGTGGCCTCAACAACATCTCGAGCTCCCCGTCATCGCCAGGTTACTACGCGGGGTACATCGCGGCTGTCGCAGATGGACGGCCGCGCCCGCTACTCCCCCGAGTTCGGGGACAGCGACATGACCGTCGACAACAACGCGCCGTTCTCGCCGGATTCAATGGCTCGGGGCAGCGGCGCCTTCCGCTTCCCCGACCTGAACGATTCGCCTGACCTGCGCCGCACCGAGGGCCACGTGACGGACAGCATCGGCCTTCCCCGCCACCTCTTCCCCGATGACGGCAGGCACACCCACCAGGTGATCGGCAGCGCGTTCGGCGTGTCCATGGGCCAGGACGAGGTGCGTTTCCTTTCTTTCTATGTGTTGTGTGCATCGTAGACACCGGCGACGACTGAAAGTTTGTAACTTTATGCGTAGATTGCTGGCGAGGAGGAGATCCTGAACGGCATCATACGCGGCCATGCCTATGAACCCCCGGTCGACGACTACGAAGAAGAGGCCGACGAGGACGAAGGTGAGGAGGAAGTCCAGGAGGAGCTGATCAACGCTGAGACCGGCGCGAGCGTGAGGAGGACGCGCAAGCGTTCCGCCGGCACTCATGGGCCGAGGTGGAGGTCATTGGAGGATGAATGCCTCATCGAGGCGTGGAAGCAAGTGAGCTTTTGCCCCATCACCGGCGCAAACCAAACCGGGGGCAAGTACTACAAGCGCATCCTCGATTGTTTCAACGAGAAGAAGAACTATGGTGATTACGCCACCATAGAGATGAACCGGAACGAGGGCGTCCTCTCTCACCGTTGGAACTTGATCAAGGCGGCGTGTAACAAGTTCCATGGCTACTATGAGAAGATCAGGGCACGGAAGGAGAGCGGTAAGACGATGGTGGATTGGGTATGATCTACGCTTATCTTATTTGATGACCCATGTTGTTACATATGAATTGATGATCCATGTTGCTACAAATGATTTGATGATCCATGTTGTTACATATGAATTGATGATCCAACTTGTTCTATATCTATTTGATGATCCATCTATTTTCATACCCAAATGGATGATCCAACTTGTTTCATTGTTTTGCATTATATATTGTTAGATGTTGTCTACTCTCGAAATGTACAAACACCAACACGAGGACAAAAACTTTCCCTTTATGCATTGCTACAACAAGCTCCAAGGTTGAAAAAAATGGGACGACCTCCTCCACACTCTCTTAAAGGACGGGGAAGATGGGCCGGTTGATCCAGCCGACGCCTCCATCGGGCGCCCCATTGGCAACAAGAAGGCCAAGGCCGACAGGAATGCGGCGCCGGTATTGGCAGCCATGGACGCCTCCATCGAGAAGATGACCACCTCGTTCTCGGTGGAGAACAAGGAAGCTGCCGATAGAGGCGCCATCGTGTGGAAGGCCATCCTCGACAAGCAAGACGCCAAGATCGAGTTGGAGAGGGAGAGGGTGGAGGAGGCGAAGATGGAAGCTCACGCCGCTGCCATGAAGGCCACCAACGAAGCGACGCAGCTATCGTTGGCCAAAATGTCTCAAGAATCGAAGATTTTGATGGCCGACATGGAGAAGATGGACCCGTTGGCGCGGGCGTGGCACGAGATGTACCGCAAGCGCATCGGCCAAGAGGTGATGGCGGCGCGAGCTGCGTCGGCGTCTCCCCCGGCACCGTCAACTTCATGTCTATCTGTTATCACCAGATTGGGCAAATCAGGAGATGGGCCGTAATGGAGATGGGCTTGAAGGATATACACGTGGAGTATCTCTGAAGCGGCCTTGTGCGAAGAGTTTGGGCTAGATTGCCCGTGTATCTGTAAAATATAGTAGATTGCATCCTAGTTTAGAATTAAAAGATAGAGTTTAACCCGTGCACGGTTAGGTGCACGCCCAAATTAGAAAGTCCCTTGGACTATAAATATGTATCTAGGGTTATCGAGAAAGGAGGACAATCACGTTCACAACAAACACAAACCAGGCGCATCGCCACCCCTTCTTTCGAGGGTTTCTTCCGGGTAAGCATCATGCTGCCTAGATCGCATCTTGCGATCTAGGCAGACACGTTTATTCGTTATCTTGTGTTGCTCGTGCTGAAGCGTTGTTGATGGCGAGTAGCACTATTTATCTTAGGTGTTTTGGGGCTTGCATGGATGCTTTTTTTGTGCATATTTGCTTAGCTATGCCGTCCCTCGATATCTAGCTGCCCTTATACCTACCTAGGTGTAAGGGCAGCACCTTGCTTGTTCGTTATTTAGTAGATCCAATCTGTTATAGTTGCTCCTTGATTCTTCAAGGATTGGTTTAATATCTGTATGGTTAGGCCTTGCAAACGGGTTGAATGATCCGGTAGTGCGTAAGGTATGGTTTGTTAGTCCTAAGAGGGACGTTCCGGGAATTGACTTAATGTTGGTTTTTAGGCCTCTTTTAGGGTTGGTTTTCCATTATCTTTCGTGTTTATTAGGCTCAACTACGCGTAGGATGTTCCGATCATGCGGTGAAAACCCTAAACTGTCGTAGATTCGTTTAACTTTATATTGATCAGCAGAGCCCCATGTCATCGTTAACCCGACGTGAACCATGGGGCGATCGGCTCTTTGAGCCGATCCACAACCTGAGAGCCGATCGGGGCTCGTATTTAATGTTTACGTGTCTACCATACAGAAACTAATCGAAGCAATCCAACACCTTCGACCAGGTATAGGTGTGGCACGCCTTGCAACCGCTAGGACGTGTGCCGGAACATTGCGGGACGACGTCGAGGGACCAGGGCCCCCAACAGTCTTGGAAGCCTCCCGGCTCTTCGTGTTGCTTAACCACTGCTCGCCGGTGGGTTTTGGCAGGTAACACATTCTGGCACGCCCGGTGGGACAATCTTCTACAACAACCACGTCAACATCCGAGATGGCGGAAGAACAGATCAAGTACGAGGATCTGCCTCCAGAGCACAAGAAGAAATATGATGATCTCAAGGCCATCTTCGAAGCCGATCTCATCGGCTCTTTCGAGAAGACCCGTTCGCACGGGATTAGGTTCAAAGGGTTCAAACCCGAAGGCGCGCTTGAAGGGATAGATCTGTCTCTCCCTTCGGAGGACCGTACCAGAGCCCTGCGCCAGGAAATCAACTATGCTGTGGCTCATTCCCTACATCGGCATTCTGTTATCACCCGATTTTGGCCAAATCAAGAGAGGGGCCGTAAGTGAAGATGGGCTTTGAAGATTACACGTGGAGCATCTTTGAAGCGGCCTTGCGCTAAGAGTTTGGGCTAAATTGCCCGTGTATCTGTATATTAGTAGATCGTATCGTGTTTAGAATTAACAGATAGAGTCTGGCCCGTGCACGGTTAGGTGCACGCCTCAATTAGAAAGTCCCTGGACTATAAATATGTATCTAGGGTTATCGGAAAAGGAGGACAATCACGTTCACAACAAACACAAACCACGCGCATCGCCACCCCTTCCTTCGAGGGTTTCTTCCGGTAAGCATCATGCTGCCTAGATCGCATCTTGCGATCTAGGCAGACACGTTTATTCGTCTACCTTGTGCTGCTCGTGCTGAAGCGTTGTTGATGGCGAGCAGCACTATTTATCCTTAGGTGTTTAGGGGCTTGCATTGGTGCTTTCTCGTGCATACATGCGTGGCAATGCCGTCCCTCGACACCTAGCTGCCCTTACACCTATATGGGTGTAAGGGCAGCATCTTGCTTGTTCGTTACTTAGTAGATCCGATCGTTATAGTTGCTCCTTGCTCCGCAAGGATTAGTTTAATATCTGCATAGTTAGGCCTTATGCTGGGGTCGGACGATCCGGTAGCGCGTTAGGTGTTGTCTACCGTCCCTACAAGGGATGTTCCGGGAATCAACGTTATGTTGGTTTTTAGGCCTCTTGTAGGGGTAGTTTGCATCATCTTCCGTATCCTAGGCCCGACCGCACGTAGGACGTTCCGGTTATGCGGTGAAAACCCTAAACGTCGTAGATCGGTTTAGCTTTGTTTTGACCAAGCAGGATCCCCATGTCATTGCAAATCCAACGTGAACCATGGGGCGATCGGCTCTTTGAGCCGATCCACAGGGCAACCTGAGAGCCGATAGGGCTCGTATTTAATGTTTACGTGTCTACCATGCAGGAACAATCGAAGCACTCTAACACCTTCGATCGGGTCTAGGTCAGGTGGCGCCCTAGCAACCGCCGGGACGTGGCCGGAAGACTTGCGGGACGACGCGAGGTGCCAGGGTCCACTAAGCGGCCTTGGGAGCCTCCCGGCTCTTCGTGCTTAACCATTGCCCGCCGGTGGGTTTTGGCAGGTAACACATTCGCACGCCCGGTGGGACCTCTTCGCAACATCCACGTCGGCACCGACACCCGAGATGGCAGAGAACAGATCACATACAAGGATCTTCCCAACACAAGAAGAAACACGATGAGCTGAAAGCCATCTGTGAAGCCGAGCTCATCGGCTCCTTTGCGAAAGCCTGTCTGCGTGGCATCAAGGTCAAAAGGGGCACACGTTCGTCTCCTGGCGTCAATATGGTGGATCTCAGCCACTCTATAAGGGAGCCAGGGTTCTCCTTTGGTGTCAATATGGCAGGGTTTGTGATCCGCCATAGCACGGGCAAAGGAAGCAGCCACTCTCGTGGCAAGGACAAAGAGGAGGCCGTTCCACGCGACCGGCCCCAGGATGATGATAAACGATACCTAACCGAGGAGGAGGTGAGAAGCATGCGGTATCAACGCCCACTCTCAGTGCATCTCCTCAACAAATACGAGCAGCAGTACGACCGACGTCGACGCCACGACGAAGACGACGAAAGATATCGTCGGTCGATGCGCGGACAGAGGTATCGTCGCACGACAAACAACGACGGGTACGAGCTTCACGCTAGAGGGAGGTCAAGGGAGCAAGACAACATGGATAAGCACTGGAACTGTCCTTTCTTCGAACATTGCTGGGACTCGGAATGAGCCGATTGCCAACAATCGAGAACTGCCCAGAGTGCAAACATCAAAGGAGGAGGGCAAATGAAGTTTCGGTGTTCGAGCGTCTAGGACCTCTCCCACCTCATAACAAGCAAGCTGAGTCATCTCAAGAAGAAGACTTTGAGGAGTCATGGAGAAGAAGATAGGTATCACCGACCAAGGTGGTGCCCCGATGGACTCAGCCATTCTCGAAGCGTAGGGTGCGGCGGCTGCGAAACTTGGAAGAAGCCGAGGCACAGACTGCACACGTTGCGAAAGCGCGGCCCGATCGGCCGTGAAAATTCAGCAAACATTGGAGACAAAGGCGCGCCCGCCAAAGAAAGTATGGCGCCCTAAACAGACGAAAGCCGATGCACACATCGGCTGATACCGATGCAGAGGCATCGGCTGGTACAAGCACAGTGTCCAGGATCTCCTCGAGATTTACGACCCAAGGCAGGGTGAACGTGCCTCCAGCGAGTCACGTCGCCGTAATAAAAGGCCAAGAAGTTGTAAATCCTCATTAAGCATTACAATGCAAAAGGAGGCCGATTTTAGCGATCGGCCAGTATTATCCTCAACATACGCTTTGCCTGTGTTCAACATTGACCTGGCAGGCGATGGAAAGCTGGTTTATGAGTTCACATCAGCTGACGAGCTAGAAGAGATTGAGAAAGTCAAGAGGGATATCAAGAAGATGTTGGACGCCGGGTGCATCAGGCCGTGCAGGTACACTGAAGGGATTTCCAACGTTGTACTTACGAAGAAAAAGGATGGCCGATGGCGCGTAGCTATAGATGTCTGGAGCCTCAATGGCGCTACCCCACAGGATGGATAGTCGGACCAACCGCAAGGGGAGCCGACTCCAGCAATCGGCTAAAATTACACCACCACCAGTGTCCACCGATATGCTATTTCGCATGAGGATTGGCGAGACTAACTCGAATTGGCTGAAAAAGCCGATATCTTCAATCACTTGAAGGATTCGGCTCGGGGGGCATACACACGGAGAAGGTACAAGACCATAGAGTATACGCCCAGGGGAAGCCGATTCATGAATCAATCGGCTAAACAAAAAAAAATCGAGAATACAAGAATTTTCGGCACAGCCGATGCTTATCCATCGACTCAAGAAATACAACAAGGTACAAGTTCAGTACAACATTTGCCTCATCTCAGCCTCATGGTCAAGAGAGGTTCTCCTGAAGAAATTCGTCAAGAGCATGGAGGGCGTCAGCACGGATACGATCCACTCCGGCAATCTCAGCCTCATCGTCCTCGTCTTTGCCTGTCACCAGCTGACTGTTCAGGGCACGAATTTCAGCCAGATCAGTTTTCAGATCGGCCGTGAGGCCTTGCGCTTCCTCTCGAGAGCGGGCAATGAGGGTTTCCTTCTCTTGGATAAGTCGCTTGGTCATCCTAACGCTTTCTTCAAGGTTCTCCAGTTTCTTTCGCAGGATCTCGAGTTCAGCGCTATTCGCAGAAGTGTCGGTCTTGGCGTCCAGAGCAGCCTTTTTCTCATTGAGCCGTCGACACTTCTCTGCAATATCGGCTCTAATTGGGAGCTGGGCATGGCGAAGGGTAATTCTTTGGCGCGCCGACTGCACTCTTGACCTGAAGGCCGACAGGGTCACGGCTGGCCAGAGCTTCACATGTAGTGTCACGGGGAGATGGGACTGGATTTCTTCAAGGATGCCCCTGATTGCTTCGGGGTTTTCAACCAAGGTCTCGACTGAGGAGGATAGCAAAGTTTTCAGATGCTGGAGCGGACCATGGACTGTACCAGGGCTTGGCCCTTCGACCGCTTTGGAAATAGCTGGCTCGATGGATTCATGATCGAATGCCAGCAAACTTGAAAGATCACACCCCTGACAGACAAACAAGAGCGGTGTGAGTATACAACACAGGAAAAGGAAGAGACAAGAGAGGTGAGTGTACCTCTCCCAAAGAAAGAGGAGCAGCCGATGATGTGACGATCGGCTTTTCCGAAAGCTTGGCTAGGTTGGCCACTTGGCCAGCCACACTTGTCGAGGCGGCCAGACCTAGTGTGGCCGAGGGCATCGGGACCTCTTCACCATCCCCGCTAGAGATCTCATTAATCTGCAAAAGGAATGGTGAGCCGATCCAAGTAACATTGAGATGACAGGGAATATGAATTGATGAAGTGACTACATTCGAAACCTCTTGGCTTGAGGAGGAAACTTGCGAGTCTTTGTGAGCCCTTTTGATGCATCGACGCTTCACACGGGACCTTGCTGGGATTGGAGCTTGAGGAGCAACAGGCTCGGGAATCGATCTTTTCCCGGAAACTGACGATGGCGAGTCCGTATGGCTCTGCGTGGTGGATCTCCCAGAATTACCCGGGTTCGAGTCCCTTTGACTAGAATGTACTTCCTCGCTAGAGTTTTCTTCGGTGGAAGTCTGCAAAAGGAAGTGGACGCATGTCGGAAAAAGACTGGGAGGACAGATAGCAGTTAGGGCTCGGGTCAGCTTACATGCAAGTTTTCCTGGATAGGAGCTTTGCGCCAGGGTCTTCCTGGCAGCTACTTTCCTCACCGCCTTTCTCGCTTGGGTTGAAGCTCGGGGGCAACGGGCCCCGAAGATGCTTTATTCGTGGGAGCCGATTTTGGTGAAATTGGCTGGCCCTGCATTATGACCTTCTTCAGGGCCGGCGAGTTCTGACAAAAGAGAACTACCGGGGCTGGCGGAAGAAACGTGAAGGGAGAGCCGTCGATCTGCGTGGGCTCTGGGCCATCTTGTTCCTGCCAAGAAAGAAAACTAGGTTTTTAGACAATTATCATGGGCAATTGCAAGAAATTTCAATGTAATGGTACCTGGTGTGCATGAATGTCATATTCGGCATCGAGTTGCCTCAGCAGCGGTCCTAGAGCTCTTCTGAAGGCATGGGTCTTCCACATGGACCACCAAGTATCAAATCCATCGGTAGTAGTGGTGAAACAGAGGTTGTGGGGAATTGGAATGGCCAGAGCGTCAAAGAAGGTATAGCACCTTTGGCCGGTAAGAATGTGAGGCAGTTCAGCCCTGCTTGATGTCAGGTGGTGGAGAAAGAAGTGTGGAGGCACTTGCCCAAGACCGAGCTGGCGAGCTACTACCACTGGTTGGTAAGACTTATAACCAGGCTTGATGATCCGGTTAGAGGTACTCATGCCAACTGGGAGGAAGCAAGGACGGATCATGATGGAGTACAGGTGCCGGGTGCTGGCGTCATCGGCAAAGCTGTCTAATCGGAAGGAGACTGGATTCTCAAAGTTCTCCGATTCAGTGTAGGGGAAGAACAGGGGGTCGTCCAGGCCTTGGAAGAAAATCTTGAACCACCCTGCGGCTTCCTTAGGGATCAGCCTACTGCCTGGGAGGCTATACAGAGCTTGACCATAGCTAGTGCACCGTATCTCCTTCCCATTAGCATCGGGGAAGGTACAGGTGGCCAAAGATGGAAAGTCTGGGATCTGGTTCTGAAAGTACAGCTGAGCCCATAGCTGAATGAACCACCAAGGGCCTCCTGTCTTAACTGTCCTTTGAGAGAGCAGTTTAACCGATGTCAGTTGAAGAGATCGATAGACCTCTCCAAGGAACAGTTTACCAAGTCCAAGTTGAGTGCCTTTAGCGAGTTCATAGGCCAGGGAGAGGTAATTCTTGGTTGGAGCGAGTGAGGGACCGCAGAATATGAAGTGCTCCAACCAGAAGTTCAAGAAGGCCGTGTGTTCTCTTTCAGTTACAGGGCCTTTGGTTTTCATATAACGCCTGAGGTAGGCGCCCCAGCTTGTACACTCTGTTTTAGAAGAGAGCGTGAAAGGGACTTTTGGCAGCTTAAAGGCAGAGGGGCTGGGGGATACAATATCAAGGCCTGTGATCATGGCTACATCCAGCAGAGTTGGCGTCATGGGACCATGACCAAACATGAAACAGTTCAGCGCGTCGGACCAAAAGTAGCCGATGGTTTTCAGAATGTTCTCATTCTTTTCAAGAGGAGACAATGATAATGACAATGCATCGGCTATCCCTATCGTTTCCCAGGTGGCATAGTGGGTTTTGGACACTCTAGTGTACCATGCCATCCAACCTTCAGGAGGATTAGGCCAGGCTCGTAGGCAGTCGGCCCAGGAAGTCAGATCTAAATTTTGATTCACGAAGGGGATTCTGTTCGCCTCACAGGAAATTAAGTGGGCGGGACTCTCGGAAGAACGGGGGCCAAGACACATGGAATTTGGGAGAGAAGGATGCGGCAACAGGATGTCAGAGACCTAAAATTAATAACGGAATAGAACATTAATTCAGGTGTTCCTCTGTTCAATCCTGAGATTGATCCTAATGGCAAGGAAGCAGTGGAGTATTACCTTCAGACCGGAGACCGTGGCGTTGGTGTTGGAAGATTCCGCCATTGATGCGCTGCGGAGCTGGGGCGGCGCGGTTGAGATCTGAAGCTCGTAAAGCTGCTCGGGCGGCGGATTTTGGGGATCTGAGTTTGCTTTCTCAGACGGAGGTTGCAAGTTACCGTTTGGAGGGACAATTAGGTTTGCCCTTGCTCGTTTTATGGTAGAGGCCGAGGCGACACCATCGGCTCTTTTGGGGGTTGTTTGACTTTGGCCGCCGGCCAAGATAATTAGAGGCCGATAGCTCAAAAGAGAAGAAACAAAAAGAAGAGCCGATCACTCGGAAGTTGCCAAAGCTGGTAGATCGTGCAGAAAGGGCTGGAAGGCAAGTCGTCATGATGAGAAAATACTGCGACAGTTCTGCTCTGCCACGACGTGACCCCTCGAAGGAAAAACAGATGGTTGTGAAATTATCATTACCAAAACCAGGGGGGCATGTGTTACCACCCGATTTTGGCCAAATCAAGAGAGGGGCCGTAAGTGAAGATGGGCTTTGAAGATTACACGTGTAGCATCTTTGAAGCGGCCTTGCGCTAAGAGTTTGGGCTAAATTGCCCGTGTATCTGTATATTAGTAGATCGTATCGTGTTTAGAATTAACAGATAGAGTCTGGCCCATGCACGGTTAGGTGCACGCCTCAATTAGAAAGTCCCTTGGACTATAAATATGTATCTAGGGTTATCGGAAAAGGAGGACAATCACGTTCACAACAAACACAAACCAGGCGCATCGCCACCCCTTCCTTCGAGGGTTTCTTCCGGGTAAGCATCATGCTGCCTAGATCGCATCTTGCGATCTAGGCAGTCCACGTTTATTCGTCTACCTTGTGCTGCTCGTGCTGAAGCATTGTTGATGGCGAGCAGCACTATTTATCCTTAGGTGTTTAGGGGCTTGCATTGGTGCTTTCTCGTGCATGCGTGGCAATGCCGTCCCTCGACACCTAGCTGCCCTTACACCTATATGGGTGTAAGGGCAGCATCTTGCTTGTTCGTTACTTAGTAGATCCGATCCGTTATAGTTGCTCCTTGCTCCGCAAGGATTAGTTTAATATCTGCATATTTAGGCCTTATGCTGGGTCGGACGATCCGGTAGCGCGTTAGGTGTTGTCTACCGTCCCAAGGGATGTTCCGGGAATCAACGTTATGTTGGTTTTTAGGCCTCTTGTAGGGGTAGTTTGCATCATCTTCCGTATCTGCTAGGCCCGACCGCACGTAGGACGTTCCGGTTATGCGGTGAAAACCCTAAACTGTCGTAGATCGGTTTAGCTTTGTTTTGACCAAGCGGGATCCCCATGTCATTGCAAATCCAACGTGAACCATGGGGCGATCGGCTCTTTGAGCCGATCCACAGGGCAACCCGAGAGCCGATAGGGCTCGTATTTAATGTTTACGTGTCTACCATGCAGGAACAATCGAAGCACTCTAACACCTTCCTGATCGGGTCTAGGTCAGGTGGCACGCCCTAGCAACCGCCGGGACGTGGCTGGAAGACTTGCGGGACGACGCGAGGTGCCAGGGTCCACTAAGCGGCCTTGGGAGCCTCCCGGCTCTTCGTGTTGCTTAACCATTGCCCGCCGGTGGGTTTTGGCAGGTAACACATTCTGAGAGCCTGGTGAACACTTTGGAGCGTGTTGCGCTTCGCGTGGTGCAAGAAATCATGAAGCATCAGTATTCTCCGTCAGGACCTGCTCTAGGAACTCATCGGGGAGAAATACCGTTCTACACTAGGCCACCACTGCCGTACACGTTGGCAGCTCCACAGCAACAAGGTTCACCAGCATACGTCGTCTACAAGGTTGGAGGTGATCCTGGCGATTATCATTTCTTGTATGAGTCGCCCAAGGAGATCCCGCATGGATACGTGTGCACATACGTGCCGGACTGCAACAACTGGATGAGCCAGGTTACAGCAGGAGGGATTGCCACAGCAGGAGGGATTGCTACAGCAGGAGGAAGTTCGGAGCAGATGCGGAGAAACAGGCGTGGCTAGCTAAATATGCCACCGGAACAAGTCATGAAAGCTCAACCTCTGCAGCTCCTACGGTGGATCAGATCAGCAATCTTGAGAGACCAGTTCGGTATCCTGCCGAAGAAGAGAGTAATCGGCTATTCCAAGCCGTATCCTAACGAGTATGACCTGATCCCACTACCGCCTAAATATCGGCTCCCCGACTTCACAAAATTCAGTGGATCAGAGGGGTCTAGTTCGATCGAGCACGTGAGCCGATATCTGGCATAGTTGGGCATGGTCTCAGCTTCACCAGCTACGTGTGAGGTTCTTTCGCAATCTCTCACGGGCCCAGCCTTTGGGTGGTACACCTCGTTGCCACCGATTCAGTTCGGACGTGGCAGCTTGGAAGAATAGTTTCACATACAATATCATTCAAGCTACGAAGCGGCATTGCCGATCCGACCCAGGTTCGGCAAAGGCGAGGAGAGACAATGTCTGAATACATTCAGCGTTTCAGGATGTCAAGAACCGATGTTATTCGGTTCGTTTATCCGAGAAGGAAGCAGTTGAGTGGCAATAGCACTCTCGCGCTCAAAGATCTGACTTTCCGCGCAGACTACAATTCACGCATGGTTCAGAGGTTGACATCATATGAACAGCGCCACCCAGAATTGTACCAGGACAAGTTCAAGCGCGTCGCCCTGGTCGAGATGGAAGAAGATGAAGACGCTGCAGAAGATCAGGAGGTCGCCGTAGCTGAATGGGCTCGGGGGGCAGCACCCGTGTCCTGCAAATTGGTGAAACAACCAGGGCCTGCAAGAGGGTTTGACTTTGATTTAAGCAAAACGGAGCAGATTTTTGATTTGCTCCTGAAGAAAAAACAGCTAAAGTTACCCGAAGGCCACAAAATCCCTACGGTACAAGAGATGAACGGTAGGCCATACTGCAAGTGGCATCACACGTTCACCCATGCCACCAACGACTGCAAAGTTGCGCGGACAGATTCAAATGGCGATAGAACAAGGCCGATTACTCTTCGGTCAGTTTGCCATGAGAGTTGACACGCATCCGTTTCCTGACGTCAACATGGTCGATCTTAGTCACTGCTTAAGGAGCGAGCCAGGCTTCTCATTTGATATCAACATGGCAGGACTTGTAGACCGCCATGGCAAGGATAAGCCAGAGAGCAGTCACTCCCGTGGCAAAGATAAAGCGGAGGCCGATCCACGCGACCGGCCCCAGCATGATGACAGACGGTACTTGAGAGGAAGAAGTGAGAAGCGTGCGATATCAACGACCACTCTCCGCACATCTCCTTAACAAATATGAGCAGCAGTATGACCGACGTCGGCGCTACGACGTAGATGATGAGAGGTATCATCGGTCTGATGCAGATGACGAGAAGTATCGTCGATATGATAGAGACCAAGAAGGGTATGAGCGTCACGCTAGAGGGAGGTCAAGAGAGCAAGAGGACATGGATAAGCATTGGGACTGTCCTTTCTTCAAACACTGCTGGGACTCAGAATGAGCCGATTGCCAACAATCGAGAACTGCCCGAATGTAGACAGAAAGAGGAAGGGAGCAAATGAAATATCAGTGTTCAAGCGTCTAGGGCCTCTCCCACCTCAGAACAGACGAGCTGAGTCGTCTGAAGATGAAGACTTCAGGGAGTCAGATGAAGAAGAAGATAGGTATCATCGGCCACGGTGGTGTCCCGATGGACTCAGCCACTCCCAAAAGCGAAGAGTGCAGCGGCTACGAAACCTAGAGGAAGCCGAGGCGCAGTACCTGTATACGTTGAGGAAAGCACGACCCGATCTGGCCGTGAAAATTCAGCAAACATTGGAGACAGAGGCACGGCCACAAAAGAAAGTGTGGCGCCCCAAACAGACAAGAGCCGATGCAGAGGCATCGGCTGATACAAATATGGTGTTCATACTCCCGTAGAATTTTGTGCTCCAAAAGACGAGGAGGTATCGTGGCACAGTTTGACTGCGGTCCACGGCCAGTCATCTTTGAGAAGCCGCGAGATAGAAGCTACATGCATTTGAAAGCCCTATACCTGAAAGGTTACATCAATGGGCAGCCTATCGGCAAGATGTTGGTTGATACAGGAGCGGCAGTCAATATAATGCCGTACTCTATGCTACGACGTTTGGGACGTTCCAATGATGATCTGATCAAAACCAACGTCACATTAAGCGATTTCAACGGCCAAGCGTCAGAAGCAAAGGGTGTTCTGAACGTAGACCTGACTGTAGGCCGAAAAACCATCCCTACATCATTCTTCATCGTCGAGCAAAAGCACTTATGTTGTCCTGCTAGGGAGAGATTGGATCCACGCTAACTGTTGCATTCCATCCACAATGCATCAGTGCATCATACAATGGGATGGAGATGAAGTGAAAGTTGTTCATGCAGATGATTCGATCGAGATCTCGCTAGCCGCCATGAACATCTGGGATGCAAACGACCAAGAGCCGCTCTCTGGAATTAATCTGGATGGCTGTGAGCGCATCGAAGCTTCAAAAAACGGGGTGAGGCTGGTCTTATCCACCGGCCGACAGAGTAGCAAGATCCAAGTCTATGGACGTGCGTGACAAGGCCGATCCCAGCGATCGGCCCCAAAAAATAAAAAGCAAAGGTCTTACCTCAAGATTGTCACGTAGCCATAGTAGAGAACCAAAAAGTTGTAGACCCTCATTGAACGTTGCAATGAAAAAGGAGGCCGATTCTAGCAATCGGCTAAAATTATCCTTACCACATGTGTTAGCCTCTGTGCTAGTTAGCATGGTGTGTTTTGTGACGGGCCTATAGATGACTGGAAAGCCGATATCTTCAATTACTTGAAAGATTCGGCTCGGGGGGCATACACACAGAGAAGGTACGAGGCCACGAAGTATGTACCCAGGAGGAGCCGATTCATGAAATCGATCGGCTAATAAAAAATCGAAAATAGGAAAATTTTAAGTACAGCCGATGCACAGCCATCGACTCAAGAAGTACAAGCTATTACAACAGAAGTACATGCTCAGTGGAGCAGTTATCATTACATGGGGGAGCTCTACTGAAGGAATGCCTCAAGGGCACAAAGTGCGGAAGCACGGACACGATCTACCTCGGCGATCTCAGCCTCGTCAACTTCATCCTGGCCCGTCACCAGCTGCTTGTTCAAAGCGCGGATTTCGGCCAGATCAGTTTTTAGTTCAGCTTTGAGACCTTCTGCTTCTTCGTGGGAGCGGGCAATGAGAGCTTCCTTATCTTGGATGAGCTGCTTGGTTACCCGCACCCTCTCTTCGAGGTCCTCCAACTCCTTTCGCAAGATCTCCAGTTCAGCGGTACTGGTAGATGTGTCAGTTTTTGCGTCCAAAGCTGCCTTTTTCTCATTAAGCCGCTGACACTTGTCTGCAATATCGGCTTTCAATGGAAGCTGGGCGTGGCGCAAGCCGATTCTCTGACGAGCCAAGGTCACCCTTGACCTGTAAGCAGACAAAGTCACCACGGGCCAGAGCTTCACCTGCAATGTCACCGGGAGATGAGGCTGGAGGTCTTCGAGAATGCTCTTTATTCCCTCGGTATCTTCAACCAATGTCTCGATTGAGGAGGAGAGCAAGGCCTTGAGCTGTTGGAGTTGACCATGGGTAGCGTTGGGCCCTGACTCTTCGCTTGCTTTAGCAGACGGTTCGATGAATTCTGGGTCAAACGTTAACAGGTTTGAGAGATCATAACCCTGACAAACAACAAGAACAACGTCAGTACGCAGCAAAAAAGCAAGGAAGAGCTAAGGAAAGGAAGTATACCTCTCCTAAGACCATAGGGGCGGCTGATGAAGAGGCGATCGGCTCTTGTGTTTCTGCTGAGGGCGTGGCCAAGGTGGCAGCCTTGTCGACTCCGCTTTTGGAGGTTGCTAGGTCCAGGGCGGTGGATGGCATCACCACCTCCTTGACTTCCCCACTAGAGGTGTCATCGGTCTGAAAAGGGAACGGTTAGCCGATGGGAACAACAATAGGTCAGCACCAAATATGAGTCAAAAAGAGTGTGGAGAGCAATTACGTTCGAAAGCTCCTGGTCTGATGAAGAGGTTTGTGGCGTCTTGCGAGCCCTCTTGATGCATCGGCTCTTTGTACGTAGACCACCCTGTCCTGCTTTTGGAGAAGCCTGGAAAGAAGCAGGTTCGGGAGCTGACCTTTTCTTGGAAGCCGACGGTGGCAAGTCTGGCTGGCTCGGCATGGTGTTCTCCCCGGAGGTGCCTGAACTTGAGTCCTCTTGGCTGGACTGTGTATCCTCGCTGGAGATTTCTTCAGTAGAGGTCTGTGAAAGAAATACGAACATATTACAAAAGCCTAGAAGAATGAATGAAACCAGCCAAGGCGTGGATTAGCTTACGTGCAGAATTTCTTGGGCTGGAAAGGAGGTTTGGCGCCTCAAGGTCTTCCTGGCAGCTACTTTCCTCACTGCTGTTCTCGCTGGGGCTCGGGGGCAGCTGGCCTAGAAGATGCTCCGCTCTTGGGAGCCGATTTTGGTAAAATCGGCTGGTTCTGCATCACGACCTTCTTCAAGGATGGTGAGTTTTTGCAGAAGAGGACCACCGGAGCTGGTGGGTGGAGTGTGAAAGAGGAGCCGTCATCATGTACAGGCTCTGGACCATCTTGTTGCTGCAAGAAAACAGAGCAGGGTTGTAAAAAGAAGGATACTGCAGTAAGCTACTTCAAGGCAAAATTATGAGTAGTGGTACCTGTTCTGCAGGGATATCATATTCATCATCAAGTTGTTTCAGCAATGGTCCTAGAGCTCTTCGGAAGGCATGAGTCTTCCACATTGCCCACCAGGCCTCGAAATCATCCGTTGATGAAGTGAAAGAGAGGTTGTGAGGAATTGGGATGACTAGAGCATCAAAGAAGGAGTAACACCTCTGACTAGTAAGGACATCGGGCAAGTCGGCCCTGCTTTCTGTTAAGAAGTGGAGAAAGAAGTGGGGAGACACTTGCCCAAGACCAAACTGTCGGGCTGCTACGACCGGCTGATAGGACTCATAACCAGGTTTGATGATCCTGTTGGAGGTGCTCATGCCCACCGGAAGAAAACAGGGACGAATCATGATGGAGTATAATTGCCGAGTGCTGGTGTCATCGGCAAAGCTGTCTAGCCTAAAGGAGACTGGATTTTCGAAATGCTCAGACTCCGTGTAAGGAAAGAAGAGAGGATTGTCCAGACCTTGGAAGAAGATGCTGAACCATTTTGAGGTTTCTTGGGGGATCAGCTTACTGCCTGGGAGGCTGTACAAGGCTTGGCCGTAGCTAGTGCATCGGATTTGCTTCCCAGTGGCATCTAGAAAGGTGCGAGTGGCCAGACGAGGGAAGTTTGGGATGTGGCTCTGGAAATATAGTTGGGCCCATAGCTGAATAAACCACCAAGAACCTCCTGTTTTGACTGTTTTTGGGAAAACAGTTTGACAGACATCAGCTGGAGATATCGATAGACCTCTCCAAGGAACAGTTTGCCAATGCCAAGTTTGGTGCCTTTGGCAAGTTCATAGGCCAAGGAGAGGTAATTCTTGGTGGGAGCAAGGGAAGGGCCGCAGAATATGAAGTGCTCCAACCAGAAGTTTAAGAAGGCCGTGTGTTCTTTCTCTGTTACAGGGCCTTTGGTTTTCATGTGGCGTCGAAGATAAGCACCCCAGTTTGGCATTTTTTGGAAGAAAGTGGAAAGGACCTTTGGCAGCATAAAGGCAGAGGGACTTGGGGATGCGATATCTAGGCCGGTGATCATGGCCACGTCTAGTAGGGTTGGGGTCATGGGGCCGTGGCCAAACATGAAACAATTCAAAGCATCAGACCAAAAGTAGCCGATGGTTTTCAAAAGGTTTTCATGTTTTTCAAGAGGAGACAGTGATAGTGCTAAGGCATCGGCTATTCCAGTAGTTTCCCAGGTGGATTGGTGGGTCTTGGATACCCTATTATACCATGAAACCCAATCCTCGGGAGGATTAGGCCAGGCTCGTAAGCAATCAGCCCAAGAGGAGGGATCTAAGTTCTGGTTCACGAAGGGAATCCTATTGGCCTCGCATGAAATCAGATGAGCAGGACTCTCGGTGGAGCGAGGGCCAAGACAAAGAGAATTCGGAAGAGAGGGATGCGACAGCAGAATATCTGATACCTAAAAATTAATGACGCAATGAGACATTAATTCAGGTGTTTGTTGTTAATTCCAGCAATTTGCTCGGATGGTGAGGAACGGTTGGGGATTACCTTCAAGCCAGAGACCTCAGTGTTGGCGTGGAACGATTCCGCCATTGGATTTGTCGCGGGGGAGTCTGCGCGATTGGGATCTGAAAGTTGTGTGGCTGGAAGTTGGATCTGTGCGAGCAGCGTTTTGGGGATCTGAGTTGCTCTTGTAGGCGAGGGTTGCAGGTTACCGTTTGAGGGGATAACTGAATTGACCTGTCTCGCAATTTATCGTGAAGGACTGATGCGTTACCATCGGCTCATTGAGCATTGACCAAGTTGACAATCGGCAAAGTCAGTATGAGGGGAAATCGGCTAAATTAGCATAAAGGAAATCGGCAAAATCAAATTAAAGGAAGTTCTTCATTGATAATGGGATTTCTTACATAAAAGAGCTGATTGCTCTCAAAAGGAAGAACCAGGGGATACATTGCCCCATCTACTATTACTGATCCTATACTAAGGATCCTATCTATGGGCCGTCGCTGCCCTCGTCGTCGCCGTCGTCGCCGCTGTCGGCACTACTCCCGGCGGGCTCGTCGTCGCTGCTGCCGCGGCCACCGGCAGGGCCTCGTTGTCCTCGTCCTCCTCGTCAGCGTCGTCGTCGCTGTCGAAGTCGCTGAGGTTTCTCGGTTAGGGGCAGAAGCGCTTGGCCGGCGGCTCGTCGGAGGAGGTGTCGTCCTCCTCATCCTCTTCCCTCTCCTCCTCCTCGAAGGAGGTGAAGTCGTCCCAGGAGAAGCGATCGTCATCGCTCTCCTCCTCCGTTTCCCCGTCGGCGAGGAAGCGGAGGTCACTCTCTCCGTCGGTCGAGGACTTGTCGTCCTCAGACCAGACGGAGAAGTCGTGGTTGGCCTCGTCCCCGTCTTCTAGGGCGCGGCGAATGTGGTCCTCCATCGGGACCCACTCCGGCGTCGGCTCGCGGGAGGGGGAGGACTGGAGGGAAAGACCCGACGAAGCGGAAGAGGAAGAAGAAGAAGAAGAAGACATGGTGGCAGAGGAGGGCTTTTGGAGTGCTAATGCGAAGGGGATGAAGAAGTGAACTGCAGGATGCGGTTAAAATAGAGGCGATATAGTGGAGATGATTCAATGCTGCAGCGGTTCCCGAGGATGTGGTGCCAAAACTGTCAAATCGTGCAGAGAAGTTGAGAAGGCAAGGCGTCATGATGAAGAATACTGCGACGGTTCTGCTCTGCCACGACATGACCCTTCGAAAGAAAAACAGGTGGTTTTGAAATTATCATTACCAAAACCAGGGGGCATGTGTTATCACCAGATTTTGGCCAAATCAGGAGATGGGCCGTAATGGAGATGGGCTTGAAGGATATACACGTGGAGTATCTCTGAAGCGGCCTTGTGCGAAGAGTTTGGGCTAGATTGCCCGTGTATCTGTAAAATATAGTAGATTGCATCCTAGTTTAGAATTAAAAGATAGAGTTTAACCCGTGCACGGTTAGGTGCACGCCCGAATTAGAAAGTCCCTTGGACTATAAATATGTATCTAGGTTTATCGAGAAAGGAGGACAATCACGTTCACAACAAACACAAACCAGGCGCATCGCCACCCCTTCTTTCGAGGGTTTCTTCCGGGTAAGCATCCACTAGTGGAAAACAGGGCTTTCGTGGGAGCCTTTTGTCGCGGGCGCGCCTGCACCCGCGACAAATGGCCTGGCCACGTCGCCCAGAAACCATGTGGAGCAGGCAGGGCTTTTGTCGCGCCCTTTTGTCGCGGGCCGTATCTCGACCCGCGACAAAAGGTGTCTGAGTGCTGGGGCTTCCTGTCGGCACCCCTTTTGTCGCGGGTCGTAATACGGCCCGCGACCAAAGGGCCATGGCTATATATAGACACGCAGCCAGCCCCCCCCACCTCATTTTTTCCTTGGTGGTGAAGGTGGAGGTGTATGCTAGCTCATTTTTTCTACATGTGCACAAGAGGTGTTTGATGGAATGCTTGTAAGAGGGATGCCACTTGATTTTATTTGATAAGATTTCTCCTCTTTTCGATCCTAAAAGGTTAGCCACTATTTTCTCGTATATATATATATATACATAGTCCATACAATACTAATTTTAGAAAGGTGATTGCATCTGATACATATATAATTGTACTTATGATGCAGATGAGTCATCCATGGATGTACGGTAACCGATGTGCTCCCGCTTTCAGAGAGGGCGTGAATTCTTTCCTGCTTGTGGCCGAGGCCAACAAGTCGAAGCAAGGTTTTATGTGCTGTCCATGTCTAAAATGTAAGAACAAGAAGGATTACTCTTGCTCAAGAGACATTAAGAGCCACCTGCTTCGGTTTGGATTCATGTCCAGCTATAATGTTTGGACCAAGCACGGAGAAGAAGGGGTTATGATGGAAGACGGCGATGAAGAAGAAGATAATGATGACCAGTACCGATCTATGTTCTCTGAATGCGATGATACCGCAATGGACGACAATGAAGAAGAAGGAGGTGAAGAACAGGCATCAGATGATCCTGTTGATGATGATCTTCGTCGGGCCATTTCTGATGCAAGAAGAGACTGTGGCACGGATAAGGAGAGGTTGCAGTTCGACAAGATGTTAGAGGACCACCACAAATTGTTGTACCCAAGTTGTGAAGATGGGCATAGAAAGCTGGGTAGCATATTGGAATTGCTGAAATGGAAGGCAGAGGTCGGTGTGACTGACTCGGGATTTGAGAAATTGATGATAATATTAAAGAAGCTGTTTCCAAGAAATAATGAATTGCCCATCAGTACATATGAAGCAAAGAAGCTTGTCTGCCCTCTAGGATTAGATGTGCAGAAGATACATGCATGCATTAATGATTGTATCCTCTACCGCGGTGAGAAGTACGAGAATTTGAATAAATGTCCGATATGTGGTGCATTGCGGTATAAGATCAGAAAAGATGACCCTGGTGATGTTGAGGGCGAGCCACCCAGGAAGAGGGTTCCTGCGAAGGTGATGTGGTATGCTCCAATAATACCACGGTTGAAACGTTTGTTCAGAAACAAAGAGCATGCCCAGTTGTTGCGATGGCACATGGAAGAACGTAAGAAAGACGCGATGTTGAGGCACCCCGCTGATGGTCGGCAGTGGAGAAACATCGGGAGAGAGTTCCCGGATTTTGCAGGTGAGGCAAGGAACTTATACTTTGGTCTAAGTACAGATGGCATGAATCCTTTTGGGGAGCAGAGCTGCAGTCACAGCACCTGGCCCGTGACTCTATGTATCTACAACCTTCCTCCTTGGTTGTGCATGAAGCGGAAGTTTATTATGATGCCAGTGCTTATCCAAGGCCCAAAGCAACCGGGCAACGACATTGACGTGTACCTAAGGCCATTAGTCGATGAACTTTTGGAGTTGTGGGCCAAACCAGGTGTACGTGTGTGGGATGAGCACACCGAGCAAGAATTTGACCTACGAGCGTTGCTATTCGTAACCATCAATGATTGGCCTGCTCTCAGTAACATTTCAGGACAGACGAACAAAGGATACAATGCATGCACACACTGTTTAGATGAGACTGAAAGTAAATATTTGGAAAAAGCAGAAAAGTTGTGTACCCGTTCAATCGTCGTTTCCTTCCGCGCAAGCATCCCTTAAGGAAAAAAGGCAAGCATTTCGATGGCGAGGCAGACCACCGTCCGAAGCCTGTCCCCCGTAGTGGTGCTGATATATTTGACATGGTCAAGGATTTAAATGTTATCTTTGGAAAGGGTCCAGGCAGTCAACCTGTTCCGAAAGACGCCGACGGACACGCGCCCATGTGGAAGAAGAAATCTATATTTTGGGAGCTAGAATATTGGAAAGCCCTGGAAGTCCGCTCTGCAATCGACGTGATGCACCTGACCAAGAATCTTTGTGTGAATATTCTAGGTTTTCTGGGCGTGTATGGGAAGTCAAAAGATACAACAGAAGCACGTGAGGACCAGAAACATCATAAAGGACGAGACGGCAAGCATCCAGGGAAGTTTGAAGGGCCTGCCAGCTACGCTCTTACCAAACAAGAGAAGGAGATCTTTTTTGAAGCCCTATTCAGTATCAAGGTTCCGTCTGGTTTCTCGTCGAATATAAAGGGGATAGTAAATATGAAGGAGAAAAAATTCCAGAACCTGAAGTCCCATGACTGTCACGTGCTTATGACACAATTGCTTCCGGTTGCATTGAGGGGACTTCTACCAGAAAATGTTCGACTAGCCATTGTGAAGATATGTGCATTCCTCAACGCAATTTCTCAGAAGGTAATGGATCCAGAAACTTTGTCAGGATTACAGGAAGATGTGGTCGAATGTCTTGTCAGCTTCGAGTTGTTGTTCCCACCATCCTTCTTCAATATTATGACGCACCTCCTCGTTCACCTAGTTGAAGAGATTAGAATTCTCGGTCCTGTATTTCTACACAATATGTTCCCCTTCGAGAGGTTCATGGGAGTCTTAAAGAAATATGTTCATAACCGAGCTAGGCCGGAAGGAAGTATCTCAAAGGGCTATGGAACTGAGGAGGTCATTGAGTTTTGTGTTGACTTTCTTCCTGACCTTAAGCCGATTGGTGTTCCTGAATCTCGGTATGAGGGGAGGCTGACTGGAAAAGGCACACTAGGAAGGAAATCAAGGGTGTGCAGGGACAAGATTTCTTTCAATCAAGCACACTACACAGTTCTATACAATTCCATCTTGGTGGCTCCGTACATCGAGAAACATAAGAATGCTTTACGAGAAATAAACCCGGGCCAGCCCGAGTCCTTGATTACACGTGAACACATGAATACCTTCGGCAGTTGGTTGCAAAGACATCTCATTAATGACCCATCTGCTGTGGAGCAGCTGTACTTGTTGGCCAGGTTACCATCTTCAAACATATGTACATTCCAAGGGTACGAGATAAATGGGAATACATTTTACACGATCGACCAAGATAAAAAGAGCACCAACCAAAACAGTGGTGTCCGCTTCGATGCAAAAGACGAGAATGGGCAGACCACCACATATTATGGATACATAGAGGAGATATGGGAACTTGACTATGGTCCCACTTTTAAGGTCCCTTTGTTTCGGTGCAAATGGGTGAAGCTCAGCGGTATACATATTGATGATAAGTACGGTATGATAACAGTGGATCCCAACAATCTTGCGTACCTGGACGAGCCATTTGTCCTAGCCAGCGAGGTGGCTCAAGTTTTCTACGTGAAGGACATGTCTAGCAAATCAAGAAAAAGAAATCAACAAAAGAATACATCAACCGAGGAGCCAAAGCGCCACATAGTTCTTTCGGGGAAAAGAAACATCGTGGGAGTGGATGAGAAGACAGACATGTCAGAAGATTATAATAAGTTTAAAGAAATTCCGCCCTTCACGGTGAAAATTGACCCAAGCATCTTACTAAATGATGAAGATTCTCCATGGCTACGGCGTAGAAGATCACAACACTAGATGGCGATGTAATAATGTATTCTTCATATATAGTTCCCAAGACAATCTCTACATTTATGTAATAATGAGAACCCTTTCCCCAACACTGTTAGAGGGAAAAAGACTTGCAGGGAAATTTTTCCGAGGAGCAGCTTCCGAAGATGCCGTAGGGCGTGTGCACCAACGACATCTTCGAGAAGCTGCGCCACGGGAGATTTCCCAACCCTTTCCTTCATCCATGGGAATGAAACTGTGCTTGGCTTGTTGATCTGCTTGGCAAGGCGTATTGATGCTCCTTTTATAGGCACGGCACCGCTTCTACTTTGTCTTGTTCCTTCGACAGGGCGTCGTGTGCTACATGCTTTATCTCATCGAGCAGTGCGTCCACCCACGCTTCCTTATCCTGCCGACAGCTTTAGTCCCGGTTGCAACCACCAACCGTGACAAAAGGTTACCGACACATCCTTATCCTGCCGACAGCTTTAGTCCCGGTTGCAGCCACCAACCGTGACAAAAGGTTACCCGCACATCATCCCCCCAGATAAGGCCCTCCTAGATAAGCCTCCCCCAGTCTTTTGTCCCGGTTTGAGCCTCCACCCGGGATGAAAGTTTCGCGCGCCTCTTCGTTCCCGCCTATTTTCTTCCCGCATTCCCGCCATTTTTCCACTATATATATGTAGGCTTGGACTCATATCTGCAAACCTCATCACTCTCTCCCATGGCTTCCATCGTATGTCTAACACCCCGGGAGGCGGAGGCGCTTTGCGCCTCGAACTACCCCTGCCCGCCCGGCTACCGCGTCCCGACCGGCTGGTTGCTGAGCGTCGGAGGCGTACCGGTCCCTCCTATCCCTGTAGGTGTGCCACGCGAGATGGCCATCACAAACCACTACTATTTCGAGCTCACGCCTGAGCAGCGGAGGAATCCCCAGTGGCATCCCGACTACAGCCCGACTTGGGACAGCTTCTTCATCAATCGGCGTGAGAGGGCGGTTGCCAGGTACGAGGAGGACGGCCCGCCTCCTTCGAACTTGAACGAGGCCGGCCGTCGGATGTGGTGGCGCGGCCGGACTCTCCAGAGCGTCATGGCCTATCGTGGCCCCCGCCTGCGCTACCCTCAATCCCAGCCCACGCGTGGTCATCCGCCGAGGTTCGACAACCGCGACCCCGATGCTAGCGACGATGACGTCGGCGACTATGATGACTACAGTGGCGACTATTATAGGACTAGGCACGACTATGATTGAATCTGGCCATGTATCTTATTTTTCAGTTGAGCTCTGTACTTTAATTTCAGTTCAATCGTAATAAATTTCGTGTCAACCACTTTATTGAACAAAAACAACCGACAACGACTTTATAAACTAAATTTAAACTAATAGAACCGACAACGACTTTATTGAAATTACAATAAAATAGATAAATTACTAGTCTAGTCTCTACTCGTCGTCGGAGGTTGTCTCCGTCCAAATGTCATCCCACCGAGGGTCGTTTTCGGTCCAAGTTGTATTCGGGTTCTCGAGCTCGAAGGCGGCGACGGCCCGACGGTGGCGCCTGTTGGACCTGCGTTGTGCCCTAAGGTTAGCAAAGAACGCGTCGGTGTTGTCGACATCGTTGGGGAACTACGCCCTCCACTGGCGCATCAACTGCTCGTCGCGCTCGGCGATGGCGATCCTGCGCTGCACCTGGCGGTGCCGGCGACGGTCCTCATCGTCGACGAGGCACGGCGGTGGCGTGAGGAACTCCGCCTCCTCTAGCGATTCAACATCCGGGAAGTTCATGGCGTGCCCTGGCCGCCGAAATCGCCACGCCGCTGCGTCGTAAGCGCGCGCCGCCAGCTCCGGCGTGTTGTACGTGCCGAGGTTGAGGCGGAAGCCACCGGCGCGGAAACATACACGACTATCCGTTTCATATGATGCGAGATGCAAATAGTTATATGGATGTCATATTCATGTTCATTGGATTTTTCTGATCCATCTTCATATATAAAACTTTTCTTTTTGAGTTACCATTTAAAAGTTATTGAAATAATAGTTTTATTAAGAAAAAAACAGAAAAAAACAGCCCCAGGCCTGATCCGCGTCCAACGGCTCCAGGCCGTTGGATTCAAACGGCCGCAGCCGTTGGATGCGCTTCACGCGGATCACCTTTTGCGGGTGTCGACGGCCGCGATAAGGCCCCCTTTTATCGCGGGTGGTGGCACGAGCCGCGATAAAGAACCTTATGGTGTGTGCACCCGCGATAAAAGGGTGAGTATATAAACGGGCGTGCGGCGTGTCACCCCCTGCGACACCGGAGGCCAACATGGCGAAATCACGCCGCGCTGCGAATCTCGTCGCGCGCCGTCGCGTCGCCGCCTCGACCTCTGGCGCCTCCTCGTCGAGCCTCCGCGCTCGTGCGCCTCCTCGGCCGCCTCTGCCGCGCGCTCGGGTCCGCCGCGCCGCGCGCGCTCCCTCCTCTCTCGATCGATCGCGCGCTCGGGGGCGCGCCGCGCCGCCGCGCTCGTGCCTCTCCTCGGCCTCGGCGCCGCCGCCTCCCTCGTGCGCCGCCTTCCCTCGTCGCCGCCTCGGCCGCCTCGATAATGCCGATACGGCGCCGGCGCCCTTGGCCTTTTTTTTTGTTAAATTGGTTATTTTGTTATTATTAGTTTTATGTAATTAGTTAATGGTTAAATAGTTAGTTTATAGTGATTTTGTATATTGTTAAATAGTTAGTTTATAGTTATTTTGTATATGGTTAAATAGTTAGTTTATTTTGTATATTTTATCTTGTATATAGTTATCTTGTATATAGTTAGTATAGCTAGTTATCTTGTATATAGTTAGTATATAGTTAGTATAGTACCGACGCCGACACCGACGCCGCAACTCCCTCTTTTCTCGCCCTCTCGCGAAAACCATCGACGCCGCAACTCCCCTCTTCTCTCCCTTCTCGCGAACAACCGACGCCGACACCGGCGCGCCCTCTCCCTCTCGCCAACACATCTCTCTCCCTCTCGCGAAAATCACCGACGCCGCAACTCCCTCTCTTCTCTCCCTCTCGCGAAAACCATCGACGCCGCAACTCCCCTCTTCTCTCCCTCTCGCGAACAACCAGAAGAATGCAAGCGAGAAGAAATATCACCATCATACGGGGCGAGGGGGCTACGAAGTAGCCATGCCTAAGTGGGATGCACAAGAGGCTGAGATGGAGCGGAATGGGATCACTCCAGAACCCACGCGAGAAGGATGGGACATTAGGGCTCGAAATTGGTTCCTCGCGCATGGCTGTGAGTATGACATGAAGACAGGGAACATTGTTGAAAGTGACAGCAGGGTTAGGGTACCCAGGGAAAAATGGATTGAAGTGACGACAGAAATAAAGGCGGGAAAACTAAAGTTTGCTCCCGATAGAGAGAAAGACTTGCTGACGCTTGTCCTCGGTAATCCTGAGAAGGGAGGACGAACAAGAGGCTTCGGCCCTAGTGTTCCGTGGTCGCTTGGGTTTCCGGCCGACGCGGAGACTTATAGAAGCCGAGCGAGAGCTAAACAACGCGAGCTGCAGGTGCAGAATGACCGGATGGCCGAGTTCCAACGCCGACTTGACCAGCAGCAGCGGGAGATTCAGCAGCAACAGCTGGAGATAAATGAACTAAAAGGACAGCGCCAGCCAGATAATACCGCCGGCATATCTCAGCAGCGAGACATCAGCGTTGCCGACTGATACGTCTCCAACGTATCGATAATTTCTTATGTTCCATGCTACTTTATTGATGATACCTACATGTTTTATGCACATTATATGTCATATTTATGCATTTTCGGAACTAACCTATTAACAAGATGCCGAAGAGCCAGTTGCTGTTTTCTGCTGTTTTTGGTTTCAGAAATCCTAGTAAAGAAATATTCTCGGAATTGGACGAAACTTTCGCCCGGGGTCCTATTTTTGCACGAAGCTTCCAGAAGACCGAAGAGATAACGAAGTGGGGCCACGAGGCAGCCAGGAGCTAGGGCGGGCGCCGGCCCAGGCCGCGCCGACCTGCCCCCTGGGCCCCTCGTGTGGCCCTCGCGTTGACCCTCCGCCTACAAAGCCTCCGTCGCGAAACCCCCGGTACCGAGAGCCACGATACGGAAAACCTTGCAGAGGCGCCGCCGCGGGTCCATCTCGGGGATTCGGGAGATCGCCTCCGGCACCCTGCCGGAGAGGGGATTCATCTCCGGAGGACTCTACACCGCCATGGTCGCCTCCGGAGTGATGAGTGAGTAGTTCCCCCCTGGACCATGGGTCCATAGCAGTAGCTAGATGGTCGTCTTCTCCTTGTTGTGCTTCATTGTTGGATCTTGTGAGCTGCCTAACATGATCAAGATCATCTATCTGTAATACTATATGTTGTGTTTGTCGGGATCCGATGGATAGAGAGTACTATGATTATGGTGATTATCAATCTATTGTTTATGTGTTGTTTATGATCTTGCATGCTCTCCGTTACTAGTAGAGGCTCTGGCCAAGTTTTTGCTTTTAACTCCAAGAGGGAGTATTTATGCTCGATAGTGGGTTCATGCCTCCATTGAATGTGGGACAGTGACAGAAAGTTCTAAGGTTGTGGATGTGCTGTTGCCACTAGGGATAAAACATTGATTCTATGTCTAAGGATGTAGTTGTTGATTACATTACGCACCATACTTAATGCAATTGTCTGTTGCTTAGCAACTTAATACTGAATGGGGTTCGGATGATAACCTGAAGGTGGACTTTTTAGGCATAGATGCAGTTGGATGGCGGTCTATGTACTTTGTCGTAATGCCCAATTAAATCTCACTATATTTATCATATCATGTATATGCATTGTTATGCCTTTCTCTATTTGTCAATTGCCCGACTGTAATTTGTTCACCCAACATGCTTTCATCTTATGGGAGAGACACCTCTAGTGAACTGTGGACCCCGGTCCTATTCTTTACATAGCATACAATCTACTGCAATTGTGTTCTTGTTTTCTTTGCAAACATCTTCCACTCGATACGCTTAATCCTTTGTTACAGCAAGCCGGTGAGATTGACAACCTCACTGTTTCGTTGGGACAAAGTACTTGGGTGTGTTGTGCAGGTTCCACGTTGGCGCCGAATCCCTGGTGTTGCGCCGCATCACATTTCGCGACCATCAACCTTCAACGTGCTTCTTGGCTCCTCTGGTTCGATTAAACCTTGGTTTCTTTCTGAGGGAAAACTTGCTACTGTGCGCATCATACCTTCCTCTTGGGGTTCCCAACGAACGTGTGAGTTACACGCCATCAAGCTCTTTTTCTGGCGCCGTTGCCGGGGAACGAAAGAAAATTTACACCACAGGATTGCCTCCCACGGCAACAGCTCTTTTTCGCGCCGTTGCCGGGAGATCACACGCTGCAAGGGGAGTCTCCATTTCTCAATCTCTTTACTTTGTTTTTGTCTTGCTTTATTTTATTTACTACTTTGTTTGCTGCACCTAAACAAAATACAAAAAAAAATTAGTTGCTAGTTTTACTTTATTTACTGTCTTGCTCTCTATATCGAAAACACAAAAAAATTAGTTACTTGTCTTTACTTTATTTGCCTAGTTTACTTTATTACTGTTATCATGAGTAATCCTGAAGTTGAAGTTCGTTCTTTTAAGCAACAAGGTGGAGAAAGTTTTAAAGATGCTTGGTATAGAATTAGTAATGCTCATCAAAGGTGCATTAAGAAACACTCCACCACTATCCTTCTTAGGAACTTTTATGTTGGTTTATCTAGTTGGAATAGATATGTTCTTGATACTCTTTCGGGAGGTAATTTCCTAGGTACTCCCGCTTTAGAAGCTAGTTGCATCATTGAGAGTCTAGTTGGAATACCACCTGTTAATGAAGTTAAAATTGAAATCTCTCTTGAAGATGTTATGAAAAAATTGGAAACCATAGAGAAAAATTTTCCAAGTGTTGAAACTAAATTGGGAATGTTATTTGACAAAACTTATGAACTTGATAAATCCTTAGGAGGAATTGATGAAAGAATTAGTGTCCTAGGAACTTGTGTTGTCCAGGATAATCAAACCAATAGGATTGATGAACTTGAAAAAGCTATGGGAACCTTGGGTTCAACCTTTTCTTCTCTCAAGTATAATGAGAAAGCTTATGTGAGTAAAGAGCAAAAATTCATGTATGCCTCTAAAGTGCCTAAACAAAAGAATTACTATAGGCCTAAAATTGCTAAAACCCCTAGCACCACCATAGAAAATTTAGATAATGGAGCACCTAAAGTACCCTCTGCAACAAGTTGTGTTTGCATGAAAAATAATAATGTTGATGCTTCTTCATTTGATGTTACTTGATTTGCACTTTCTGCGCCTAGCTGAAAGGCGTTAAAGAAAAGCGCTTATGGGAGACAACCCATGTTTTTACCTACAGCAATTTTTTGTTTTGTTGAGTCTTGGAAGTTGTTTACTACTGTAGCAACCTCTCCTTATCATGTTTTTGTGCCAAGTAAAGTTTCTATGTTAAAGTTGATGTTATATTTGGGATCGCTGCGCAGAAACAGCATTGCTGTCTGTCACGAATCTGGGCACAGTTCTCTGTAGAAAATTCGAAAAAATCTGCCAATTTACGGCGTGATCCTCAGATATGTACGCAACTTTCATTAGTTTTGAGTTTTTCCATTTGAGCAAGTCTGGTGCCAGCTTTAAATTCGTCTTTACGGACTGTTCTGTTTTTGACAGATTCTGCCTTTTATTTCGCATTGCCTCTTTTGCTATGTTGGATTTATTTCTTTGATCCATTAATGTCCAGTAGCATTATGCAATGTCCAGAAGTGAAAATAATGATTGTGTCACCTCTGAATGTGTGAATTATTAATTGTGCACTAACCCTCTAATGAGTTTGCTTGAAGTTTGGTGTGAAGGAAATTTTCAAGGGTCAAGAGAGGAGTATGATATACTATGATCAAGAGGAGTGAAAGCTCTAAGCTTGGGGATGCCCCCGTGGTTCACCCCTGCATATTTTAAGAAGACTCAAGCGTCTAAGCTTGGGGATGCCCAAGGCATCCCCTTCTTCATCGACAACATCATCAGGTTCCTCCCCTGAAACTATATTTTTATTCGGTCACATCTTGTGTTCTTTACTTGGAGCGTCGGTTTGTTTTTGTTTTGTTTTTGTTTGAATAAAATGGATCCTAGCATTCACTTTGTGGGAGAGAGACACGCTCCGCTGTTGCATATGGACACATGTGTCCTTAGGCTTTACTCATAATGTTCAAGGCGAAGTTTCTTCTTCGTTAAATTGTTATATGGTTGGAATTGGAAAATGCTACATGTAGTAATTCTAAAATGTCTTGGATAATGTGATACTTGGCAATTGTTGTGCTCATGCTTAAGCTCTTGCATCATATGCTTTGCACCCATTAATGAAGAAATACATAGAGCTTGCTAAAATTTGATTTGCATATTTGGTCTCTCTAAGGTCTAGATAATATCTAGTATTGAGTTTTGAACAACAAGGAAGACGGTGTAGAGTCTTATAATGTTTACAATATGACTTTTATGTGAGTTTTGCTGCACTTGTTCATCCTTGAGTTTGCTTCAAATAACCTTGCTAGCCTAAACCTTGTATCGAGAGGGAATACTTCTCATGCATCCAAAATCCTTGAGCCAACTACTATGCCATTTGTGTCCACCATACCTACCTACTACATGGTATTTCTCCGCCATTCCAAAGTAAATTGCTTGAGTGCTACCTTTAAAATTCTATCATTCACCTTTGCAATATATAGCTCATGGGACAAAATAGCCTTAAAAACTATCGTAGTATTGAATATGTACTTATGCACTTTATCTTTTATTAAGTTGCTTGTTGTGCGATAACCATGCTTCTGGGGAACGCCATCAACTATTGTTGAATATCATGTGAGTTGCTATGCATGTCCGTCTTGTCTGAAGGATCTATCATTTTAGTGGTTGGAGCATGCAAAATTGTTAGAGAAGAACATTGGGCCGCTAACTAAAGCCATGAATCATGGTTGAAGTTTCAGTTTTGGACATATATCCTCAATCTCATATGAGAATAATCATTGCTACATGCTTATGCATTTAAGAGGAGTCCATTATCAGTTGTCCATGTTGTCCCGGTATGGATGTCTAAGTTGAGAATAATCAAAAGCGAGAAATCCAAAATGCGAGCTTTCTCCTTAGACTTTTGTACAGGCGGCATGGAGGTACCCCTTTGTGACACTTGGTTGAAACATGGCATGCGAAGATCCGGTAGTCCAAGCTAAGTAGGACGAGGTGCGGGCACTATTAGTATACTATGCATGAGGCTTGCAACTTGTAAGATATAATTTTCATAACTCATATGCTTTATTACTACCGTTGACAAAATTGTTTCATGTTTTCAAAATAAAAGCTCTAGCACAAATACAGCAATCGATGCTTTCCTCTTTGAAGGACCATTCTTTTACTTTTATTGTTGAGTCAGTTTACCTATCTCCTTCCACCTAAGAAGCAAACACTTGTGTGAACTGTGCATTGATTCCTACATACTTGCATATTGCACTTGTTATATTACTTTATGTTGACACTATCCATGAGATATACATGTTATAAGTTGAAAGCAACCGCTGAAACTTAATCTTCCTATGTGTTGCTTCAACACCTTTACTTTGATTTATTGCTTTATGAGTTAACTCTTATGCAAGACTTATTGATGCTTGTCTTGAAGTACTATTCATGAAAAGACTTTGCTTTATGATTCACTTGTTTACTCATGTCATTACCTTTGTTTTGATCGCTGCATTCATTACATATGTTTACAAATAGTATGATCAAGATTATGATGGCGTGTCACTTCAGAAATTATCTTTGTTATCGTTTTACCTGCTCGGGACGAGCAGAACTAAGCTTGGGGGATGCTGATACGTCTCCAACGTATCGATAATTTCTTATGTTCCATGCTACTTTATTGATGATACCTACATGTTTTATGCACATTATATGTCATATTTATGCATTTTATGGAACTAACCTATTAACAAGATGCCGAAGCCAGTTGCTGTTTTTCTGCTGTTTTTGGTTTCAGAAATCCTAGTAAAGAAATATTCTCGGATTGGACGAAACTTTCGCCCAGGGTCCTATTTTTGCACGAAGCTTCCAGAAGACCGAAGAGATAACGAAGTGGGGCCACGAGGCAGCCGGGAGCTAGGGCGGCGCGGCCCAGGCCACTGGCCGCGCCGACCTGCCCCCTGGGCCCCTCGTGGCCCCTCGCGTTGACCCTCCGCCTACTTAAAGCCTCCGTCGCGAAACCCCCGTACCGAGAGCCACGATACGGAAAACCTTGCGAGACGCCGCCGCCGCCGTCCCATCTCGGGGGATTCGGAGATCGCCTCGGCACCCTGCCGGAGAGGGGATTCATCTCCCGGAGGACTCTACACCGCCATGGTCGCCTCCGGAGTGATGAGTGAGTAGTTCACCCCTGGACCATGGGTCCATAGCAGTAGCTAGATGGTCGTCTTCTCCTTGTTGTGCTTCATTGTTGGATCTTGTGAGCTGCCTAACATGATCAAGATCATCTATCGTAATACTATATGTTGTGTTTGTCGGGATCCGATGGATAGAGAGTACTATGATTATGGTGATTATCAATCTATTGTTTATGTGTTGTTTATGATCTTGCATGCTCTCCGTTATTAGTAGAGGCTCTGGCCAAGTTTTTGCTTTTAACTCCAAGAGGGAGTATTTATGCTCGATAGTGGGTTCATGCCTCCATTGAATCTGGGACAGTGACAGAAAGTTCTAAGGTTGTGGATGTGTTGTTGCCACTAGGGATAAAACATTGATTCTATGTCTAAGGATGTAGTTGTTGATTACATTACGCACCATACTTAATGCAATTGTCTGTTGCTTAGCAACTTAATACTGAATGGGGTTCGGATGATAACCTGAAGGTGGACTTTTTAGGCATAGATGCAGTTGGATGGCGGTCTATGTACTTTGTCGTAATGCCCAATTAAATCTCACTATATTTATCATATCATGTATATGCATTGTTATGCCTTTCTCTATTTGTCAATTGCCCGACTGTAATTTGTTCACCCAATATGCTTTCATCTTATGGGAGAGACACCTCTAGTGAACTGTGGACCCCGGTCCTATTCTTTACATAGCATACAATCTACTGCAATTGTGTTTACTGTTTTCTTTGCAAACATCTTCCACTCGATACGCTTAATCCTTTGTTACAGCAAGCCGGTGAGATTGACAACCTCACTGTTTCGTTGGGACAAAGTACTTGGGTGTGTTGTGCAGGTTCCACGTTGGCGCCGGAATCCCTGGTGTTGCGCCGCATCACATTTCGCGACCATCAACCTTCAACGTGCTTCTTGGCTCCTACTGGTTCGATTAAACCTTGGTTTCTTTCTGAGGGAAAACTTGCTACTGTGCGCATCATACCTTCCTCTTGGGGTTCCCAACGAACGTGTGAGTTACACGCCATCAAGCTCTTTTGGCGCCGTTGCCGGGGAGAAAAGACAGCAGCAAGCGTTGCCGACTCGGAGGTGGCACCGCCTTTGAAGATGATAGATGGCGGTCCTGGCGACCCCATGGATGGAATCAAGGAGCAAACACCTTGTGATCTCCATGACGTGTTCAGGAACGTATCTGTTAAGGTGGCGGTCGGCTATGTCTTACCTGCATTTGGAGCTGAAGGTGAGCCGGCAACATGGCATGGCAATGAGATTCCAGCTGGCTATGCTCGTGTCGGGGTGGATTCAGTTGTACCGTCGTGGGAGACATTGCAGCTCGATATCCCTGGAGGTGATGGGGGGGTTACACTCCGAGAGGTGCTGGGAGAAATCATTCTCTGGGAAAAGAAGAACATCAAGCTGCCAGGCTGGGTAGCCCCTAGTACCAGTCGTCCCAGGTCACCATCACCTCCTCCAGGTGATCGCAGGCCACCATCACCATCACCTCCTCCAGGTGATCGCAGGCCACCATCACCTCCTCCTACTGATCACATGTCGACACCATCACCCCATGGGTACGACGTCGACCACGACATCCGTAGTCCATCTCCATCTCCAGCGCCGCCGCCTCCGCCCACTAAGACTCGGTATGCACCCGGCCGGAAGCGTTTCAAGAGTCCTACCCGCAAGTTGTCGCCCCTCCCAAGAGTACCAAAGGTTCCTCCCCCCGTCCTTGGGATCTTACTGTCGAGCAAAATGCGGCCGCTGTTGCGAAACACAACTATGATCATTTCCATAAGCCAAAACCTCCAGCGCCATACACCGAGAAGCAAATAGCATATGCTACTTCTTTTCTGAACACACCATCGCAATATGACTTGCACGAGAAAAAGGATGACTATACACGCCACCTTGCGAGGGTAATTGATGACAAGGCTAAGAAGAAGAAGGAGGATGACGAGGCTAAGAAGAAGGAGGATGGCAAGGCTAAGGAGAAGGATAGTGCTAGCACGAGCAAATCATCAGCCGGGAAGAAGACAAGTGCACCCCTCAAGGCGCCCAAGCAAACGACAAAAGGCAAAAAAAGAAAGGAAGTTTCCCAGCTCGGAGAACAGGCCAAACAATCGATCCCAGCACTCAAAGTGTTTGATGTTCCCAAGCTGTACCGGGAACATGGTGAAGGTTTCAATATGGAAGAAGCTGAGGCGCTAGCGGCTTCGATGTCCTGTACCGTGGAGGAATTGCTGAGTGCCGCAGATGTTGCACTACCCTTTGCTGACATAGCTCCTACATTTGTCTACGGGGCCGACTTGGTCAGTAGAGAGCGGCTGGATAAAATGCCAACGCATATGCGGAATTTGCATCAGTGGTACCTTGATGCGTGCAAGGAGAACCAAAGGTACATCGTGGCGAAGATCCCACGTGAATATTACTACCGAAAGGAGGAGATCCATATTGAGATGAATGAACTCTGGCAGTTATTCAATTTAGAAGCCCTCGACAAATCTCTCATGAGCTGCTATTGCTTGTAAGTTGTTAACTACATCTAAATTCATTTTCATTCAGTTCATGTTCGTTTTCATTGCATATATATACTCATTATATCTTATGTGTTCTCTTATGCAGACTGAAGATCAGTGAATGCAAAAGTAATAATATTATCAATATTGGGTTTGTTGACCCAGATAAAGTACATGTTCAAACGGTAAAGCATAGCGCGTTAGATACGGGGGGAAACCTACTAAGGTTTTTGGGGGAGCAAAATTTCTGTGATTCAATACTGTTTCCTTACAACTACGAGTGAGAGTCTTAATGATCTTTTATGCACATTCAGTTTTGCTTACTCGATGTTAAGTGTAATTCCTGACGTATATACATAAACATGTGCAGCTTCCACTGGATTCTACTAGACATTCAACTTGATAAGGGAATAGTTGAAGTAAGGGACCCAATGAGTAGAGGCCTGGACGGGTTCCGCGACCTGCAGAAGTTGCTCCAAGTGTAATTTCCTTCATCGCCGCGCTATATCTTTCGTGAGATATCAATTAATTATCCACTCATTCAATCATTCTTTTGCCTGGCAGGACTTGGAAAGCTTTCAAGAAAAACATTAAGGGTACCTGGGCAGAGAAGCTAACATTTACTACTGTACCGTGCGCCCAGCAGCCACAAGGGACGAATCTATGTGGATACTACGTTTGCGAGTTCATTCGCATGTTAACCACTGAGAAGCAGAACAATAATAAATTCAACGTAAGCAATAACATTCACAACTTTATTTATTTTCGTCAATATTTCGTTATCAACATTGATATAGTCATACTCATCATCTCATTTTCCTATATAGGTCGACTACATGCGGGACACACTCGAACCAAAGGAACACCTACTAGGAATTGCGGAGGAAGTGGCGGGAGTTTTGCTTAGAGAAGTAATAGACAACAACGGCTTGTTTAGTCCAAATAGGCGCTCTCCCTCTCCCAAAGTTTAATTAGTCCCGGTAGTCGTGAGCTCATGTATATATATATGTAAGGGGAATCGACTTTTGTTTCCAATATTTGGTTGATCAATCTATATATAATATATATATAAATGAACGTGTGTACAACTTCTAGTAGCGTATAAATATATGCAACTTTTATTTCGAATAAAAGGGGGCGGTGGCGGGGGGGGGGGTGGGGGGCTGCATCCCTCAAACCCTAAAGCAGCAGGTTTCTGCGCCACGTCGAGGACCTTTTGCCGCGGGTGGTAATACCGCCCGCGACAAAAGGGTCTGTCCACTGCGCGCCCCGCGTCTGCCACGTGGTCGACCATATGTCGCGGGTGGTAAGTGACCCGCGACAAAAGGTAGACCTTTTATCGCGCCTCCGTTGTCGCGGCTGGCCGCCCGCGACAAAAGGGGCTTACCACCCGCGGCAAAAGGCCTCTTCTCCACTAGTGATCATGCTGCCTAGATCGCATCTTGCGATCTAGGCAGTACACGTTTATTCGTTATCTTGTGTTGCTCGTGCTGAAGCGTTGTTGATGGCGAGTAGCACTATTTATCTTAGGTGTTTTGGGGCTTGCATGGATGCTTTTCTTGTGCATATTTGCTTAGCTATGCCGTCCCTCGATATCTAGCTGCCCTTATACCTACATAGGTGTAAGGGCAGCACCTTGCTTGTTCGTTATTTAGTAGATCCAATCTGTTATAGTTGCTCCTTGATTCTTCAAGGATTGGTTTAATATCTGTATGGTTAGGCCTTGCAAACGGGTTGAATGATCCAGTAGTGCGTAAGGTATGGTTTGTTAGTCCTAAGAGGGACGTTCCAGGAATTGACTTAATGTTGGTTTTTAGGCCTCTTTTAGGGTTGGTTTTCCATTATCTTTTGTGTTTATTAGGCTCAATTACGCGTAGGATGTTCCGATCATGCGGTGAAAACCCTAAACTGTCGTAGATTGGTTTAACTTTATATTGATCAAGCAGGAGCCCCATGTCACTAGTGGAAAAAAGGCTATCTGTGGCGCACCAAAATCAAATTCTGTGACGCATATCCAGGTCGCCACAGTTACCACGCGACTAGTATTGAAACTTCTGTGGCGCATATGTACGTGCGCCATAGAATTTTGAAACTTCGTGGCGCACCATGCCAATATGCGCCACAGAATTGTCTGTCAAACTTCTGTGGCGCACCACCAATATGCGCCACAGAATTTTCGAATTTCAAAAAAGTGGCGGCCAGATCTAGATCTAGATCTAGATCTGGGGCCGCCGGAATTTCGCCGATTTTTTGTGGTGGTGGTGGTGGTGTTGGTGTTGGCCGGTGGAGGAGGTGGTGGTGGTGTTCGTGTTGGTGGTGGTGGTGGTGGTGGTGGTGGTGGTGATGGTGGTGGTGGTGGTGGTGATGGTGGTGGTGGTGGTGGTGGTGGTGGTGGTGATGGTGGTGATGGTGGTGGCCGGAGGTGGTGGTGGCCGGAGGAGGAGGTGGTGGTGGTGGTGGCCGGAGGTGGTGGTGGCCGGAGGAGGAGGTGGTGGTGGTGGTGGAGGTGGTGGTGGTGTTGGTCGCCGGAGGTGTTCGCCGGAGGAGGAGGTGGTGGTCGCCGGAGGAGGTGGTGGTCGCCGGAGGAGGTGGTGGTGGTCGCCGGAGGAGGAGAAGGTGGTGGTGGTCGCCGGAGAAGGGAGGAGGTGGTGGTGGTGGGAGGAGAAGTGAGAGGAGAAGTGTGGTGGAGGAGAAGTGGTGGAGGAGATGGAGAAGTGAGAGGAGAAGTGTGGTGGAGGAGAAGTGGTGGAGGAGAGGTGGAGGAGAAGAGGTGGAGGAGATTGGCGCCGGCCAAATTCAAAATTTTCGGGCCAAACTTCTGTGGCGCACGGACCAGTGGTGCGCCACAGAATTTTTTTTTTTTTTTTTTATTTTGCAGGAAAAAATCTTTAACTGGCCGTAACTTTTTACTCTTTTCGAATTTAGCGAATCTAAAAATTGTCCAGTTGGGCATGCCCAGATGAATTCAAATGTAGAATTTTCGTGGGAACATTTTGATATATTGTGCGTTTTTTTTCGAGTTCGTATGCAACCAGAAATCCAGTTTGATGATTTTCCCACGCAATTTTGCAAAAAAGTCAAAATTCATGTTTGTTAAATTTCAGTGGTGCTAGATGACATAATATATGGGAATCTCGAAGGATTTTATTTTTTGAAATTTCTATCTATTTCTTTTATTTTGTACAAAGGTAAAAAAGGCGATCCACGGGGGGGTGGAGTTGCGTGGGGAGAAAAATCCTGCAGAATTCTGTGGCGCATATTTTTGGTGCGCCACAGAAATATGAACTTCTGTGGCGCACATGCCACCATGCGCCACAGAATTTTAAACTTCTGTGGCGCACATGCCACCATGCGCCACAGAATTTTAAACTTCTGTGGCGCACATGCCACCATGCGCCACAGAATTCTCTTCGCCCATGTGCAGCGCTGGACCCCGCGTGGGCCCATGAAATTTCTGTGGCGCATCCAGCCACATGCGCCACAGTAGACATTCTGGCGCACCAGTACATTCATGCGCCACATAATTTCGAATTTCTGTGGCGCATATTTTTGGTGCGCCACAGAAATAATTTTTGTGGAGCATATTTTTTAGGTGCGCCACAGATGTCATTTCTACCTATAATGGTTTTCCTACTAGTGTGTCATCGTTAACCCGACGTGAACCATGGGGCGATCGGCTCTTTGAGCCGATCCACAGGGCAACCTGAGAGCCGATCGGGGTCGTATTTAATGTTTACGTGTCTACCATACAGGAAACTAATCGAAGCAATCCAACACCTTCTGACCAGGTATAGGTCGGGTGGCACCTTGCAACCGCTAGGACGTGTGCCGGAACATTGCGGGACGACGTCGAGGGACCAGGGCCCCCAGCAGTCTTGGAAGCCTCCCGGCTCTTCGTGTTGCTTAACCACTGCTCGCCGGTGGGTTTGGCAGGTAACACTATCCCGGCACCGTCCGCGTGCATGTCTCCCCCAGCACCGTCGACGTTCATGTCTCCCCCGGCGACCGTGGATCATGTTGCAGCGACGGAGCTGCCGCCGGCCGCCGATGAGGAAGTCGTCGAGGTTGCGCCGCCCGTGACCTCCTTCATGTGATCATGTGATCATCTGGCTTGGAAGCCATTTTTTGCGCCGGAAATGGCGATCTGGTGTCCGTATGTTGGCTCAAACTTCTTATTCCAAAACCTATTCGTATTTGATGGCCTTGTGTTGACCCAAACTTCATATTCATAGACTTATTCGAATTTCTATAGTTGTGTTTGAGATTTCAAATTCAAATTATCTATCGGGGCTGTCGTATGAGGCGCGCCGGTGTGGGAGCAGCTCTTCCAAATAAAAAATGTTGTGCCGGCGTCCTTCATACGATAGTGCAGGCGCCCCTACCGGCGACTATTTGGAGGCCGCCGGTAGAGATGCTCTAAATCTCCTTTAAATTTTCGGAAATATTCATAGTACCTACGCACAAGGGCCAGCCCGGGGCATGGCTCATTTTTGGGTCCGCCCCTGAGCGCAGTGCCGCTATAGAGCATCCTCAAACAAATTTACTCCGTCCAGCGCCCCCTCCAAAGCCCCTTTTGGTCTTGGGCGGCTCAATAGAGTGTCTCGTGTCTTCTACCGGCCTTTGTTTGCAGGGGTCATTGCGGACCTCAAGCGTGTGCCGTTGGCAGCAAATTAACCCATTATATTCATGGATTTTCTAATTACAGAGTCCGTGAACTGGACAGGTACCTACTCGTATGTGCAACAGGCTTGCAGCTACAGATGAGACTGGCTGCTAGCAGTACTGATCAGTCTCTCTAACCGATCCAGCTCCTACACCGGCATAGCCTATCGACGGTCGACGGAGGCGCTGGGCTCGCCGGCTGCAGGGACGTCGTCGAGATCGGAGTCATCCTCCTCGGTGATGGTGTCGAGGTAGTCCGCGGCGGCCCGGCGGAGGCGGAGGCGTTGCAGGACGCGGAGAGTGTCCGTGGGCGCCAGCTCGTCGGCAGCGACGGCGAAGGAGCAGACGGCGCAGGATAGGGAGGCCATGGGTATGCGACAGAGCCTAGTTCGTCTGATCTGTGCCAAAGATTTGATCGATCGGTCGGTCGGCCGGTGGTGCTTGTCGTTGCTCTTGTGCGGTGGTGGAAGTCCGGCGGAGGTATCGTTCTTTATATAGGCCGGCCGGTGCGGCGAGGTCCCTTGAGCACGTACGCATATCCGGTGATCGATCTGGCGCCGCGTACGTAGTTTCTTGGTAGTCGGGTTAGCTTGCCTTTCCATGTCACACATGCCAGTCACTTTCGCTCATCGATCGTGCCACACGTACTACACCACTCATATGCACGTGGCCACGCGTACGTACGTGGCCTAACAAGCGTGACACGTTTGGTTTTACGCACGAGCACAACGTGCTCCTGGTTGGACAAGCTCACTTGTTTTCGCCTAGGTTAGCTACATCATTGGTTGCCGTTGAATCGAATCAAATCAAATCAAATCTTGGACGACCTTTGTTGTTCCGTGGGAGATGAACTACACGTCGTGATCCATATGGGCCGGCCGGGCAACTAATTAATTACGTGGAAATTATTCGAACCAATCATCATGAAGAACTTGTAACGTACTACTATCTCACAAAAACTTTTAAAATAAAGACCAGTCCTTTTTGGAAAATTTCCTACATGATAGCGTTCGTTTGCTAAAATACACCGTTTGACATCTAGCATTACAATTGTGTGACACATTTTTCGGAACACCCCACTTATCCATATAAGATGTCTACACACTAAAATATATCTAGATACATCTACATTTAAACAATGGTGCGAGTGCGACACTTATTTTGTAAGACTCAAAAAAACTATTACCTCCGTTTCAAAATATATTTTTATACGACAAAAAAATGTACCACTTTAACTAGTAGAGAAAGGCCTTTTAGAAAAAGTACTTCGAAAACAGAGGTAAAATCTGGACAGGAAAAGTATTGGAGCGTGCATGATTGGTCACTTGCTCGTACGTGTACGTGTTCAGGAAGATACGGTTAATTCACGTGAAGCAAATCTCCTATGAGCATATATGTACATGTATTATAGGGTGAGTGTATATATATATATATGTGTGAGCGTCTACGTTTGTCCTGTGTTTCGTAAAACTATTGTACGCACATATATCTTTCTAGAGCACCCAAACAATTTTCGGTGATGTCAACATGTACTTGAACCTGTACAAGCTCCCTGGCCAAGACCGAGCGGAAGGTTCGGTTAGCTAATCGCATACAAAAAAAAAAGCTCCCAGGCCAAGCCTTTTTCTGACAGTCACCACCTTTCCCTAGTCGCCACGGGTTTCTTTATCAAAAAAAGAAGTTGCCACGGGTTTCAAGATCTTGTTCGCATAGTTTTGTCTTTTTTTTTTTTTTGCGAATATAGTTTTGTCTCTCCTACCACACCATAAGTCTTTTGTGTTTTACTCCCTCCGTTCTGAAATGTAAGACGTTGGAGCCTGTCAAGTACAAATTTTGTTACGAACAAAATATTTCCGAGTTTCCTGTTTTGCCCCCGTCGCACAGCTCCCCTCACTCGCGCAGCCCCGCACCTCTCACTCCGCTCCCCTTCCTCTCCGTCGCCGCCCCTCCATCGCCCGCGTCGCCGGCGCCCCTCCATGGCCTGCGTCGCCGGCGCCCCTCCATCGTCCACGTCGCCGCCTCCCCTAGCTCCCCTCTTCTTCGTCGCGTCGCGCAGCTCCGCTCCCCTTCATCGCTATCCTCCTCTTCGTCGCGCTGTATCTCATCCCCACCGCTACCTTTCTCCCTGCCGGTCAAACGTCCCTTCTTTACGCCGGATCTGCGGGGTACGACGACGATGATGTCGGATCTGCGGGGTACGACGACGATGATGCCGGATCTGCCAGGTCTTGTCCCTGCAAGGCGGAGAACCTCGAGTCCTCGACCAGCTGCTGGACCACAGAGGCCAACCAGCTGCTGAACCCTCCGCCGGAGCGCCGGCGCAGCCACCTCCGTGCCAGGCTTCAATCCGCAACGCCGCTGATGGTGGATGCCGAGTACATCTCCTGCTCGGGCTGCCTGTCACAGGCTCACAGCATCGTTGTTGGGCGGAGGTGAAGCAGCTGGAGGCCAGAGGTAGAGTCGCCGGGCGGAGGAGCAGGTGCTCCTGGGCGATCGTGGTCGAGATGCGGGACGGCGAGGGAGCACCTGGGCGCGAGGAAGAGGATGCGTGAGGAGGGATCGGGAAGATCGTGATCTGATTCTAATTTCAGATCAGGGGTACGAATGTCTTTTTAGCTCTTTTTCACCTGGTCGGAAATCTCCTCCGACGTCTTACAATTCGGAACGGAGGGAGTATTAGGGAATGGTCGGGCGCGTATATAAACAATGGGGGAAAGTCTCACCTAATCAAATCAGTTGCCCCAACTCTTTTTTTTTTTCCTCTAATGTGCACATGACGTTAATCCATTTACTAATGATCCTGTTCCCCCGGGGGGACAAGCTCTCGCAACCTCCTGGTGGGCGTCCGTTCAATCGTACCGATCGTGCGGGCTGCCTTCGGTCCACGTGACACAGAATCTGCAAGTAGGCCCAGCCTTATCCTCCCACGATTCGTTCCTGGCCAGACACCAGCCATGGGCAACATCGCAACTCCGGCCTCGCGAGCCGTCGCAGCTCCGGCCACGCGCACCGCCGCCCTAGCCTTCCGCGCCTCCCTCCCACAGCTCCGCCGCTAGAAGCCCCGCCGCCGAGATTCCCGCCGCCAGTAGCCATCGGAGAAGCCCCGCCGCCGAGATTCCCGCCGCCAGTAGCCATCGGAGAAGCCCCGCCGCCGGAAGCCCCGTCACCAGGAGCCATCAGAGGAGCCCTGCGAGCGGCCGCCGCCTGCCCCAAACTCGTCCTCCTGCTGCGGCCGCGGATATCGTCCCCCGCGGTCGCCGGCTCCCCTGCCCTGATCCCCTCCGCGTCCTCCGCTCGCGCACTCCTCCGCCAAGCCGCCGTTCTCCCGCGCCTCCCTCTCGCCGGTGTTTGCCCATGCCGTCGCGCCGCCTACCTCCTCCTGCAGCCACCCCATCGTTGTCGCCGGCCGCCTCCGAGCTGCTACCTTATGGGCGACGGGCGTTGCTACATGAGACTGGCGGAGTTGCTGGCGGCGGCCATCAAAGTTGCTGTCATGGGCGATGGCCGTTGCTACCGGGAGTTTGCTGACTTAGGTCTCTGGCGTTAGCATAAATTTTTTGATACAAATTTTTTGGGGTTTTGATACAACTGTACAATATGTTTGCTACCGGGTCTCCGGGGAGGTCTCCGGTGAGGTCACCGGCGAGGTCCCCGTTGATGTTTCTGACGATGTATGGTTTTACTACACGAGCACTTCTTTTTTGCTACAAGTGCTATGTGTTTTTTATACAATATCACTTTTTTGTGCAATACAGTTTTGCCGTTTTGCTACATTAGTATAATTTTTTAGATAAACTTTTCTACGATTTTGCTGCAATTGTATAATATGTTTGCTACGTTGTCTCCGGCGATATCTCCGGTGAGTTCTCCGTCGATGTCTCCGACGATTTTCATTTTTGCTGCAATTGTATAATATGTTTGCTACGTTGTCTCCGGCGATATCTCCGGTGAGTTCTCCGTCGATGTCTCCGACGATTTTCATTTTTGCTACATTAGCACTTTTTTTTTGCTACGTGGTCTTCGGCGAGGTCTCCGGCGAGCCTAGCCTTGTATTTTCTTTTCTGAACGAACCGTTTTTTGCTTCAGTCATTTGCTGCTGGGATGATTTTTTGTGCCGGAGCTGTTTTTTTGCTACATGCAAATTTAACCGTCAAAATGGTTGATCCGACGGCTGGGGACCTGGGGGCCGGGGAATCAGATCAAACACACAAAACTAACCAGAGTAGAGACTTTGCTCTTTCGGTTGCTCCTAGGTGTGTGTAGCTGAATGCCTGAATAATTGTGTACTCTCATAATGATACTTCATCTTTCGAATTAGCGTGTAGCTTGTCCTATCTGTCTAGGCTACCGCTACTCACACCTCACAGCAACAAAATCATTATGTAAATTTACTGCCCCCGACTTATCTCTTTCCGAGTTCGGCTCGTAGTCTTACCTCCATCTATAACAGTGGCCTCACTAGATGGTTTCATAGTTCCTGCAACAGATCGAGCCAAGTCCACCCATCAGAGCTAGACAGCGCGTCAAGGGCAGAATTCTTGGCCGATGCATAAGCGGCGGCGGCAGGGTTGCCACTGCAACTGCGGCGGCAAGAGGCCGCGCAAGCACCTGTACGTCGTCCTGGATGACTGGGATAAGGGGTTCAGCGTCCACAAGCTCGACGCCCTGAGCCTATTCGACTCTGACTCCGACGACGACGACGACGACAGCGGCGGAGGGCTGAAGCGCCTCCCGGACCCTCCGGCGGTCCGCATAACCGAGGCTCAGCATTCCCCCACGGTCTTCGCCGGCATTGGAAGCTGCATCTTCGTCGCGAACAAGAGACAGTACTCGGCCGAGGCCAGCGGCGCCCTCGTCTACGACACGGAGACGGCCGCCATGTCCGTGGGCCCTCGCCTCCCGGAGATCCCGTGCTGCGTATTCGTCGCCGCCGCCGCAGCCGCAGCCGGCGGTGGCGGCAAGAAGAAGAAGAAGAAGCCAAAGAGAGAAAAGGAGAAGACGCTGTACACGCTGGCAACCATAAAGCACGGAGACAGATCACAGCACCCGAGCGGGCACCTGCTCGGCGTGTCCGTCCACCCGCTGTCGGCGCCGTCCCCCGCTGCCTCCGCCGAGTGGACCTGGGAGACCGTCCCCGCGCCGCTGGCCCCGTTCGACGGCAACGAGGAGAAGGTGATCGCGTACGCGGTGCACCCGGACGGGCGCACCATATTCCTCTCCACGAGAGACAGGACGTCGTGGCACGGCGGAGGCACCTACTCCTTCGACACCGAGCGCCGCGAATGGAGGTCGCACGGGGACTGGAAGCTGCCTTTCACGCAAGAGGGTTACTTCGAAAGGGAGCTGGACGCGTGGGTCGGGATCGACGACGACGGCTACGTCTGCGCCTGCCAGGTCGCCGCCACCGGCACCGACGGCGACGGCGCCACCGCGGCGCCGGAGTGGAAGAAGACGGGGCAGAAGCTGTTCCGCAAGGGGGACCCGGAGCGGTACTTGCGAGCAACGCTCACCTACATGGGCAACAACGAGTTCTGCCTCGTCGAGAGCGTGATACGGGAGGACGTGAGCCTCAGGCGCGCCTACGGCGACGGCCATGGCTGCGCGCTCCATGTCACCGTGTTTGGCCTCAAGTACAGCCGTGAGGGAGAGCTGCAGGCCACGCTTCGCCGCGCCACCAGCTCGTATGCGGTCTGCAAGTATACGCTTTTCTCTCATGTATCATTCTGGATGTAGGATCACGCGCTTGACCTCATCATAGTATTCCGGTCTATAATTCATTGATCTCCGGTACGTTCTTTTTTAATGAAAACTGCAGGACTCTGCGAGATATATTAATCAAAAATCACAGATAAAAGATAAATTATAAAATCCGGCGGTTCATCTACCCAAATACACGGGAGTGAAATCGTCTCTCTCGATAAACTCACAACCAAATTTTTTTTTGAGGATTGAACGTAAATGTTGTCCAACAAAGCCGCAACTACAATCAACGGGAAATCTCCTGATTGAATCGTTTCTATGACGTGCACAGGCAGTCTAAGTGAATAATTATCCGGGAACATCCAATATCATTACTCTAGTAAGGGCTAAAACTCATCTAATAGCACGAGCTTTCAGGGTGTTTTCATCTATGGCATAATGAACTGGATCATTGCAAGCTGCGATGAAGCTTTATTTATTGTCCCAAAGCACCGCTCCAACTTCACCTATTTTCTGGTTTAAAACTTGATCCACATTTATAAGAATAAAATGTTCCATCAGTTTAATCCATGTACTCTTCCGCTTAGCATAATGCTTCCTCGTTGCCCTTGTATTATTATCAATAATTACACGGATGGACATACTCCCTCCATACCAGTTTATTGGGCTCACTCTGCCTAGCGCTGCGACCAAGAAGCACTCTGATTGGAAGAGAAAAAATGAGAAAGGTGCACTAATTCTCTCGTGAAATGGAGCTATTAATTAGGAGAGGTAAATGATTGTTTGGAGGTCCACGCCGGTTACTCTTCACAGCTTGCATGTAACCTTACGAAAGTAGACTTGGCCAACCACAACGGCATGCATGGACGCATTGGCACCACCGCATGACTAGGGAGCATGGGAACAGGTGATATTCCTAGTTAAGGGGAAAATTAAATGCCAAGTTAAGCCTAATTTTTCAGCATTTTTTCAAATTCACTAAGAGCCTAGTAAACCGGTATAGAGGGAGTAGCGGCGATTGGAGTTGGTGGTACTCACTCCTCATGCACTATTTATCTTCTCATCCACCAAATATACCATCACGTTGTGATGATTAATTCTTTTGCATCATCAGCATGTTGTTTTACCAGAAGTTCCTCAAGCACCGCGCACTACCCGCTCTATCAACTTGTAATGCATTTTCAAGAATTGTTAATAAACCCAATTTTGCATAAATTCAACTCGACAGTCGACACATGAGAGCATATGCTTCTACCACCGCTAAAATATTTTAAAATGTTACAAAAGAGAATAAAATTGCTAATTCTGATTAAAAAAGAATTAATATTTGAAAAAAAATCGCCCTTACGGACATTCTACGTGCGCACATAAAGTTTTGCAAAAAAACAAACATTTTTTGTGACTTGCATGAAAAGACAAAAAAGACGTCATGTACGCAACCTTTTTTTCCACCAAAAGTTTGTCTTTTTACACATGACACTAAGAATGTCGGTTTTCCGTGAAACCACTTTCTGAACGTGTATAATTTCAAGATATATTCATTAAATTTTCTGTCCGGATTTTACAATATTTTAAAAGTGTATTTAAATCGGAATTAAAAAACCGGGAGCATATGCTCCTGGGTGCCAAAACACCACTCCTATTTTGTCCAAATTGCCTTTGCATGTACACAGTAAAAAAGAACATGTTTTATATCTTCACAATATATAGTACACCGTGAGCGTTGACTTGAAATAGGGACATGCCTATTAGCTAGAACACCATAGTAAGGAAGAATACAATGCAAATATTTTCCTGCAAAAAAAATTACCTTCGCCCAAACTAAACTTTTGCATAGAGAGTCCCACGCTCCGTTTGTCCTTGATTGTCCGGGAGCTTGTGAATTTCTCTCATTTTCTCCAAACTGGTGCTTCCATTCTCCGTGATACGCAGATCAAACAGAAAAAAAATGAGATTTTATTATGTCTCCATGCTACAAAATCTTCCATACCATGGATGATAAAGAAATTTTGTTTGCATCGATCGTAAAGAAGTTCTCACGTATTAATCCCTCATCCCGTGTTTCAGTTATTGGTCTGATCAGCTCCTCCATTGGTGTTACAATTCTCCCATCCGCACTATTAGACTACTCATAGTGGGAGTAACATAGCTAGTAACATCACACACCCCAAAGCATTTTGGTGACATGGCATGATAATAAATGAAGAAAGAGAGTGAGGTGGTAACTAGCTATGTTACCATAACATCACACTTCTCAAGACAAGATGAGTCTACAATCTAATAAATATAGCATGCATGATACCACATATAAGTAACTATCCACTATGGAGGTAGTAACATAGGGTAGTAACATGCACCATGTTACTACTCTATGTTACTCCCCACTATGACTAGTCTTAGGAATTCAAGGATCATCCCAAATATCAATATTGGAACTGTTTCCCACACGCCAAATACATCCTCTACTAAAATATTGAATGCCAGCTATAATGCTTTGCCATGTAAAAGATGCTCCACCTTTTATCTTGGCTTTCAATAATTTATTATTGGGGTAATATTTTGGTCTCAACACTCTTGCATATAAGGACCCAGGCTCACACAAAATACGCTAGACTTGTTTTGCAAGCATTTCCAGGTTGAAACAGTGAGGATCTCGAAAACCAAGTCCTCCTCTCCTCTTGGGAATACATAGTTTTCATCATGCAAACCAAGGTATCTGAAAGTGCATGGAGCCCCCATGTGTGGTTTTGGTAATTAATGACAATCCCTATGGACTAATGTTTGCATTGAGTTATATTTGTAGGAGTTGTCCATAGGCAATTCTTGAACCATATGTTGGCTTCAAGGTTGCAATAAGAAGAAATTGATGAAGGATATCAAGTGTCAAGTATGTCTTGAAGATGAAGATGAAGTGAGCCCTCAAGTTATCTCAAGACATCAACATGATGAAGAATGAAGAAATGATGTGCAAGTTCAAGATGAGCCAACTCGAAGAGATCATATGCTTGAAGCTTGCCATCCATATGGTGTTCATGGATTTGAGAAGATGCGCCGAAGAAGAAGCTCTCCCATGGTGGATTATGGGGGAGCAATCTACAAGACTTCGTCAAGCAAGCACAATCAAGAAAGGCGTTCCATCTTGTTGCGGTCAAGACCATCATCATCAAGCTCAAGTGGAATGCGCAAGGTTAAGGTTTGCTCTTGATAGGGTTTCTTTCTCACCGGTCTCATGGTGTAGTTGGAGACTGATGCGTGTGGTTGGCACGTCCGTTGGGAACCCCAAGAGGAAGGTGTGATGCGCACAGCGGCAAGTTTCCCTCAGTAAGAAACCAAGGTTTAATCGGACCAGTAGGAGTCAAGAAGCACGTTGAAGGTTGATGGCGGCGAGATGTAGTGCGGCGCAACACCAGGGATTCCGGCGCCAATGTGGAACCTGCACAACACAACCAAAGTACTTTGCCCCAACGAAACAGTGAGGTTGTCAATCTCACCGGCTTGCTGTAACAAAGGATTAACCGTATTGTGTGGAAGATGATTGTTTGCAGAAAACAGTAGAACAAGTATTGCGTAGGTTGTATTTCAGAAAGAGAATTGGACCGGGGTCCACAGTTCACTAGAGGTGTCTCTCCCATAAGACGAACAGCATGTTGGGTGAACAAATTACAGTTGGGCAATTGACAAATAAAGAGAGCATGACCATGCACATACATATCATGATGAGTATAGTGAGATTTAATTGGGCATTACGACAAAGTACATAGACCGCCATCCAGCATGCATCTATGCCTAAAAAGTCCACCTTCAGGTTATCATCCGAACCCCCTCCAGTATTAAGTTGCTAACAACAGACAATTGCATTAAGTATTGCGCGTAATGTAACTAGTGACTACATCCTTGAACATAGCACTAATGTTTTATCCCTAGTGGCAACAGCACATCCATAACCTTAGAGGTTCTTGTCACCCCTCCAGATTCACGGAGACATGAACCCACTATCGAGCATAAATACTCCCTCTTGGAGTTACTAGCATCAACTTGGCCAGAGCATCTACTAATAACGGAGAGCATGCAAGATCATAAACAACACATAGATATAGCTTTGATAATCAACATAACAAGTATTCTCTATTCATCGGATCCCAACAAACGCAACATATAGAATTACAGATAGATGATCTTGATCATGTTAGGCAGCTCACAAGATCCGACAATGATAGCACAATGGGGAGAAGACAACCATCTAGCTACGCTATGGACCCATAGTCCAGGGGTAGACTACTCACACATCACACCGGAGGCGACCATGGCGGCGTAGAGTCCTCCGGGAGATGATTCCCCTCTCCGGCAGGGTGCCGGAGGCGATCTCTGGATCCCCCGAGATGGGATCGGCGTTGGCGGCGTCTCTGGAAGGTTTTCCGTATCGTGGCTCTCGGTACGGGGGGTTTCGTCACGGAGGCTATTTGTAGGCGGAAGGGCAGGTCAAGAGGCGGCACGGGGCCCCACACCACAGGGCCGTGCGGCCAAGGGGGGCCGCGCCGCCCTAGGGTGTGGCCCCCTCGTCGCCCCTCTTCGTCTCTCCTTCGGACTTCTGGAAGCTTCGTGGAAAAATAGGCCCCGGGCTTTGATTTCGTCCAATTCGAGAATATTTCCTTACTAGGATTTCTGAAAAAAACAGCAGAAAACAGTGGCACTTCGGCATCTTGTTAATAGGTTAGTTCCAGAAAATGCACGAATATGACATAAAGTGTGCATAAAACATGTAGATAACATCAATAATGTGGCATGGAACATAAGAAATTATCGATACGTCGGAGACGTATCAGCATCCCCAAGCTTAGTTCTGCTCGTCCCGAGCAGGTAAAACGATAACACAGATAATTTCTGGAGTGACATGCCATCATAATCTTGATCATACTATTTGTAAAGCATATGTAGTGAATGCAGCGATCAAAACAATGTATATGACATGAGTAAACAAGTGAATCATAAAGCAAAGACTTTTCATGAATAGCACTTCAAGACAAGCATCAATAAGTCTTGCATAAGAGTTAACTCATAAAGCAATAATTCAAAGTAAAGGCATTGAAGCAACACAAAAGAAGATTAAGTTTCAGCGGTTGCTTTCAACTTGTAACATGTATATCTCATGGATATTGTCAACATAGAGTAATATAATAAGTGCAATAAGCAAGTATGTAGGAATCAATGCACAGTTCACACAAGTGTTTGCTTCTTGAGGTGGAGAGAAATAGGTGAACTGACTCAACATTGAAAGTAAAAGAATGGTCCTCATAGAGGAAAAGCATCGATTGCTATATTTGTGCTAGAGCTTTGATTTTGAAAACATGAAACAATTTTGTCAACGGTAGTAATAAAGCATATGCATCATGTAAATTATATCTTATAAGTTGCAAGCCTCATGCATAGTGTACCAATAGTGCCCGCACCTTGTCCTAATTAGCTTGGACTACCTGGATTATCACCGCAATACATATGCTTTAACCAAGTTTCACAAAGGGGTACCTCTATGCCGCCTGTACAAAGGTCTAAGGAGAAAGCTCGCATTTGGATTTCTCGCTTTTGATTATTCTCAACTTAGACATCCATACCGGGATAACATAGACAACATATAATGGACTCCTCTTTTAATGCTTTAAGCATTCAACAACAATTAATTCTTTTTCTCATTAGAGACTTGAGGATATTTGTCCAAAACTGAAACTTCCACCATGGATCATGGCTTTAGTTAGCGGCCCAATGTTCTTCTCTCACAATATGCATGCTCAAACCATTCAACTCAGTGTAGATCGCCCTTACTTCAGACAAGACGAACATGCATAGCAACTCACATGAAATTCAACAATGAAAAGTTGATGGCGTCCCCAGAAACATGGTTATCGCACAACAAGCAACTTAATAAGAGATAAAGTGCATAATTACATATTCAATACCACAATAGTTTTTAAGCTATTTGTCCCATGAGCTATATATTGCAAAGGTGAATGATGGAATTTTAAAGGTAGCACTCAGGCAATTTACTTTGGAATGGCGGAAAATACCATGTAGTAGGTAGGTATGGTGGACACAAATGGCATAGTGGTTGGCTCAAGTATTTTGGATGCATGAGAAGTATTCCCTCTCGATACAAGGTTTAGGCTAGCAAGGCTTATTTGAAACAAACACAAGGATGAACCGGTGCAGCAAAACTCACATAAAAGACATATTGAAAACATTATAAGACTCTACACCGTCTTCCTTGTTGTTCAAACTCAATACTAGAAATTATCTAGACCTTAGAGAGACCAAATATGCAAACCAAATTTTAGCATGCTCTATGTATTTCTTCATTAATGGGTGCAAAGCATATGATGCAAGAGCTTAAACATGAGCACAACAATTGCCAAGTATCACATTACCCAAGACATTAATAGCAATTACTACATGTATCATTTTCCAATTCCAAGCATATAACAATTTAACGAAGAAGAAACTTCGCCATGAATACTATGAGTAGAAACCAAGGACATACTTGTCCATATGCTACAGCGGAGCGTGTCTCTCTCCCATAAAGTGAATGCTAGGATCCATTTTATTCAAACAAAACAAAAAACAAAAACAAACGACGCTCCAAGAAAAAGCACATAAGATGTGATGGAATAAAAATATAGTTTCAGGGGAGGAACCTGATAATGTTGTCGATGAAGAAGGATGCCTTGGGCATCCCCAAGCTTAGACGCTTGAGTCTTCTTGATATATGCAGGGGTGAACCACCGGGGCATCCCCAAGCTTAGAGCTTTCACTCTCCTTGATCATGTTGCATCATACTCCTCTCTTGATCCTTGAAAACTTCCTCCACACCAAACTCGAAACAACTCATTAGAGGGTTAGTGCACAATATAAATTGACATATTCAGAGGTGACACAATCATTCTTAACACTTCTGGACATTGCATAATGCTACTGGACATTAGTGGATCAAAGAAATTCATCCAACATAGCAAAAGAGGGCGAAATAAAAGGCAGAATCTGTCAAAACAGAACAGTTCGTATTGATGAATTTTAAAATGGCACCAGACTTGCTCAAATGAAAATGCTCAAATTGAATGAAAGTTGCGTACATATCTGAGGATCATGCACGTAAATTGGCTTAATTTTCTGAGCTACCTACAGGGAGGTGGACCCAGATTCGTGACAGCAAAGAAATCTGGAACTGTGCAGTAATCCAAATCTAGTACTTACTTTTCTATCAACGGCTTAACTTGGCACAACAAAACACAAAACTAAGATAAGGAGAGGTTGCTACAGTAGTAAACAACTTCCAAGACACAAAATAAAAACAAAGTACTGTAGGTAAAAACATGGGTTATCTCCCATAAGCGCTTTTCTTTAACGCCTTTCAGCTAGGCGCAGAAAGTGTGTATCAAGTATTATCAAGAGACGAAGTGTCAACATCATAATTTGTTCTCATAATAGAATCAAAAGGTACCTTCATTCTCTTCCTAGGGAAGTGTTCCGTACCTTTCTTGAGAGGAAATTGATATTTTATATTACCTTCCTTCATATCAATAATAGCACCAACAGTTCGAAGAAAAGGTCTTCCCAATATAATGGGACAAGATGCATTGCATTCAATATCCAAGACAACAAAATCAACGGGGACAAGGTTATTGTTAACGGTAATGCGAACATTATCAACTTTCCCCAAAGGTTTCTTTGTAGAATGATCAGCAAGATTAACATCCAAATAACAATTTTTCAGCGGTGGCAAGTCAAGCATATTATAAATTTTCTTAGGCATAACAGAAATACTTGCACCAAGATCACATAAAGCATTACAATCAAAATCTTTAACCTTCATCTTAATGATGGGCTCCCAACCATCCTCTAACTTTTTAGGAATAGAGGCTTCGCGCTCTAATTTCTCTTCTCTAGCTTTTATGAGAGCATTTGTAATATGATGCGTGAAAGCCAAATTTATAGCACTAGCATTAGGACTTTTAGCAAGTTTTTGCAAGAACTTTATAACTTCAGAGATGTGGCAATCATCAAAATTCAAACCATTATAATCTAAAGCAATAGGATCATCATCCCCAATGTTGGAAAAAATTTCAGCAGCTTTATCACAGGCAGTTTCAGCAGTTTTAACAGTTTCAGGCAGTTTTTCGCGCTTTGCATTAGAAGTGGAAACATTGCTAACACCAATTCTTTTATTAGTATTAGTGAGAGGTGCAGCAACATGTGTAGCATTAGCATTACTAGTGGTGGTAATAGTCCAAACTTTAGCTACATTCTTCTCTTTAGCTAGTTTTTCATTTTCTTCTCTATCCCACCTAGCACGCAATTCAGCCATTAATCTTATATTCTCATTAATTCTAACTTGAATGGCATTTGCTGTAGTAACAATCTTATTATGATGATTCTCATTAGGCATAACTTTCGATTTCAAAAGATCAACATCAGCAGCAAGACTATCGACTTTAGAAGCAAGTATATCAATTTTCCCAAGCTTTTCTTCAACAGATTTGTTAAAAGCAGTTTGTGTACTAATAAATTCTTTAAGCATGGCTTCAAGTCCAGGGGTGAATTCCTATTATTGTTGTAAGAATTCCCATAAGAATTACCATAGCCGTTGCCATTATTATAAGGATATGGCCTATAGTTGTTATTTGTTCCGGTAAGCATTGTTGTTGAAATTATTATTTTTAATGAAGTTTACATCAACATGTTCTTCTTGTGCAACCAATGAAGCTAACGGAACATTATTAGGATCAATATTAGTCCTATCATTCACAAGCATAGACATAATAGCATCAATCTTATCACTCAAGGAAGAGGTTTCTTCGACAGAATTTACCTTCTTACCTTGTGGAGCTCTTTCCGTGTGCCATTCAGAGTAATTGATCATCATATTATCAAGAAGCTTTGTTGCTTCACCAAGAGTGATGGACATAAAGGTACCTCCAGCAGCTGAATCCAATAAATTCCGTGAAGAAAAATTTAGTCCTGCATAGAAGGTTTGGATGATCATCTAAGTAGTCAGTCCATGGGTTGGGCAATTTTTAACCAGAGATTTCATTCTTTCCCAAGCTTGAGCAACATGTTCAGTATCCAATTGTTTAAAATTCATTATGCTACTCCTCAAAGATATAATTTTAGCAGGGGGATAATATCTACCAATAAAAGCATCCTTGCATTTAGTCCATGAATCAATACTATTCTTAGGGAGAGATAGCAACCAATCTTTAGCTCTTCCTCTTAATGAGAAAGGGAACAATTTTAGTTTAATAATATCACCATCTACATCTTTATATTTTTGCATTTCACATAGTTCAACAAAATTATTAAGATGAGCAGCAGCATCATCAGAACTAACACCAGAAAATTGATCTCGCATAACAAGATTAAGTAAAGCAGGTTTAATTTCAAAGAATTCTGCTGTAGTAGCAGGTGGAGCAATAGGTGTGCATAAGAAATCATTATTATTTGTGGTTGTGAAGTCACACAACTTAGTATTTTCAGCGTTGGCCATTTTAGCAACAGTAAATAAAGCAAACTAGATAAAGTAAATGCAAGTAAGCTAATTTTTTTGTGTTTTTGATATAGCAAACAAGATAGCAAATAAAGTAAAACTAGCAACTAATTTTTTTGTATTTTGATTTAGTGCAGCAAACAAAGTAGTAAATAAAACTAAGCAAGACAAAAACAAAGTAAAGAGATTGAGAAGTGGAGACTCCCCTTGCAGCGTGTCTTGATCTCCCCGGCAACGGCGCCAGAAATTTGCTTGATGCGTGTGGTTGGCACGTCCGTTGGGAACCCCAAGAGGAAGGTGTGATGCGCACAGCGGCAAGTTTCCCTCAGTAAGAAACCAAGGTTTAATCAGACCAGTAGGAGTCAAGAAGCACGTTGAAGGTTGATGGCGGCGAGATGTAGTGCGGCGCAACACCAGGGATTCCGGCGCCAACGTGGAACCTGCACAACACAACCAAAGTACTTTGCCCCAACGAAACAGTGAGGTTGTCAATCTCACCGGCTTGCTGTAACAAAGGATTAACCGTATTGTGTGGAAGATGATTGTTTGCAGAAAATAGTAGAACAAGTATTGCAGTAGGTTGTATTTCAGTAAAGAGAATTGGACCGGGGTCCACAGTTCACTAGAGGTGTCTCTCCCATAAGACGAACAGCATGTTGGGTGAACAAATTACAGTTGGGCAATTGACAAATAAAGAGAGCATGACCATGCACATACATATCATGATGAGTATAGTGAGATTTAATTGGGCATTACGACAAAGTACATAGACCGCCATCCAGCATGCATCTATGCCTAAAAAGTCCACCTTCAGGTTATCATCCGAACCCCCTCCAGTATTAAGTTGCTAACAACAGACAATTGCATTAAGTATTGCGCGTAATGTAACTAGTGACTACATCCTTGAACATAGCACTAATGTTTTATCCCTAGTGGCAACAGCACATCCATAACCTTAGAGGTTCTTGTCACCCCTCAGATTCACGGAGACATGAACCCACTATCGAGCATAAATACTCCCTCTTGGAGTTACTAGCATCAACTTGGCCAGAGCATCTACTAATAACGGAGAGCATGCAAGATCATAAACAACACATAGATATAGCTTTGATAATCAACATAACAAGTATTCTCTATTCATCGGATCCCAACAAACGCAACATATAGAATTACAGATAGATGATCTTGATCATGTTAGGCAGCTCACAAGATCCGACAATGATAGCACAATGGGGAGAAGACAACCATCTAGCTACTATGGACCCATAGTCCAGGGTAGACTACTCACACATCACACCGGAGGCGACCATGGCGGCGTAGAGTCCTCCGAGGAGATGATTCCCCTCTCCGGCAGGGTGCGGAGGCGATCTCCTGGATCCCCGAGATGGGATCGGCGTTGGCGGCGTCTCTGGAAGGTTTTCCGTATCGTGGCTCTCGGTACGGGGGTTTCGTCACGGAGGCTATTTGTAGGCGGAAGGGCAGGTCAAGAGGCGGCACGGGGCCCCACACCAGGGCCGCGCGCCAAGGGGGGCCGCGCCGCCCTAGGGTGTGGCCCCCTCGTCGCCCTCTTCGTCTCTCCTTCGGACTTCGGAAGCTTCGTGGAAAAATAGGCCCTGGGCTTTGATTTCGTCCAATTCCGAGAATATTTCCTTACTAGGATTTCTGAAACCAAAAACAGCAGAAAACAGCAACACGTATCTTGTTAATAGGTTAGTTCCGAAAATGCACGAATATGACATAAAGTGTGCATAAAACATGTAGATAACATCAATAATGTGGCATGGAACATAAGAAATTATCGATACGTCGGAGACGTATCAGAGACCGGTTCTTAGTTTAGTTGTCGTACTATCAAGAGGGCTCTCGAGTGAGTAACTCGATCATATCGTTCGGAGAGAGCTCAAACCTTTGCATCCTTGCATCATCTTTCTTGGTTGTTATTTGGATCTTATCCATGTGATGTTTTAGAGCTTGTGCTTATTCTCATGACAAGCTCTAGTTCTTCGAAAACGGATTTCGCATAGATCACTTGTTGCGTTTTCGAGTTTGGTGATTTTCTCGGTTTCTCATGTTGAGGTGTTGCACCTCTAAAAATAATAGAAAATCATGCCCCACTAGTTTCTCGGTTTGTAGGGATAGCTCTTGTCGACCTCTTTCCAACAAAATTGATTTCATCTCGTTTGGTTTCTCCAATCTCAAGATATTTGCATTTCCATTTTTGAGTTTAAAAGAAAGAAAAGCAAAGAAAGGAAAAAGGGGAGGAGGGGCTGCCGCCGGAGGCACGGGCGGTACCACCGGCCTTACCATGGCCGGAGCCTCCGGGCTCGGTACCGACCAAGGTGCCGGTTAGGCGCCCTGCGCCTCAGTTTTGTTGCCAGGGGAGTTGGAGCCCCGGCGGTACCACGGCCGGTACCATGGCCGGAGGCTCCGGCCTCCCCCTCCCGGCCCGCACCTCCTCTCCCGCCTTGGCCACGTGGCCCGCTCCTACTAGCCGCGCCAAATCGACCATGGCCGGTAGTACCGGCCCAACCTGGCCGGTACCTCCGGCCTCCCCCTCCCGCGCGCGCTGCTGCCTCCAACGGGCAGAAAATTGGAGCCTCCTTTTATGCCCCCCCTCTCTCCTGTTTTATCAACTCTTGCTCCTTCTTCTTCCTCCTCTCTCTCAAGCTCACCACCATTGTTGTTGACTTTTTGTGAGCTTGATCTCTCTTTCCCCAACCAATGATTCTTGCATCTATTTGAGAGAAAGATTGAGGGGATCTAGATCCACACTTTGACCAAACCAAATCATCTCTTTGTGAGTGAATCTTTGGGATCTAGATCTTGGAGAATTTGTGTTCTCCTCTTTGTTCTTCCTCTCTTATTCCCCCAATAGCTTTTGTAGCTTTGTTGGAATTTGAGAGAGAAGGACTTGAGCATCTTTGTGGTGTTCTTGCCATTGCATTTGGTGCATCGGTTTGAGTTCTCCACGGTGATTCGTGGTGGTGAAAGCAAGAAGGTTGTTACTCTTGGGTTCTTGGAACCCTAGACGGATTCTAGACCTTTGTGGTGATTTGTTGGGAGCCTCCGATTAAGTTGTGGATGTGTGCCCCAAGCTTTGTGTAAGGCCCGGTTTCCGCCTCGAAGGAAATCCCTTAGTGGAACCGTGACCTAGGCCTTTGTGGCGAGGGTCACCGGAGATTTAGGTGAGGCGCCTTCGTGGCGTTCGGTGTGTGGTGTGAGTACCGCATCTTGAGGTGAGGCCTTTGTGGCGTTGGTGTGCATCGAGCAACCACACCTCAAGGTGAGCCTCTTGTGGCGTTCGGGAGCACTAAGCAACCGCACCTCTCCACCGGAGATTAGCACTCGCAAGAGTGTGAACTCCGGGATAAATCATCGTCTCCCGCGTGCCTCGGTTATCTCTATACCCGAGCTCTTTACTTATGCACTTTACCTTGTGATAGCCATCGTGCTTGAAGTTATATATATCTTGCTATCACATACTTGCTTGTATTGCTTAGCATAAGTTGTTGGTGCACAGAGGTGAACCATTGCTTAGAATAAGTTGTTGGTGCACATAGGTGAACAATAGTATATAGGCTTTGGGCTTGACAAAGTAAACGCTAGTTTTATTCCGCATTTGTTAAGCCCATCTCGTAAAAGTTTTAAATCGCCTATTCCCCCCCCCTCTAGGCGACATCCGTGTCCTTTCAGTATCTTCTTGTCATTGGCATCATCAACCCACAAGAATTGCGAGATTGCATCCATTATTCCTTTGCAAATGTTTTCAGAATTTTGAATACAAACATCGCAAATACTGATATTGCTTATGCCACTGTTTGAAGAAGAACCTCCTTTCCTCCCATAGGTAAAGTTTTATTCGTCCATCCCGCAATAATCTTTTGAACTCTTTCAACCAAGTATTTAAAACAGCCAGTCTTGTCCGCTCCCACTATAAAAGGTAGGCCAAGTCAAGGTACCTGTCTAAGATGGCCTCTATCATAATATCAAGAATCTTGCATATTTCCGCCTTGATATCCACATATCTATTAGTGCTAAAAAAACACACTTGATTTCCCAACACTTTCTAAATTGTCCTGAAGAGGCACATTAGGAATTTAAAATGTCTCTCATACACTTTGCATTTGCTTCATCAACCTTCATTAAGATCAAAGAGTCGTCCCCGAATAGAAGATGTTATACCGAAGGAGCATCACGGCAAACCTTAACACCCGATCAAGTATATACCTTCCTCCTGCGCATGCGATAACAAACTCGATATTCCCTCTGAGCATATCAAAAACAGATAGGGGTAGTGGATCCCCCTGTCGCAACCCCCTTGTTGCATTGAATTCGATGGTTTCATGTGAATTGAAACGCACACGATACGCATTCCATCATCAAGTTGATCCATCTAAATATCAAATCCCAGCTTCAAAATCATTACGTTTTAGAATTTTCCATTTAACTATGTCATACTTTTGTGCATATCAAGTTTGACCGCACAAAGCCCTTGCTTCCCTCTCTTCTTCTTGATAGCATGAACACATTCATAGGCTACTAGGATGTTATCAGTGATCATCCTACAAGGAACAAAAGCTAATTGTTCTTCGCCAATAATTTCAAGCAATATTTATTTCAACCGATTTGCAAAAAATTTACTTATTAGTTTATATATAACATTGCATAGGCTAAGTGGCCTATATGCAATCACTTTTTTTGGGTCCTCATTCTTTGGAATTTAGACAATTACAATGTCATTTCATCCCTCCGAAATTTTTGCAGAGTTAAAGCGCTTGCACAACCTGAGCTACAAGAACCTCCTCCACCATAGGCCAATTACGATACAAAATGAACTAATGAAATGTTATATTATTAGGTAATGTTTGAGTCAGTTTAATTACCGAAAGCGACATCACAAATGTACTAGCATACTTAACCATACACATCAAATTAAGCACATGCAACAAATTTGAATACAAAACAAGTCGTAGTGTAAGGTAAGAGAGGATGGGCACATACATCACGACCGGAAAGGTTGCTCCAGCAGCATCATCACCATGGCCATTCTTGATGTCACTCATGGTGTTATCGGAGTAGCCAGATCTGTCGAGTAATCAAATTAACTGGCGAGGAAGAAATCGCACCGCAACAAGCAGTCGCCGAGACGCTCCCTAAAAACCTTACCGTCTGCCTCCCAGATCTTGACGGACAGGGTTTCGGAGGCCTTCTCTCCCGGGTGGCCATGCACAGAGTCTCCTGGAAGGGGAAGACTAGAGGACGGCGTAGAAAAAGAACTAGGAGAAGCGAGTGGAGAACTCTAGATCTGATCTATTCTCATCTCCTGGCATGGCCTAGAAGGAGAGCTGCCGACCAGAAACGCCACGCACTGGAAGACATGGAAACGTGTCGAACATGCACACGTAGGCCATCACGTGTCCAACTCAGTTGGTGCACCAAGCAAGCGCGGTGCGATGCGTGGCGATACAAGGCTAGCGGAGGATGAGGAGTGCGCGTACACTCTTTCTCTTCTCATTCACTTACATAATTTGTAGACTACCTGCTTTCCTGGACTTCGGCTCATCTACGTCCAATATGAAAAGTTAGTAGGTGAATGCTTCGATGGATCGACCATAGGATTCACCAAGCAAAGACACATCTAAATGGGCATAATAATCCCTAGTAGGACAACCGACGGCAAGAAACACGAAAGCCTCATATTACTTAGAGGTAGTATCTCGCCAAGCAATCCAAGTACAAAGAACTTCTGTATTCCATCAGGAGATAAATTCCATTAGAATAGGGACATCAATCTTGCAAGGTATAACTCAAGTAGTTTAAAAGGCTGGTCAATTTAGGAAACCAATACATAAAGAGCTGCAAAAGAAAATTGGTGTAGGCCATCATCTGATCCTCTATTTTGGAGACTTCATACACTTTTTATTAACAAGGTTTAAGAAAGGCCACGGCAGTTAATTATTTCTGCATAATCGAAATAGTAAAAAAATGGAAAACTTTTAGGAATGACCCCCCCCCCCCCCCCACCACCACCACCACCCACCCCACCCCCAACCTGCCGTCATTTAACTGGAAATGGTAAGAAAAGAAAAGAGGCAGTCATTTGTTCGGTTGCCGTCTTCGTCATCATCTTCTTCTTCGTCCATGTCGCTGCCAGCTGTTCAACAGATGTGCTCCATCTCACACCGGTTTCTCGTCATAAAATTTCTGGCCCAAATGTTCTCAGGACTTCTCTCACTGAGAAGAAAGGCACTCCATTTATTTGATTCCCGCAAGAAAAGAAAGAAGTAAAGACACTAAATGTGTGGCCATGTATGGACAAGCTACCTCAAATATACAGGGATTGGGCTGACAACAAGCTACTCATATGTCTGTCTAACAAGAGGAACTTCCACAGGATGTCTCTATGGACAATCCCCATCCCTGATACAGCCTGACTCAATTTTATTCACCAGCCACAGCTAACAAAGAGCTCCTCCTACCAGATGTAACATGTCAAAAGAACCAGTCACTTTTCACCCCTTTCAAGTAATGGACAAACTAATACAAGTATACAAATCATTAGCAGTAACTACTAGGGAAAGGCCCATTGCCGGCGCACCAAAAAGGCCCATTGCCGGCGCACCACGAGCCCGCCGGTGCGAACGCGCCGGTGATAAATGGACACTGCCGGCGCACCAGGTAGTGCGCCGGCGATATGTCAGCTACTGCCGGCGCACCACCCAAGCTTCGCCGGCAAAGAGATATTCCACCGGCGCACGTGCAGCTGCGCCGGCAGTAGGTCTTCCAGCACTGGCGCATGCCACGTGCGCCGGTAGTAGGGCATTTAGGTGCGCCGGTAATTATATTCGAAAATTCATTTTCCAGCTTTTTTTCTAGCATATTACAATACATATTTGACAGCAGTATATATTTACAACGCAGTTCATATTTAGACAGCATTACATGCAATATGAGAAGCACATAGAGAGCCAAGTTTCATTTCGGTATCAATACACAATTACGCAAGTCTCGTTCCGGAATGTGTTGATTCATACAACACATGTGCATATGCAACACCGAACGACGAAGTTTCACAAAGTTAGAAGTCTCGGTACATAGTCGTCACAAGTATCGTCATACACCTCACAATGTAGGTCCTAACCTAAACTACAATCACATAGAACATGACCAACATGGTCATGATGACCATCATCACGAAGGCCATGGTCTTCATCCGGTTCCTCCTCATGTCCCTCATCTCTCCCGCTAGATAACGCGCGTATCTTCCTTCCGCCTCCACCCTAGTGGGGTATCCCTTGTAGCTGTTGCAGCTGAAACGGTGCACCTGTCTCCGACAGTCCTCCCAGTCGTCGTAGACTCCAGGAACCCTCCTGTTGTGGGTATACTTCATGGGTGTACCATCGACAGTGCCTAGATCCGGCAAGCCCGGGTGGCCCACAGATGGTGATGAGGCATGTGGCCCATCGGGCGGCCCAGTTGCTTGTTGATCATGAAGGAAGAAGTCCAGCCCAGGATCGCAGCCGGATCCGTACCGACATAGGAGTAACCCGGATCCATGAAGGCCCATGAGGGACCCGGATCCAGTACGACGTATATGGAAGGCGGATCCGTGACGTGCACGGCAAGATATTGTACCGTAGTTAGGCATCTGTAATCCGGCTAGGACTCTCCATGTAAACCCTAGATCCGTGTTTATAAGCCGGATCCCGGGAGCCCTAGAGGCACAACCACAACTCATTGTAACAACGCGAAGCGCCCAGATAATTCCAGACAAGCAGCAGTAGGCCCTGTCATCGTGCAGGTGTTCCGAAGCTGGGTAACTCGCGTACCACCGTCCCGTGTGCGCTCCGCCCTATGGCCCTACTTCTTCTCCCCCTCGTGAGGATCCCTCCTCCGGGGTACCGTCGAATAGGCAACGACAGTTGGCGCCCCGTGGGGCCTGCGGCGTCGGAGGCCGGAACCGGGAGGGTTCCGCCATGGGAAGCTACAACGACACCATCGCTGTGGGGCGTGTCCTTTACGCCGGAAATCTGCCGATCGTCCCTCCGGATGAGTGTTGGATTCCGGCTAAAACCGACCCCATCAAGCTCTCCATCGTCCCAGTTGGCGGCATACACATCTTCATCGGGGAAACCGTCGATTCCGACGGAAACCCACTGGTAAGTAACGCTGACGCGACCGCCGATGAGCAGGACGCAGTCGCGAAGATCCGATCTGAGACGCAGGAGCTTCCTAGCGAAGATTCCGCCTTGGATCTGAAAAATCAAAGCCCACCCAATCCGCCCTTGAGCAGGAAACAACGGTGGAAGACCAATGCAGATCCGCCTGGGTCTCCCGTGTTAGAAAAGCAAAGGTGTCACTTCGTACACTTCTTGGCCCATACCGCCGCCCCCTCAAGAAGCCGGAGCTGGTCCCGAGCAGGTCGAGGCCCCGGAAAACAACGCTGCTCCGGATCAGCAAGAGGCTGTCGGAGAAAGCGGAACTCCGGCTGAAGAGTCAATTTTGGGAAACCTAAGCCCAATTTCCGGAGACACCCAATCCATGGACACTGAAGAGTACGACCGCAAGCTGAGGGAATATGGACTCGGTGAACAGCCTGAGGTCGATTCCGCCCAACCAAAGCAGGTACTTGCAACGGTTGCGGCACTGGGAGAAAACGGATCAGAAGAGGCAGGCACCCAATCCGACCCCCAGCCATCCTATCACGGATCTCCAATGTCGCGGGAACGGCCCCGCAAGGATTCCTCCTCGGAGAGCCTCCTGTCGCCTGAAGAGATGGTCGCGCAAGCAGGCATGGATGCAGTTTATCGCTCGGATATCCTTAACAAACCCATCACTCCTGAAGACATAGAAGCTTTGGAAGCCAAGAGAGTGGAGCTACTGGCTACAGCCAAGAAGTTCAAGAACACCGCAGCCGCCATGCTAGAGGAAAGGAAGCACGCCGCAGTTTTTGTGGAAGACTTCATCCAGCGTGAGCAGGAGGTGGACGAAGGACTGGCGAAAGTCAAGGAACTCCGAAAACATTGGGAGGACAAGGTCGTTGAAGCTCACCAGGAGGTCGAAAAGGTCCGGCGTGAGATGATAGCTCCCCGTAAGATCACTTTCGCAACTCCAACAGAGCAACAGCCGCTTGCAACCCCAAAAGACAATATGACGAAAGCTGCAGAAATTTTGAAGAAAAGTGACGAGGAGATTGACATCAATTACTTACGCACGCTCGTCGCTTCAGCGGTTAAACAACAGAGCAAGGCAGATACTTCGCGCAAGTTGGAATCTAACCCGGAGCATTGCGTCTCCACTGCGCAGAAGGACGCCCGCGACAATCGCCATCAAGACGACGAATCGCGAACCGGATCCTCGGAACGCAGAAGGAAAACCAGGGAACACCCAAATCCGATCCCCGTACCATCAAAGACGCCACCGTCAGATCCGAGAAAGGGAAAGGATCCAATGTACTCTGGACGAGACAAGTACCGCAACCCCTCTCCTCCGCCTAATGGTTACCCGCGTCCCCCTCGCCGCCGTAGTCCAGCCGGAAACACCAGGCCTCAAGGGCATGGTGGAATTGTTATCCGCGACAACGTGCTGCCTTCCAGAAACCGGAACAGGGAGCGCACGCCGGAACCCCGACGGAATCAGAACAACGATCGTGAGCCCGAGCCCAGGAGGAGCCGGAATGAGGAGCGCGACCCGGAACCTCGCCGGAGCCGGAACGACCAGGGTAGCCAGCGCCACGGCGAAGGCAGCCACAGGAGCCGGAGCCAGCACAGGGGAGAATCTGGAGGCGGAAGCAAGAGGTCGGATCGGCCCCCTCGCAGGTCTCCCTCACCACCACCTAGCGGTGGCGGCGGAGGTGGAGGCGGAGGCGGTGGCCGGCGATCCCGCTCTCGCTCACAGTCCCCCCGTCACGGTTCGCGCGACGCGCGGGAACGCCTCAACGAATACAGAACCGACTACATCGGACCGAAGTGCTTTGGCAGGATGATTCGAGAGGAACCAAAGCCAAGGAGCTCCCTCAAGCTACCCGGAAACCTGAAGCATTATGATGGCACCGAAAGGCCGGATACCTGGATTGAGGATTACTATAATGCAGTAACCTTTGCCGGAGGAACCCCTAATATCGCCTGCCGCATGCTCCAGTTGTACCTTGTAGGTCCAGCCCGGATCTGGCTCAGCGACCTCGAGAAGAACTCCATCTTTTGCTGGTTTGACCTGAAGACCGCTTTCGAGAAACACTTCAGGGGCACCTACAAAAGACCTGCCACGGCAAGCGACCTACAAGCTTGTATCCAGAAGAAGGGAGAATCCTCAAGAAACTTCCTCACACGATGGTTGGCATGCAGGAACGAGTGCGAAAACGTCGACCACACCACTGCCATGTACGCCTTCATTGGTGGACTGCAGAGAGGAGGATTGCTGAGGCATAAGCTCACATGTTTGGCTAACGCCAATAAACTGACTTTGGATGAGATGATCTCCATTGCCAGTGACCACACTGCCGCCGATGACGACGCAGGCGGTGATCTCGCAGCTACAGCAGTCCCCCTGCACCAGCAAAAGAAGAACCGCGACAACGGAAACAACAGCGGCCATAAACGCAAAAACCCTGATGACCAGAAGAGTGGCGGATCCGACATGGTCGCCATGGCGTTCCAACGCGGAGGATCGGGGGCGGAAGAGGACGCGGCCGTGGAGGCGGGGCCGGCAGGGGCCAACAGCATGGCACTGAAGTCACAGCTGGCGGATCCCGCGCCGCAAACTTACGAGGAGTATAGAGACATGCCCTGCCTGGCCCACTTGGATCCGGCTACAGGGAAGTCCACTCACACCAACCGCAACTGCAAGTGGGTCAACGACCTAAAGAACGACCCGGAGGCAGGCAAGCGAGCCCGGAAGCACCGCCCACGCGGCAAAGGAGGCAAGGGCAAGAACAAGGACAAGGAGGAGGACAGTTCCGAGGCGATGGACGAGGATGATAACTCGCCGGATCCCAAAGCCGGATCCGCAGGTAAATCCAACCCCTTCGAGAAAAAGAGCGTGGGGGCTTACCACACCTTCCTCGGAACCCCAACAGTCCGCGCTACAAAGTCAGCTACCCGGATCCTGAACGCCACAGTTCCGGCTGTGCCGCAGTATGTCAGGTGGTCGGAAGTTCCGTGCACATTTGACAGGGAGGATCATCCCGCCATTGTGCCAAAAGAATACTACGCCTTGGTTGTAAGTCCCCGCATAGACGGGTATGATTTCTCCAAGTGCCTCATGGATGGCGGAGCCAGCTTGAACATCATGTACCTGGAGACTCTGGAGCGGATGAACCTCACCAAGGAACAGCTCAAACACAGCAACACTGAGTTTCACGGCGTGGTTCCGGGTAAGAAGGCGAACTCCCTCGGCAGCATCACACTTCCCGTGGCCTTCGGCGATGTTCACAATTTCCGCGAAGAAAAGATCACGTTTGAAGTTGTGCCCTTCAAGAGCTCCTACCACGTCATCTTCGGCAGGCCCACCTACCACAAGTTCCACGCCAGAGCGTGCTATATCTACAACAAGCTTAAGATTCCGGGTCCTAATGGTATGATCACCATAACCGGAGACTACAAAAAGGCTCATGAGTGCGAGTTGGGCGAAGCCGCCTTCGCAGAGTCCGTCATATCCGGAGAAGAGCTGAAAGGCTACAGAGCCGCGGTGGATCCGACTGAGATGCAGACCACCAAGAAGCAGATCTCCGAACACAAAAACTCCTTCAGGGCCGCGATAGAGACCAAGAAAGTCAACTTCAAGGAAGGCGACGATTCCAAGCAAGTCTCAATCGGAGCCAATATGGACCCCAAATAGGAAAGCGCGCTCGTCGAGTTCCTCCGCGCTAACATGGATATCTTCGCATGGCAACCCTCTGACATGTCCGGAGTACCTAGGGAACTCGCCGAGCACTACCTCAACATAAATCCGGGGGCTAAACCGGTAAAGCAAGCTATGCGACGCTTTGGAGATAAGAAGCGCCGCGCCATAGGAATGGAACTAGCAAAGTTACTAGAAGCAGGTTTTGTAATAGAAGTTATCCACACCGATTGGGTCGCGAATCCCGTCCTTGTACCCAAAAAGAACACTGAAATACTAAGAATGTGCATCGATTACTCTGGCTTGAACAAACATTGCCCGAAGGATCCGTTTCCCCTGCCGCGCATTGACCAAGTCATTGATTCGACGGCGGGGCGGAACTTCTGTGTTTCTTGATGCGTATTCCGGGTATCATCAGATCCGGATGAAGGAATCCGACCAAAAGGCGACTTCATTCATTACCCCATTTGGCACTTACTGCTATGTTACTATGCCTTTTGGTTTGAAAAACGCAGGTGCCACCTACCAACGTACGATGCAGCGATGCCTGAAGGACCAGATCGGCCGGAACGTGCACGCCTACGTCGCGACATCGCGGTCATGACCCGGAAAGGATCCGACTTGATCAGCGACCTCACAGAAACCTTTGAGAATCTCCGACGGTACAAGATGATGTTGAATCCGCTGAAATGCGTCTTTGGCGTGCCAGCCGGAAAACTCCTTGGCTTCATCGTCTCTCACAGAGGCATTGAGGTTAACCCGGAAAAAATCAAGGCAATCCTGTGTATCAAACGGCCAACTTGTCTCAAAGATGTGCAACGACTAACTGGTTGTGTCGCAGCAATCAGTAGGTTTGTTAGCCGTCTTGGCGAGAAGGCGCTACTGTACAAGTTGCTGAAGAAAACAGATAAATTTGTCAGGACGACGCAGCTGACGCAGCCCTTCGAGGGTTGAAGGAAATACTTACCTCCCCACCTATCTGGCAGCCCCAGCGAGAGCCAATGCTCCTTTATCTGCAGCTACCAACAAAGTCATCAGCCTCGTCATCGTGGTGGAGCGAAAGGAAGAAGGTCATGAATATGACGTCCAAAGACCTGTCTACTATATAAGCGAGGTGCTGACGGAGTCAAAGCAAAGATACCCTCACTTTCAGAAGCTAGCGTATGGAGTTTTCCTAGGCAGCCGGAAGCTGAGACACTACTTCCAAGAGCACCCAGTAACAGTTGTGAGCAAGGCTCCGCTGTCAACAATTCTCAACAACGCTGACGCAACAGGACGTACGGCTAAATGGGGCATCGAATTATCCGCCTTCGACATCGCTTACAAGCCAAGGACCGCGGTAAAATCTCAAGTCTGGCAGATTTCGTTGCAGATTGGACAGAAGCTCCGGATGCAAGTCTGGAGCCGGAACCAGAGACATGGGTCATGCACTTCGATGGATCCAAGCAGCATCAAGGCTCAGGAGCCGGAGTCACCCTGAAGTCCCCTACCGGAGAAGAACTGCAGTATGTTCTGCAGATTCACTTCGAAGCTACAAATAACATGGCGGAATATGAGGCTCTACTACACGGTCTGCGCATCGCTAAGGAAATTGGGATCAAGCACATCATATGCTGTGGAGATTCCGACCTGGTGGCACAACAAGTAGCCGGAACCTGGAACGCCAGAAATTCCGTCATGGCGGCCTACAGAGACGAAGTTGATGAGATCGCCAAGTGCTTCCTCGGATACGAAGTCAAGTACGTCAGGGAGACGACAACACAGCGGCAGACATGCTATCCAAGCTCGGATCCGGCAGAAAGCAAATTCCGCTGGCATTTTCCTGGAGCATCTCGGATACCCTCGGTGAAGGGCGCTAACCCGGAAAACCCAGATGTGGCAGTGTCTCCGGCCGAAGGTGTGGCCACCATTCCGGCTTGGACACAGCCTTTCCTGGATTACCTCATCGATCAAAAGTTGCCTGAGGACGAGGTCCTCGCACGACAGATCATCAGACGAGCAAGAACCTACACAATAGTTGATGGACAGCTCTACAAACGAAGTGCAGCAGGGGTATTCCTCAAATGCGTCTCCAATCAAGATGGCATTGAGATCCTCCGAGAGATCCACGCAGGGGATTGCGGGCATCATGCCGCTCCCAGATCACTCGTTGCAAAAGCTTTTCGGTTAGGGTTCTATTGGCTTACAGCTAAAGAAGATGCTGACAAAATAGTCAAGACCTGCCGAGGTTGTCAGTACTACGCTACTCAACCAAACGCTCCAGCCCAAGAGCTGAAGACCATACCTATCACCTGGCCATTTGCGGTCTGGGGGCTCGATATGGTTGGTAAGTTAAAAAGATCATCTCCTGGCGGTTTTGAATACCTCCTGGTCGCTGTTGACAAGTTCAGCAAGTGGATCGAGGCTAAGCCAGTGAGAAAAGCCGATGGTGCTACGGCACTAAAATTTGTCTGCAGCCTCGTGATGAGATTCGGCATCCCGCACAGCATAATTACAGATAATGGCACAAACTTCGCTCAAGGAGAATTGAGGGATTATTGTGAAACAATGGGGATACGGCTGGACCTTGCATCTGTGGCTCACCCACAGTCCAATGGTCAGGTTGAAAGGGCTAACGGCCTAATATTATCAGGAATTAAACCGCGCTTGAAGAACCGCTGCGACGAGCAGCCGGAGCTTGGGCTGATGAGTTGGAAGCTGTTTTGTGGAGTTTACGAACCACCCCTAACAGATCAACAGGGTTCACCCCATTTTTCCTGGTATACGGATCCGAAGCCGTGCTTCCCTCCGACATCATCCACGATTCACCGCGAGTTTCCGCCTACAATGAAGAAACAGCTGATGAGGCCAGACAGCTATCTGTGGACCTGATCGAGGAAGCTCGGAACTTAGCTGACCAGCGATCCGCCATCTACCAGCAGAAGCTCCGACGCTATCACAGTCGTCGAGTTCGGAAACGCTCCTTCATGGCAGGAGACCTGGTCCTCCGCCTTCGACAGGTGAAAGATCATAAGCTGCAATCTCCATGGGAAGGACCCTTCGTCGTTAGCAAAGTGCTTCACAACGGATCGTACTACCTTGTCGATTTCCGCGAGCTGAGGGATAGACCTGCTAATTGGCACCGGAAACGCAAGCGTGAGGATCCGGATGACATCTACGATGAAACAGATCGCCCTTGGAATATCGCACAGCTACGTCCTTTCTACACTTAGCATATTTTTCCCGAGTTATAAAACTCTGTAATAGTTATACATGATCAATGAAATAAAGCTTATGGTTCACTCCTTGAGTCCTTTACCTCCTTTACTTGTTCATTTTAGATCGTGTATGTTTTTTCCGACTAAAACCGCAGAGCTGGATGTTTCCGCCTAGGCGTGTATGAAAGTTGTGTTTTCAAAAATCGTCCTTTAGGACGTAAGCTTAAGTTTTCTGATTAAGTTGTTGTCTGTTGCAAACCCGTGGATTCCTAGTAGCGATTTCCGGCACCTATGCCTGGGGGCTTGTTTCCGCGGTTATGGACGGATTGCCATTGGGCTTCGTCACCGCTGGCGAGCGTTTCCGGCTAAGGTTTTCCGGCTCGTGGAAGGTCAAGCGGGCAAGCCGGAAAATAACGAGATCAGCACTTGCTTTCCGACATAAAACGAAACATGCACATAATATTAAACGGATAGCAGGATAAGTGTTTCCGCCCCATGCATAATCGTTTCGTTCCTAGCTACTTAAGAATTTAAAGTCTTATTACAAACCCTCGCTGGGGCCAAAATGATGCATTGTTTTTCCCGCAGGAATAAAAGTTCTCACTCCCCCTTAGCCGGAGAAGTCTTGCCCTCTGGATCTTGTTCCTTGGCGCCTTCGGCCGGAGAAGACACATCTTCTTCACTTTCTTTTTCAGAAGCAGCAGCGCTGGTCTTGGGTTCCTCTTGGGGAGTTTCCTTGGAGCTGGTCCAGGTAAATTGGGTTCCGGATTCCGCAGGTCGCGCCTTGGCAGCAAGCTCCTTCTGAAGTTCCGCTTCTAAGGGCTCGTCCGCAGGAAGGACGACCTTGTCGTAGAATTCCTCGTGCCGGATCCTGCGCGCGATACGGGTGTCGTAGCCGCTCACTGCATCCAGTAGCGCGTTGACATCCGCATCCGGAGGAACGCCCGTGGTCACTTCATCAAGATCAAGATCCGGAGTATGTGCCAGGCACATGGTTAAGGCCATTGCAGCTGCGCCTCGGGCTGAGGATGCTTGCAGATCTGTCACCAGCTCCGGCAGGATATCCATCTTCCTAATAAGTTTTCGGACGTCGCAAGTGCGGCTCCTCTTGATGGATAAGTTGTAACATATCTTGCGGGAGGCGGAGATAAGATCTTTGCAGTCATCACCTGCAAGTTGAAGGAGGTCGTCACGTGGGTACAAATTCCGGCGCTCTTCAGAATACCCAAGCGGCTCTGCATAAAACAGTGAGGATATAAGCATACAGTTTCGAGCATAAAGTAGAGCGTCGGAGCAAATATTTGGGCAAGGTTCCAATATCGGTACCCAAGATGTTCTCATTGAGCAAATCCCAGTGTTGTTCCGCGGTCTCCATATACTTCCGGAGTCCATTAAGCTCTTTTTGCTGAGATTTGATGGTCTCACTGTCGACGTTTAGCTTCAATTTCAGCTCGCCCTTTTCCCTGATATGCTCGGAGTTTTTCTCCGCCAGCTGCTTTTCAGCTTGCTCCCTCTTAAGTTCCGCCTCCTTTAGCTTCATCTCCAAGCCTTGGTACGAGGAGCGCAGGTTCTCAAGTTCAGTCGAAGCTGTTGCCAGGGAGGAGGATGCGCCTAAAATAGCCTAAAATAGCATAATGCTTGGGGGCTACTGGTTCATTCTAAAAAACTTTCCCGGAAGTAATCTTTCTCTAAGCATCTAAGCGCTAACTACTTTTTCAGTTTCCGCTTACATGCTTGGGGGCTACTGGGGAGTACCTTTTGCTTGCAGATGAGTTGGTCGCAGAACTGGCCAACATTTTTCTTGAAGTCTTGGATTTCCGACGTCCTGGAATCAGGTTTCCCCCAGGCGTTGTTCAGCATGGCGTTGAGCAGGTCTTGTTGAAGCTCCCATTTCTCCGCCTCAGTCAGCTTATTGAAAAACTTAGTGGCATAGGCCTTTGGGGTGGAAGTGATGTCAGCCGGATCTCCGAAGTTCTTCGGAAAAACGACGATGTCGCCAGCGCCATCTCCGGCCTTCTCAGAAGAAGTGACTTCAGCCCCTCCTTGGCCTTGTTCTCCTGCATCTTCTTGGGCAGGGCCTTTGGCCTTAGGATCTTCTCCACCTACCTTGTCGCTGCTGACCGGAATTATTTCCGGTGCAGTGTCTGTGGCGGGAGGGGGAGACGGGTCAGCCTGAGGAGGAGATGGCTGAGGAGTAGGGTGAGAGGCACTTGGCGGAGCCGGAGTAGCTGGACCGACTGCCGGAGATTTCTTCATGTATTTGGTAATGGGCTCCTGGCTGGCGGTCCGCGTGGCAGCGGGTTTCGGGTTCCTGCAAACAAGTGAAAGGATTCAGACAAGAGATAATTTCGCTAAGTTAAAATCGTGTCATGCTCGGAAACTTACGAGGCGCCGGGGATAATGGGGCGCGTGCCTTGGCCGGCTGTTGAGAGCATCCGTATACGTGCACGCTCCGCTTTCCTTGAGTCTAGCGGAGGTGGTTTTACCGTCTTCGGTTTCTTGGCGGAGGCCTCGCCGCTAGCTCCGGCTTCAGAGCCGGAAGCCTTGGCGCGGGGACGCTTTGTAGGTCGAGGGGCCGCCTTGCGAGGTGCCTGTTCCTCTTCCTCCTCGTCGTCATCCGGAACCTCCTCCGCCGTGTCTTCGGTGACGGGAACGCGGAGAATGGCGCGAAAGTCTTCCTCCGCCAAAGTATTGAGCTGGAGGGAAAATGAATAAAGTTAAGTTAAACATCCAAAAGCTTGTGAAGTTTGAAACAGTGAAAAGGACGAAGCTTACCGGAGGACATTGGTCGTTTGTGAAAATGTCTTTGGTCAGTTCCGGGACCTGTTGGCCCCTCGGAATCTTCACCAACGTCTTGATCCTTCTCTTCAGAGAGTCGGCCGGAAGATCGTGGCGGGTAACCCGGAGAGGATCATCCGCCCCGGTATATGCGCACATCAGGCGCGCGTTGTAGCGTAGAGGCTGGATTCTCCGGGAAAACCAGCTAAGTGTGAGCTGAGCTCCGGTTAGCCCGTCGTGGACTAGCCAGGAGATTCTCCGCGCAGCCTTCTCCAGAATTGGGGTCTGGGCGAGCGAAGGGACGAAGCTCCAGCTTGCGAGTTCTTCCGGAGGTTCGTTGATGAACTGAGGCAGACCCTCATGGACTTTCGGAACTGAGGCATTCCTCTCATAGAACCATCCGGCGTTCCAGTACCGGACGGACTCGTGCGAGTCATGGGGAGGGTACATGCGGCTAGGGCGGAGCATGAACGTCATGCTTCCGCAGTTCACCATTGCTTTCTCTTTGGTTTCTTTCTTCACCCGGAAAAAGAACTGCCACAACTTGACGTCTGGCCGGATCCCAAGGTGTCCTTCGCAGAGAGTCACGAAGTTGGACAGGAGAAGGTATGAATTAGGGCAGATGTTGTGGGGCTGGAGCCCGTATGTGCTGAGGATGGAGAGAAAAAATTCCGAACAAGGGAGTGAAAGTCCGCGCTCCACCCAAGCCTTAGTCATGACAACTTCTCCGGTTTCTGGCTTGGGGACGACGGAATCACGTGTGAAACTCCAATGTGAGGAGATCATTCCTTCGTTCTGGAGCTCTCTAAGCTCCACGTCGGTAGTCTCGCAAGGCCACCATTGACCCCTTTCTCCTTCGCGGATCCGGGCCTTGGACGCCTTCTTGTTTTCCGTCTCCTGTACCTTTGCTGCCATCCGAGCTTGCCCTTCAAGTTCTTCTTGGAGCTCTTGGAGGGAAGGGATCCGGCTTGGAGCGGTGCTGGAAGATGCGGAAAAAGGTTGAGCTAGTCTTATGTCGGAAATATATGGTGGCAGGAATGATATGGGATCCGGGCATATGGGTTCTATTTGGTTGAGATCCGGGCTACTCGAAGAGCTACCAGTGCAAAGTGACGATTCGAGTGGCATGCTTCCGGCTGCACCCATACAAAGTGTTTGAGTACCCGGATCACTGAACCTATCTTCTACACTAGGTTGTCTTCTACAAGGCCGGCGTACTTACCGCTAATGGCGCGGTGGCTCGACGGAGCTCCGGCGGAGATGAGGTCGCTGAACTTGAAGGAGATCGACTCGCGTAACCACGAATCGGCGGCGGAGCGAGTTTCTCGTTCAAACGTGAGAATCTTGGTGCGAGGGGAGCCTCGGTTCGGCGGCGCGCGAAGTTCACCGTGACGAAGTTCGCCGGAGTCTAGATCTGGCGGGCGGCGCGGCGCGAGGAGGAAGACGATGTGGTGAGAGGGGGTGAAAGAATGAATTTTTACCGGGCCGCGGGGTATTTATAGGCCGCGCTCGGAGATTCGGGATCCGGATCTAACGGTGGAAACTGAACGGTCACGCCGTTGGATGGTTGACACGTGTTTAGGTCAAATGCGGTAAAACGACGTGGAGGTGATTTGACTGCGTGCTCCCGAAAATTCCGGTTGAAGATTTGCGATTGCGAAAATTTAGCGCGGGAAATGAGGAAGTTGTGCGCGGGGAATAAGGAACTTCCGTTGTTGAGTATGATCTGAAGGTGAAGGATTTCCGAAGCCGTTTGAGTCTTTTAAGATTCCGGGTAATTTTGTGAAGATAAGTTGTCTCTCGTTCGAGCAGGGAGAAACCCGGAAATATTCTTTTGAACGTCGATGGATGAAGTCCCGCGGGATGGGAGCATTTTCCGGCTTTAAGTTGGAAAAAGAAGAAAATGCTAAGTTGGAGCTCTTCAAGTTTCTCCGCGTTACCAACGTTTGCCGGAGATCGTGTTGGACCAGCAAGGCGGAAACTGCAGGCGAAACTCGGAGAACTCTGGGGCTACTGTTGTGGGTATACTTCATGGGTGTACCATCGACGGTGCCTAGATCCGGCAAGCCCGGGTGGCCACAGAGGTGGTGAGGCATGTGGCCCATCGGGCGGCCCAGTTGCTGTTGATCATGAAGGAAGAAGTCCAGCCCAGGATCAGGCCGGATCCGTACCGACATAGGAGTAACCCGGATCCATGAAGGCCCATGAGGACCCGGATCCAGTACGACGTATATGGAAGGCGGATCCGTGACGTGCACGGCAAGATATTGTACCGTAGTTAGGCTATCTGTAATCCGGCTAGGACTCTCCATGTAAACCCTAGATCCGTGCGCCTTTATAAGCCGGATCCCGGGAGCCCTAGAGGCACAACCACAACTCATTGTAACAACGCGAAAGCGCCCAGATAATTCCAGACAAGCAGCAGTAGGCCCGTCATCGTGCAGGTGTTCCGAAGCTGGGTAACTCGCGTACCACCGTTCCGTGTGCGCTCCGCCCTATGGCCCCTACTTCTTCTCCCCCTCGTGAGGATCCCTCCTCCGGGGTACCGTCGAATAGGCAACGACACCTCCCCTTGTACACGACATATGTCATCGGCATCTCCATTCACAAGACAAGTAAAACGTTAGTACCAATGCAATGAACAAGTGCCAACTCAAATAAGAGACAAGTAGTATGAACTAAATAGCATGTGCCTCATACTTTGTTGGTCGAAATAAATAATAACATACAGGGATGGGGTCAGTGAGGCTAGGTAGGATGCACAATAGATTGATATTTGTGGCCATCACACCAAGCCTCACTGGCCCCACCCCGGAGTGTACAAGTGACCGAACATTTTAATCATCGGCCAATGCAATTAAGAAGTGCGAACTCAAATAGAAGACAAGTAGTACGAATTAAATAGCGTGCCTCATACTTTGTCGGTCGAAACAAATATTAACATCCAGGGATGGAGTCAGTGAGGCTAGGTAGGATGCACAATAGATTGATACTTGTGGCCGTCGCACCAAGGCTCACTGGCTCCACCCCCGAGTGTACGATTGACCGAACATTCTAATCATCGGCGAACTCCAAATACGAGGCAAGTAGTGGTCGAGTAAATGCAAATAATTATTAAGCTATGTACGCCATAATCTTGAAATATATAGCGAAGTAAATGAAACTACAGACACATGTTCACATGCACATTCATACAACTAAATAAAAGCAACTAGTCGATTCTATGGGAATATATAGCAATTATTACAGTACGGAAGTTCAAGGACATATCGTTCAAGCTTTAGCAAGTGTTCCCGTCGTAGGATCAGGTTGTACGCCTAGGGGGAATGGACGGCAGCCCTCAAGCGAGTTGAACGGCCTCTCATCACGCGACATCTCCAAGCGGAGGTCTATCTCGTCATTAGGTGGTAGACCATAGCCGTAGAAGAACTCGCCAGACCTATTGTTGACATCCTGCAGGATTATCGTGCAAATGAACTGCTGGATGCGACCCCAGTTCTTTCTAATCTCTCTATCAGGGACATCCGCCATGTTTGCAAACCTGTTTCTGAGATTCTCTGGCAGCAACATGTCATCTGCGTACTTTATGTACTCCTGCATCTGAAGGATGGCGTACCACGCGTCCATCCCATTGTCGGGCGTCGACTGCCTGAGGCAGGGGAAGTTGGTTGTGTGGGTTAAGACCAAGCCTCCTCGGGATTTCCTCTCTACTTTGAGGGGGCCTGCCTTGTTGGCGAAGCCGGTGAGAGCATCATTGAGAAGGGCCCTGATGTGGGAGTAGTCTTTCTTGCGGTCCCTACCCGAGTCGAGATAGACTGCATGCGAGTGTTGCGGGTGCACGACGATGAGGGTGCAGAACTTGTCTCTGCGGAAAACACACGGATTAACCTTTGGAAATGCAAATGGAGATATAGGATAGAATGGTGATGGGGGACTAGCGAGTGATTACTTACTCGGGGAAGTAAGGGATGAGAATGGCGCCCTTCTTAATGTTCGCCAGCATGAAATCCTCGACCTGCTGGGTGGCAATCGCGCGATCCCCAGGGTTGCAGATGATGCTCTCCCGCATATAGAAGGGGTCCATTATCGCGATGGTCGGCGTCCCCTCCTTAACAATCTGGGAAGACAAGCTAAGAGCAACTAGGCGAACCACACTAAAGTGGAGCGCTTGCATGCGATAGATGCTGAAGATGTCGTTGAACCGGATGAAGCACAAGTCCGCGGGGTACTTCTCGACGAAGTTCATGCCAGTTGGCACCTTCGCCACGAAGAGAGGGTAACCAGGATCTTTTGATTTGAGAAGAAGGTTCTCCACATGCAAGACAGTCTCATGCAAGCTCCTCATATCCGGGGTGAGTTTCTTCACGACATGCTCCGGCAGCATCGGTTGACCCAAGTGATGCAGAGGTCGCCAATTGTTTGGCAACTTGTCAAGGAGTGGGACCTTGTCCTTGGATTTGGCCGCCGCCGCCTTGTCTTGGGCGTCCTTCTTATTTGCCATCTTCCTCTTCTTGGGTTGTAGTGCTGGACCATCCATCGCCGTAGTGGCCGTAGCACGGAGTGTGTTTGGGCTCAACATATTTTTGACGGCGGCGGTGGCGACCTCCTCAGGATTTTCCTCCTCAGCCGTTTCTTGAGAATCGAACAGCTTCTTGGAGCACACATATTTCAAGCCCGGCGCATCCTCATGGACAACTTGTGAAGACGTAGGAATATCCCATTGGAAGTTGTCACGTTCATATTCCTCGGCCTCTGGCGCAGCTGGCTGTTGTGGTGGGGCGCTGACCTCTGGCGCAGCTGGCCGTTCTGGTGGGGCGATGACCACGGGCGCCGCTGGCTGTCGTGGAGGGACGCTGACATGTGGCGCCGCAAGGTGCTTGTCTTTGCTTGCCGTCGACCCCGAGTAGGTGTTGATCCGAATTAGGGTCTTCGGCCATAGCAGTACCCAACCCTTCAGTGAGGCCAGATTCAACGGGCTATCGTCATCGGCACCATGCGGTTGATTAGGAGGAAACAAATCCTCATAGCCCGGTAACGCCCGATCCACTTCAACCCGGTAAACGTCATCCGCCATATCTCGTGTGTGCCACTTCTTATCCAGGGGCCGAATGATGGACCCCCTCGCGACGTCTTTGAGTTCGTCGTTTACTCTCATCAGGAAGGTGCATGGCGTCGAGAGCGCCTGCGAGAACATGTGTATGGCGTTAGAGAGAGGGCAAGGATGACGAAACTAATATATTAACTTGATGTACACATTAGTTAATTACCGTGAGGGCGTTGAGCTCGGCTAATGTCGACGGGCCAGCACATGCGGCGGCGGGCGTGCAAGTGACGGAGGGGCTGCTACCCGGCATGGACGGTGAATCCCTAGCACCAGCGACATTGCCGGCGGCCGGAGGAGTCTCCATTATAACATTGTCATTGCCGGCGGACGGCGGCACCATCGAGTTGCTGCCGTTGAAGCTAACCACTTGCATTTTCGGGGGGGGGGCCTTGTTTGCCACCCTCATACCACGCTTGTAGAGCGTTGAAATCTGCTTGGACTCCAGCGGCGACTTCAGCTTTGACTTCAGGTACGAGTGTAGCTTTGAGTTGCGGTACCAGTTGCGGTACCAAACCAGCTTGGACTTGGGCTAGGATTGACTCCCTCATTTCCTCCGCCTCCCGCTGCTTCCTCTCATTACGCGCATTTTTATCGGCCGCAGACGACAAGCCATAGTGACCATGCTTGTAGCCTGTACCGGCGCCAGCCACACGGCCTCTATGCGGCCTTCTCGTCGGTGAATGCTCATTAACGATGTTTAGCGCCCGTACGAGAGGCTTGTCCCAGGCTACCCTGCCCGTCGACGCCTGGGACGAGGAGCCTTCGTCACCTTGAGAAAGTCTTTGTCTTTCTTCTTCCTGCGGAAGAAACGCGAACCATTTAGAAATGTTGCTACTATTATATGAACGATACTTGATCTAATAAAACCGGTAAATTGCTTACCAGTTTTTTCTCCAACGCCAGGACCTTCTGGTCGTTCGTGAACCAAATTATGTCGGTTACGACCTTCGGGTCCGTGACAAGTTCCCCGGTTAGTTTCTTCTTATGGTACCGGGACCTGATGAATCTTCTTTCAAGCGGGTCCTTGTACTTGAGCCAGGGGTTCTCAATGCCGGCATTTACATACGCCTCGTCCTCCTTCGCCCAATAGGGCTCCTTTCCCTCGTACCCACGGCTCCCAAGGTTGTGGTTGCCGATGTTAAGCTCCCGCATTTCCTTCCCCCACAACTTGCGATTCTTGGTTGCTTGTAGCTCTTCATTGGCCACAAAAGCATCAAAGTCCGCCTGGGTGACATGCGGAAAGGCGGAGTGGACCTCTTCGAAACCTTTGCCCTCAGCAATCAGCTTCCGCACCATGTACTTATAGCTGCTGAGGTGTTTGGTGAACTTCAGGAGGGCTTGTGAGTTCACAATGTTGTTGGTTTGATGACTGGAGGTGTAGTCGCCTAGGAACTTGTATCGTGCGTGCAACCTCGCAATGAGCTGGGCTCGCAAAGGCGCTTTGCTCTCAGCTCGGAGGTCCGTCTCGTTGAGATTGACGACCTCTCGGAGGATACATGCCAGTTGGTTGCCGTACCCCTTGGCAACATCCTTAGGCTCCACCGGCAAACCACTGGCGGGGTCCACCTCTTTGACTGTGTCTCTGCCGGTGCCGACCGTGTTTTGGCGCCTTGCCTTCCGCGGCCTCTTGGCTCCACTTGTCCCGGTGCCACTACTCCCGGCGGCGCCGCTAGGATCGTCGCCGCTTGTCTCGCCGCCACCCCCGGCGGCGCCGGTTGCCTCATCGCCGCTAGGCTCGTAGGTACTACCCCCGGCGGCGGCGCTTGCCTCGTTGCCGCTCGGCTCGTCGGCACTACCCCCAGCGGCATCCTCCATCTCATGGTCCTCGTCGCCGCCAACACCAGCGGCCTCGGCATCCTCCTCCGTCCTAAAGAAGTGCCTATTGTAGTGCTCCTCTAACTCTTCTTGAGACGACATGGTGGCTTGCACTAATAGAAGATGAAAAAGAGTTAGAATTCACGGAAAAATTCGGCATGACCTTTGCTAAAAATTGGTCATGCCGAGTGCTAGAATTGCCGGAACGGAAATGAATCGACATTCCGGCACTCAATAGCAACTCAATCCCTGTAACAGAAATGCAATTCACATATAGGAATTTTCTCCAATTACATAACTCAAAATGTAGCAGCAACAATAGTAGCAGAAACATCTTAACTCTCAAGTTACATAACTCAAAATGTAGCAGCAACAATAGTAGCAGCAGGCAGCAACAATAGTAGCAGAAACAATAGTAGCAGCAGCATTGCATGTACTACAACCAGTATAGTGAGCATTTTACATCCCTGGCATCCCTGGCAGCATTACTGCTTAATTACAACAGAAATACAGCCTTGGCTCTCCAGCTTATTCCCTGGAAGTCACTCTGTGCTAATCTTCCCAAAGCATGACCATTTTTTCTCAAGAACAGTAGCAGTAGCAGTAAAAGCATCTGAACTAAATGAACTAAATTTCAAACCAGAGAACAAAATCATTTTCTTTTCTTTTTTTAAACCAGAGAATAAATGCAGTTTGCAAACAGGGGCACCACAATTATATACCCCCACAGAGAAACCAAATACATTACTGCTAGCATTTGAAATCTAGTCAACAACTATCTCTGGTTCATGGGTGAAAAGTTGAGCTCTGCCAACAAGATTATCCAGAATAGCAGTAGCACTTCCATTTCATTAGGCATTTAATTAAATTAAAACCCCAATTAAATGAACTAGTAGCATCTCCATTTCATTTCCACTATAAATTGAAGCAAACCAGAAGCAAACCAGAGACATTTGCAACCAGAGACATTTGCATCTGGTTCTACTTAATTCATAAATTCAGTAGCATGCATTTCATTTTCTTTTTTCAACAGCACTTGTTCTTTTTATGAACTAAACCTACTGCTAGCACTTGTTCTTTTTAAATTAAGTAAACCTACTGCTAGTGAACAGTAGCACTTAGCATTTGATAGCACTTACAGTAGCATAAAGTAGCATAAAAGTAGCTAGCTACTTCACTTGCATTTCATCTAAACCAACTAAACCAACATATATAAAGTTCATTTTCAACTTGATTGCTATATCATTTAAACCTACTGCATCATTTTACTTCATAGCAACAACATGTGTCATTTCTCATTTGTGAACACTTGACAGCATCTATTCTTTTTCTCATTTGCAATTCACACTTGACAGTAGCAATAGTGAACTAAACCAGAGAACTATTTTAAATGAACCAGTAGCATTTCCATTTCATTTACACTATAATAAAAAACCCCAACTCAATTTCTTTTTTCAACAGCACTTAGTATATAAAGCATTTTATTAAAGCATTTTATTTTTATTGCTAACATAATTTGACAGTAGCATGAGCATGAGCATGAGGTTTTTTCACAGTAGCATTTCACCATAACCATCATTTTCATTTTGTTTTAAATGAACCAGAGAATGAATTAAACACTAAAGTGCTCATTTCACCATTTTTTAAATGAACCAGAGAATGAAACCTACACTAAACCAGTAGCTACAACATTTTTTTTAAATTGCATTAGGTACATGCCCCATTTGCAAGCATCTAAGCATCAAATTCAATAGCAAAACCAATTTAGCAGTAGGTAAATGCCCCATTTTATTTTCATAATGCAAGCATTTGCAAGCATAGCACCAATTTTGCAAGCATTTGCAAGTATTTGCAAGCATTTGCAAGCATTTTATTTTCAAAATGCAAGCATTTGCAAGCATTTGCAGTAGCTAAATCAACCATAGCACCAATTTTTATTTCCAATTTTCTTACTGCAAAAAATCAGAGGCAAAGCACCAATTTTTATGAACTAAACCTACACTGGCAGAAATTCATTTTGTATATTAGCATTTCATTCTTGTTATTAGCATGAACCAGAGAATGCATTTCATTAGGCATTTAAATGAACCAGAGAATGCATTCTTGCTATATATGAACCCTAAACCAGGGCATCAAATTCCTATGAAATCTAAACCCACAGGGCATCAAATTCAAAGAGGGGATCGAACCATGGCATCAAATTTGCTATGAACCAGGGCATCAAATTCAATTACCTATGAACCAGGGCATCAAATTCACTAAGGGGATCGAACCAGGGCATCAAATTCAAAGAATAGAGAGGGGATCGAAGAGGGAGGGGAAGAGGGAATGGGAGAGGGAAGCTTACCGTGGACGGGAAGTGGTAAGGGGACGGTGGCGCCGACTTCCCCGGCCTGCTCCTATCGGCGATTGCTCCTGTCGGCGACGGTGGCCCGCGCGACACCTCCTCCTCTCGGCGACGGTGTCGACTGTTCGTCCTCTCGGCGGTGACGCCCTGATCCTCCTCGCGGCGGCGTTCTCTTCCTCGCGGCGGCGTTCTCCTCCTCTCGGCGGCACGGGGGCGGGTGCACGGCGCGGTTACTCGCTAGCTAGGGTTCGTGATGAGAATGGGGAAAGGGAGAAAGATAGCACGCGTGCGGCTAAGTCCGAAGTATAGCCGGACCCACCTTATTGCCGGCGCACCTCCTATTTGGTTCGCCGGGGACAACTATACCCCCGGCGAACCAAACATGTGGTGCGCCGGCAATAAGGTGAGCCCAGCTATACCTGGGACTTGTCCCCCAACCTGGCTGGCCATTTCTTTTTATTCTTTTCTTTATTTCTTTTCACTTTCTTTTTATTCTTTTATTTTTATTCTTTTCTTTATTTCTTTTCACTTTCTTTTATGTTTCTTTTCTTTTCCCACAAATCCTATACTATTTTATTTCCTTCTCTTTTCAAGATAATAACCAAGCAATATGAGTTATGCATTACAAAAAATATGAGTTATATACATGCATGCATAAAATATTGACCAACACAATATTAATTAGTCATACATAAAATATTGGCCATGACCATATGAGTAGTTATGAATTACACAAAATATGAGTTATAGATTGCAAATAAATTTTTACATCATCGATTGAGAAGAGTGTTTCGCTTTCTTCTTGCTTTTCTTGCTCGTCGTTGAATAATTTAGCCCCGTGTCGTGACTTCTTCTTTTGAAGGGTCGACCTGACCTCGGTAGCGTGGTCCTGCTTCTTCTTGTGGTGTATGTTGTGTCTTCGTCCTCGGATTCTTCCATCATTGGGTCTCCGACTTGTCCTTCGAAGTCTTCCTCGTTGGCGACTCCATCCATTCCGACGATGGTCCTCTTGCCTCTCCTCACGATAACACGGCTAGGCCTGGATGGGTCGGTTATGAAGAAGCATTGGTGCACGTGTTCTGCCAGTACCCATGGCTCATTCTGCGCGGTGGCGTTCGTGGACTTTGATTTGTTGGCTTCGGGTAGAAACATGGTGGTGAAATACCGGTCTTCTTTTCTGACGCTCTTAGCCCATCTGATACGGAACATCGGCACTTTCTCCCCAGCGTAGCTAAGCTCCCAGATTTCCTCGATTCTTCCGTAGTATCTAGTCTTTACGTCACCCGTCCAGGAATCCATCGTTACCCCTGAGTTCTGGTAAACACTGTTCTTGTCTTTTTCTTCCGTGTAGAATGTGTACCCGTTGATATCGTACGCTTGGTAAGTCATGATGTTGGGCGCGGGGCCATGTGACAAGGCCAATACTAGTTTATCCTTGTCAGAATCCATTGGTGGGGGATTAGCATCAATGTGGTCTTTGAACCAGCGCGCGAAAGAGGAGTTGTGCTCTCTGTATATTTCTGCTTCCGTCATCATCGGCTTGCCACTGTTCTCTATCATGGTTTTGTGCTCTTTCAACCAAGGATCGATCAAGTCAATGTGTTGTAGCGCTACTAAGTTGGCCCTGTCAAAGTCGGAACTCCGACCAGACATGTGCACGTGCAGTTCCTTCCTTCCATTTTTGTGGCCTACTCCCTCGAACCTACGGAGGTACTTGTTTTGAGGCAAACCAACAGGGTCCTCGATGTCTAGATAATTCGTGCAGAAAGAGATGCACTCTTCGGTGAGCCAGCCCTGTACGATGCTTCCATCCGGATGTGACCTGTTACGAACGTATCCTTTAATGACCCCATTCATTCTTTCAAACGGCATCATGTTGTGTAAGAATGCCGGCCCTAGACTGACGATATCATCCATGATATGGACCAACAGATGGACCATCACGTCAAAGAATGCAGGCGGGAAGTACATCTCCATCTCACATAGGATCACCACGATCTCTTCCTGGAGCCTTGCGAGTTTCTTCACGCTTATCGACTTCCGAGTTATGACGTCGAAGAAGTTACAGAGCCCAGTCAGCGTTGCACGGACATGGTCATCCATTATACCTCGGATTGCAACCGGAAGAATCTGCGTCATCATCACGTGACAGTCATGAGACTTCATGCCGCTGAAGTTTCGTTTCTTGGGGTCCATGTATCTGCTTATTAGCCCGGAGTAACCGAAGGGCACTCTGACTCCTACAAGGCAATTGAAAAATTGATCGACCTCGGCCGGACTAAAAGTGAAGCAGGAGGGGGGACAGTAATAGTCTGGCTGCTTAATCCTTTTGCGCTTCTGACCGCCGTCCGCCTCCTCCTCCGACTGTCCCTCTTGGGCCGGCGGGATCTGAAGCTCTTCCCTGATGCCCAAAACTTTCAGGTCTGTCTTGCTTTCGGCCCATCTTTGGTCCGGTCCGGCATGTTGAGAAGAGTGTCAAGCAAGCTCTCGCACACGTTCTTTGTAATATGCATGACATCAAGGCAGTGAGGTGTATCGAGAATTTTCCAGTACGGCAAGTCCCAAAACACGGACCTCCTTTTCCATACACCAATGAGCGGCGTCGTTTCCTTTTTCTTCTTCTTCTCTCCGGGCTTTTGACGAATCTTTCCCGGCGCAGGGCACTCCTTCCAACCTTTCAGTAATGTATCGATCTCTTCGCCGCTCTTCTTACGTGGAGGTCCTCGGGGTTCATTTGTACCATCGAACAGATCTCCACGCTTTCTCCACGGGTCAGTCTTCTGTAGCCACCTTCGATGCCCCATGTAAACTGTTTTCGAAGAGCCGGGATCCTTACCAAGCTGCAAAAACATCGTCTCTTCCATGCACCTGACACATGCCTTGTGTCCATGGCACACCTGGCACGAAATGTAACCGTATCCGAGGTAGTCCTGCACCGTCGTGATCAACGCGGCTCTCAAAGGGAAATATTCTTCCGCGACGGCGTCCCATGTATCTACCCCTTCCTCCGCCCACAACGTTTCAAGCTCCTCCTTTAATAGTTCGAGATACATGTTGATATCGTTTCCTGGCTGTGTCGGCCCTTGAATTAGCATACTCATATGTATGTACTTCCTCTTCATGCACAGCCAGGGCGGGAGGTTGTAGATCCATACAAACACGGGCCATGTGCTATGTGTGCTGCTCTGGTTTCCGAACGGATTGAATCCGTCCGTGCTCGCACCCAACCTGATGTTTCTGGGATCTGCCCCAAAACTTTCGAATTCATTGTCTAATGCTTTCCACTGGCTTGCATCCGAAGGGTGCGTCAGCACTGGGTGCTCAATCCGCTCTTTATCATTCAACACTGCCTCCTTTCTTTCTGCGTGCCAGCGCATGAGCTTTGCTTCCTTGCGGTCCGCGTAGAACCGTTGAAGCCGGGGGCGAGCGGGAAGTACCACACAACTTTCCGAGGAGCTTTCTTCTTCCCTTTCTTGTACCGTTCAGCTTCACACACAGGACATTTGGTCTTGTCCATGTGCTCCTTGCGATACATGATACGTCGTTGATGCAGGCGTGATACTTTTCGTGGGGTAAGTCGAGAGGGCACGTGATTCTCTTGGCCTCGGCTAGACTACCAGGACACGTGTTCCCGGCAGGAAGGAGATCTTTCACGTATTCCAGGATGTCGTCGACGCTTGTGTCCGTCCATCCGTGTTTCGCCTTCATCTGCAGCACATCGAGAGCTACTCTCAAGCGAGACTCCCCCAACCCGCGACCTGAGTCGTACAACGGAGTATTCGAGTCTATCTCGAGTTGCTCAAGCTTTGATTTCCGCTTGGCGCCTTTCGTCTTTTCGAGAAGCAGATCTTGAAGATGAGGGTCCCGCACGACTGAAGCTAGCGGCACCTCTTCGTCGTCGTCAAGGTTATTGTCGTCGTCAAGGTTATTGTCGTCGTCAAGGTTATCGTCCTGTGCGACAAACTCTTCATCGTCATCAATATCATGATGCCCTCCTTCTTGCCGGCCATTTTTACCACCTGCCGCCGTCGCCCCATTGACCTCCGCGCCATCATCACTCATCCATTGAGTGTGTCCATGCATGAAACCATTAGTGAGCAGGTGCCCCTGCAATTTGCCTGAATACGGGTCAAACCATTTCCCTCGTTTGCATCTCCGGCACGGACACAATACCTCCGTGCGGTTATTTTCATACATGTCGATGATCGCGTGTTTCAGATATCTCATCACGATGCTTTCACTCATCTCGATAACCATTATCGCCTGCATGGTAAGATTACATAATTCATTAGAACCATGCATCCGTCGGTAGTTTTCACGGAAAATTTCGGCATGACCTTCCTACACGGTAGGACATAGGAGCGCCAGAAATGTGCCGAAACGGAAACTTGAAGAATCAACATTTCGGCGCAACGTTGGCAACTCATTTTCAACGCCAACACACACACAAGCACAAGCACAACATATATATATGCCACACACGAGAGCTTTTCTTCAAATGTCCAACATACATCGATTTCATTCCTTAATTTGTTCATTAATCACCTATTTGTTTGATATATTCGTCGATAAGATCGAGACGACGCGCCGCGACAATGGCGTATGGAAGCCGACTTTCTAGATCTAGATCTAGATTGAGCGGTCAATGCGGGATAGTAGATCTAGATCTACATAGGGGGATGTGGGAGATGCATGTAGGAAGGGAAGATTTGCTCAAAAAATATGATTTTGTTTGGTCAAATTGGTGAAATTGGGGATAGAAATGGGCAAAAATGAGCTGGGTTGGGAGAAGGCTCGGGTTTGTGTGGAGGAGTGGAGTGGTAGTAGTGGGGGAGTGGTTGTTGAGCAGAAATAACTGCCCAGGTTACTGCCGGCGCACCCCTGGGCTGGTGCGCCGGCAGCACATAGCCCTTTCGGCTATATCACCCCCGGGCCAGGCCCAAGAATCATTGCCGGCGCACCGGCCCAGGGGTGCGCCGGCAATAGCAAATTTTCCACCGGCGGTGCGCCGGCAATGATTCTTGGGCCTGGCCCGAATCGACTGCGGCCATGCTAGGATGTTTCCCCGGCGCGTCTTTCCCGGAGGTGCGCCGGCAGTAGTCCTTCATCGCCGGCGCGGCTGCAAAGTGGTGCGCCGGCAACCATTTCCACCGGCGCATGTCCAAGGTGGTGCGCCGGCACCACTTGCCTCCACCTATAGGCTTTTCCCTAGTAGTGGTAGTAGTCATATAAAGTTGCCAAACCTTTGGAAGTTCATAGATAATATATAATAGTCTTATGCTGAAACGCAACACAAATGTGCTCTGATCAACAATTGCTGCTTTCGACTGATGCATGGAAAATGACACTATTTTTTCCTTAAAGATACACAAAAAATATGTTGCAGTTATAGCAGAAGGCACACCGATTTATCTAAAAATGAAACTTTACGTGCTATATCTCCAAAAAAATATTAAGTTGAGAACTCTAGATGACACTATTTTACACCATTCGTCTCAAATACGCTCATCACATCTGAACCACATGCCACAGCTACCATACCAAAAGTTTCAGTGATAAGTACCGTTATATAGTAGATCTCAGTTACACCATTATAATTTGTAATCCCTCACTGATGTCTTCAACTCTGCACAAAACTGTCACGTCTTTAGGCATAGTTCAAAACACAGGACCATTATATAGATCCCAATTACACCAAGTTTACTGGAACGAAAATTGCCGTAAGAATGATCAAATCCAGGACTGAATTTTCTTGTTACATATTACAAACTGAAGTTATGTGAGACAAATGCTACAGATGCAAGTACATTGCACATTTATATATAATTAGGATTTTGACTAGAAGATGAACTTGGTGGGGCAGACGACAGATTAAAGTCATGGGGATTATCAATACGAATAGGCAAACGTACAGGTATGCAAAATTAGCTGGTCAAAATTCAGTTGCCATGGAGTACAGGAAGGTAATTGTAAAAAGAAAATACAGAATTAAGAAAAAAACTTAGCTGGTCAAATTTTAGTTGCCATGGAGTACAGGAAGGCAATTGTAAAAAAAATACAGAACTGAAACATAAACTTGTCACGAAAAACATAGTAAACTATGATCCTGTAATTCAGGAACAGTGATTCCTTGGTTGTTTGTTAAATGGGGAAGTCTGAAGCGTTATGTACAGTAAGCCTGATTTATCCTTGAAAAATGGTTAGCGGACGTACTTCCAGCTACACAGATGCAAGAAAAACACTGAGTACAGCATATTGAAAACTAAATAAGGAACACTAGTAACAAAAACTCCAGCAAGATGGTAGTGTAACTTATAGATGAGCCCTGACAACTTTTAGTTATTTGTCGGCATATTCAGTGTGCATCCTTCGTTGCACACGTAAGCCTAATCCCTACCAATAGTCCCCACAAGAACAAACTCCATCCTTGAAATGGTGGAATCTGCTTGAATCTCTTACAATGATGTCTCTGTTCACAATCTTCGACATCATCTTGATGACAGCATGGCAGTCTAGGCAGGCAGATAGATTCTTCATAACTCTAATTGGCGTCCCTGGTGGGGTGTTGATCAGAGCAAATGCAATGGCCAATCTCTCACTATGGTATTTCAGTGACTCCAACTTTAGGTCATCATCCACTTGATGCAAGGCACAGCTAGTGTCAGGCTTATATCCTTGTTTATCCATCTCTTTGTACAACCTCTCTAGCTCGTCCTTAATCTCAGCTATCATTGGGTTGGTTTGGTCATTCGAAGAAAAGCTGTAGATTTTTTGTTTGAATTCAACCCAACTGTAACCCGACTCTTTCCTAAGTCCTCGATCTCTCATGGTCTTCTTCACACGTGCAGCATCTTCCCATTTACCAGCTTTCGCATATATGTTGGACAGTATAACGTACGGTGTCGCGTCTGTGGGCCCCATGCTGAACAATTTCTCAGCTGCAACTCTAGCTAAATCCTGGTTTCCATGGATCCTACACGAGTGAAGAATAGAGCTCCAAATGATTGGATCATCTTCAAATGGCATCTCACTCAACATTTTCTGAACTTTATCGAAATGTCCAACCCGACCTAATGTATCGATAACACACGAATAGTGTTCCTTCCAGGGGGACATACCATACTCATGTTTCATCAATTCAAAGTATTTCATACACTCTTCTGCAAGACCGTTGTGACTGCATGCTGACAGTACACTCAAGAAGGTGACTGAATCCGGATTAAACCCATAGCGAAGCATACCTTCAAACATCTTGATGGCATTCTTTGCCTGCCCATAGTGCGCGTAGGCTGAAATAACAGCATTCCATGAGATGGAATTCCTCTCAGGCATCTCATCAAACGTCTGGAGCGCCTCATCCAAACAGCCACACTTTGCATACATGTCAAGAAGGGCACTTCCCGAGAACACGCTCGACATGTGGCCTGATCTTATGAGGTAAGAATGCAATTGCCTGCCTAACCCGATCATTGCAAGGCTTGAGGAAGCCTTAATGATGCTTGAAAATGTCGCCCTGTCCGGGCTCAGACCAGCTCTTCTCATGTCACAGAACAGCTGCAGTGCTTCTTCCTGCCGCCCATTCTGGACATGGCCAGTTATCATCGCGGTCCATGAGACGCCAGTCTTGTCATTTTTGTTGGCAAAATTGGCCTTTGCCGCATCCAGCATGCCGCATTTCGAGTACATGTCGATCAGAGCGTTGCCGACGAGATCCTCCGAAGAAAGGCCAAGAAGGACCAGCTGAGCATGTATCTGCTTCCCAATCCCAACGTGAGGCAGCGAGCCAGCCACGCTCAGCAAAGTAGCATAAGGCAAGGCCTGCCTGTCGAAACCGAGCAGCTGCATCTCCCTGAACAGCCGCAGCACGGTGCCAGCACACCGGCTCCAAGCATAGCCTGCGATCATGACATTGTACGAGACGTTGTCGCGCTCCGGCATCTCGTCGAACAGCTTCTCCATCTCGCCGAGGCAGTCGCATTTGGAGTACAAATCCAGCAGCGAGTTGTTGACGAACACGTTGCACGCGGAGATGGATCTGGCGACGAGGGCGTGGACCTGGCGGCCGAGGCGGAGGTCGCCGGTGCCCGTAGCCACGGTGAGTACGCTGGAGAAGGTGAACTGGGTGGCACCGAGGCCCGCGCGGCGCATGTCGGCAAACAGGTCCAGCGCCTCCCCGTGGAGGCCCTCCTTGGAGCACCCCATGATGATGGCGTTGTAGGTGATGGCGTCCCTGTGCGGCGTCTCCCGGAACACCCTCCGGCCGGCGGAGAGGAGGCCGTGCTTGCAGTAGGCGTCGAGCAGCGTGTTGCAGACGACCACGCTGGAGCGGAGGAGGCCGAGCTTGACGGCGAAGGGGTGGAGCGAGGCGGTGGTGGTGGAGTCGGCGGGCACGTTGAGGACGGTGGAGACGGCGACGCGGTCCGGGGCGACGCCCTCCCTGAGCATGTCGCGGAAGAGGGACACGGCGTCGGCGGCGCGGCCGGGCGCGGCGGCGAGCGCGCCCATCATGACGGTCCAGGTGACGGCGTCGCGGAGGCGGGGCGGGGAGGAGAGGAAGAGGCTGTGCGCGGCGGCGGCCTGGCCGAACCGGGCGTAGCCGGAGAGCATGCGGTTGAGGGAGAAGGCGTTGCGCCGGTGCGGCGCCATTCGGTCGAACAGGTCGCGGGCCTGCGCGAGGCGACCGGAGGAGATGAGCAAGTGGAGGTGCAGGTTGAGCCTGTAGGTGGCCGGGTCGAAGCCCGTCTTGACCATGCGCGCGTCCGGCGGCGTGGCGGCGCCGCCGCCGCCGCCGCCGACGCTGGCGGCATTGGTGGCGGCGATGGTGGTGGGTCTGAACGGAGGAGGCGTTGTGAAGTCCTCGTTAGCGATGGAGGAGCAGGGCGTCGGCGAGGAGAAAGAGCACGCAGTCTCCGTCGGGGAGGTCGACCGGCGATCGTCCACAGGTACCAGCGGTGGTCGTGGCTTCCCTCCGGCCACAAGTACAGGCGGGTTTCAGTTCGAGTCAAATGCAGCTCTTGGGTTCAGTTCGGTGGCCACAGGGGTAAAAAGGGAAATTATCTTTTCTCTAGATATATTACCTCCGTTCTAAAATATAATTTTTTTTTAGAAAACTACTCCTAATTTAGCTTTCTAAAAAAGTTTATATTTCAGCATGAGAGTAGTATCCTTTTCACGACTAAATTATTTTATATTCTATAATCGGCAAAAAGGAGTGCATTTTCTAACAGAAGCGAGAGCGCTAAGGGTTTCATATGCCTTTAGGAACATAGAGAACTATCCTACTCACAAGTCACAACGGGAAACTATGTCATATGGATTACCAACTTTCCTAATTATGTAAACCAATGTTTATGTCTTGTATTAATGGAATACGAGTGTTTCATGTCAAACAAAAGTCACAACGGGAATCATGGTAAATCGGTAACCAATACCGAGGGCATATGAATTACAGCATAATCAAAGTATAGTTTCAGCAACAAAGATCAACATTGTGCCGATTAGTAGCATTTAAAAATAACACCAAAAGGTTACTCAGGTTTCGAACTACGCAACGGTGAGGTAATGGAGAAGGTAATTGATGTGAAGATGGCGATGGTGGTATTGATGGAGATGGTGTAAAAGATGATGCTCGTCACATTGATGAGTTGTGGGTGCCAATTTTGAGACTTGATAGTAGGGGCGGGCATAAAAACAAACACCAAAACCTAATTAATTGGAACCGAAACTAAATTCATCGATACCGAATTAATCGAGACTAATTTTGGTGCCTAAATGTCATAAACCAAAATAAAATAGGTAAATTCGGTTTTGACACTTGTTTGATTGATAAAAAAACAACGGAGATATAGGCTAGAGATAGTGAAACCTTCCGTCGAGGTGTCCAATATTGTGCGTTTGTGCTAGCTTGTATTTGACAAGAGCATGCATTTACTCACGGCTCACGATCACGCGTTGTGGTTACTACTTACTACTGCTCGTCTTTCAGATGGCTTCTAACCGTGGTCAGTGTTTAGCTGGTATGGACAAGAGTTAATTGTTATTCCGTACTATGTTTCCCTATCAGTGTGTCATGTTCGGTTAGATTGGTTAAAAACCGAACACAAAACTAAAATTTTGGCTAACCGAACTGTTGGTTAATTAGAAAGCTGATATTATTTCGGTGCTTATTTCCTATTACCTGAATTATTGAAAAGCCGAACTGAATTTTTGGATAAAACCCAATGGCTAGGCCTAGTTGAGAGGCATGTGAAATATAGCACAATCTAAAAAATATAAAAAAAAATGAATTAGTGCTAGGAGGAACTAGACACTAAATGATATAGTAGAAGCGGGACCTCGGCGTGAGAATTCGTAAATTCGAACTCTGGTCGTTGGGGTGCGCCACTGCGACCCCAACCACTGGGCTATGCCCACGTTCTCAATCTAAAAAATATAACTTCACCAACAAAAAACATGCATGGTATCGATTAGTAGCATTCAAAAACAACACCAGAAAATTACTCAGGGTTTCGAACTACACAAATGTGAGGTAATAAGGAAGGCAATTGATGTGAATATGGTGATAGTGTTGTTGATGGAGACGGTGAAGATTGTGTTAGGGATGATGATGCTCGCCGCTTATGATGTGCTCTGAAAAAACAGTCTAGGCGCCGACTCTGGGAACGTGTACAACCCGGATACACTTGGCCCTGCGACCGGCCATAGCCGGTCACCTCCTCTGCCTATAAATACCTTCTTCCCACAACTACCGCCTGCTCTCCGTCTCCGTATACCCCGGGACACCTCGCCTACCTCGCGGCCAAACCCTAGACACAACGCCTCTGATCCCTCTCCCCCCGATCTCATCTCTATAAAAGGCCAAGGATTTCGAATTCTTCCCGCGGATTCCCACCGCGCCCGAATCGGAGCCATCCGATCGGGATCCTGCAGGAGCCGCCGATCAGGCTGTGGTGGGGGGATCTTGGGGGTGTCGATGGCGGCGGAGGCGGCGCTGGAGGGAAGCCAGCCGATGGATCTGTCCCAGCACCCCTCCGGCATCGTCCCCACGCTCCAGTAAGTCCTGGATGCCCCCCTCCCATCCCTGCTGAAAGATCCTGTCGCCGGGGGGATTTTCTTGGCGGCCGGCGCTTCTTTGACCGTACGGGCATGGACGAACGATGAGCTCAGTTTGATTCGACCCCGGGGGTTTGTGATTGCACTAGCGGGGAAGATAGAAGGTCCTTTTATAGATCGGTCTAGTACAGCCATAAGTCCATAACCAAGAAGGTTCATGCCTGGTTCAGTTATGCGCGCTGATGAGAAATAGTTTACTACCAAACTAAGATACATTCTGTTAAAAGAATGCATCAGCTGTAGCTGAGGTTGGATCGATCTTCTTCCCCGTGGGTGAGCTCGATTGGATCTGGTTTAGGGGTTGTTCATGATGTTTGGGTTGATTGCGCTGACTAAAAGTACATTAAGACTAGTAACAAACTTCAAGGTTGAGTTCAGATTCATGCCTCAGCGTGAGTTAAATGCTCTGGAATGCATGAATGAAACCTACACAATGCTATGCTATCCACAGTTTGGGGTGGGGAGAAGCAGTGCTAAGATACACGTACTTGAATTTGGAAGGAAAAAAAAAAGCATGCGTAATTTGTTATGCTCGTTATCACCTATGCGCAAACTTGGTCCATGCAGAGTGTTCAAATTCGCTATTGGTTTTATTTTGTTTCTGGTATATTGGGTTTCGGGAGCAAATAGAGTTCCTTGATGTGTTTTTTACCACTGACGTTCTTGATGGGTTCTGCTTTCTGGTGGTGTTTGCTCTGATGACAGGAATATCGTGTCCACGGTCAACTTGGGCTGTGAATTGGACCTGAAAGCAATAGCTCTTCAGGCACGCAATGCAGAGTATAACCCCAAGGTGAAATCATTATCCTAACACATTCTTCGTGACCTTTGTTTCTCTTTGTGTCTCCTACTTTGTGAATGACCTGGTATAAGAGTTGGTAACTTTGTGCATGTGTTTTTTCGTGGAGCCAATAAACTAAATGCTCTGCCGAATTCATGCTTGTGGACTGATAAATTAGAGAACAGTTGTCACTAAATAGATTAAACAGCGTCTCATGCTTTTCTGACTCATGCAACTTTTTTCAGCAGCATATACTTTATGCTTTCTTTTGCTAACTGTCTATTTTAAACAGCGTTTTGCTGCAGTCATCATGCGTATAAGAGAACCAAAAACTACCGCATTGATATTTGCATCAGGAAAAATGGTAAAGCTTAACCTCTTGTACATCTGATGCAATATAAGTTACTTCTGTTGTTTGAATACTAAATGTCTCTGGAGCTGGTGATTGTACGTACATGAGTAGCTATTTATATGGTAATTATTTGTATGTTGAAATTTATTGCCAATTCCCCATGGACACGAAACGATTATATGTTCTGCCACATCTTTTCAATAGTATATGTCAGAATTAAATCTTTTTAATTAGTAAAAACGTACCCTCTAATTATCATCTTCAGTTGTTGGAAATAAAGCAAAGTTTTGTTGGGAATGGTTGGGATTAGATTGATACTTGAATTCAACTAAAATTTCTTGGGTATCCCATTCACTTTGATGGAAACCTACAAAAGTGTTCTGATTCAGGGGTCTTTGTCAACACTTCGGTAAAAGGGGTTTCATAGTTGTATCTGCTGTCTTAGTTCCTCCTAATTACACACTGACGCAAAGTATTTTCGGTGCTGCATTATCAGGTTTGCACAGGAGCAAAAAGTGAAGAGCAATCTAAACTTGCAGCTAGAAAGGTACTGTCTAGCTTTCTTTCCTCTTATACATATAAGAGGTACTTGCTTCGAGGTTTCTGAAACTGTAAATGCGTTCCTGTTTTCAGTATGCTCGTATAATCCAGAAGCTTAACTTTCCTGCAAAATTCAAGGTACCTATCCAATACTTTTGTAAATCGTGCATGTGTTCATGCCTTAATAAATTGATGTTTGCTGAATATTTGTTGACTGTAATCTCAGGAGTTCACGATACAGAATATCGTTGCGTCTTGTGATGTCAAATTCCCCATAAGGCTTGAGGGACTCGCATATTCTCACGGCGCCTTCGCAAGTGTAAGTTACAAAACTGAATTCTGTGCTTCTTGTTCACACTATTTTATCACGTACGTTATTTTCTATCTGTTTTGGAACTCATCCATTTCCTTGTTTTGGAACTGATATTTTATATGGTTGCTCAACAGTATGAGCCAGAGCTATTTCCTGGTCTGATCTATCGGATGAGGCAGCCGAAAATTGTCCTGCTAATTTTTGTTTCGGGCAAGATTGTTCTGACTGGAGCAAAGGTCGGTACTTGTTTTCTGTCGGTTTTCTCTATTACTCAATAATTTTGATAAACCTAACCTATTCCCTTTCTAGTTTCGAGAAGATACCTATACTGCCTTCGAGAACATATATCCTGTCGTCTCAGAGTTCCGAAAAGTGCAGCAATGATGGTATAATTCCTATGACTGTATGTTTTAATGGACAATGTTATGCTGGGAATAGAATAGGAAATATCTTTTTTCCATTGACAAGTTGGATACTTAAAGGTGGATTTGTCCTTTTTTGCTGCTCAAGTGCCTGTGGTGTTTGTTCAGGAATTAATAGTACAGATTTTCGTCTTGGCAGGTGACTTTGGAAGTAAGCAGAATTGGAGATGTTGCTTGCGGCCTGGTCCAACCTCCAAGTGTACATATAACCTGGATTCTGGTGGAGCCTAAGTCCATCAGATTTGGAGTACCTGTTGTCGTAGTCGGCTCGGAGTCTTTTTGTTATGGATCATAGTTGAACATGTTAGGTCTATTATAGTATCGTTCATGGACAGTTGGTATCACCCGCAATGCTCTGTGGGAATCTAAAGAGACCAAGAACATTTTGCTCCTGGATCTTAGTGTCTTTTCTGAATGCTTCTGATGATGAAAAGGCAACCTAGTGTATATGTACTTGACGTGTTACATCTTGTTAAAAGGACTTCTACCAATGTCAGGCAAAACTAATGGGTCAACTAGGAAAATGAAATTTGTGTTACCTTTTTTTGTTGTTGTTTTGTCGCTTCTTTGGTTGCAACCATTTTTCTTAACCTACGTTGGTGTCCCAGCCCTCTAAAAAATGGGCATTAACATCTGTTGAAGAATTGTGTATGTTGGATCCAGCAGGATCAACTAGCTCTAGTTTGAGCCACAAAAGAATAAGATCAGAAATACCTTGGTCTGAAGATGATGCCATGCCTCCTCTTGTTTAATTGCTCACACCAGGATGGAGCAATTTGTGCTAGGTTCTTCCTAGTGCTTTAGTGCTAGCCTGATCGGTGGCTTGTTCTTGAGAGAGGGTGTGTAAGAGAGAAGGCAGAGAGCAGCAGCCATCTTCCACCACTCCTCTTCTAGGTCATTTGACCCCTTTTATATGTTTAGCACTATGCACTAGGGGAACCAGCACCGTTGGATCAAAATCGATGTCAGAGCCGCCTTACTGTAGCTACAGTAGTGCCGCCCTACTGTAGCAGTCCAAAATATCTGACCTAGGAAAGCAGCCTAGATCACCAAAATATCCAACATTCTCCCCCTTGATCGTAAGGCTGATCATTATAAGCTCATTTTTCAACAAAATAATGCACTAGGACGAAAAGATTATAATGGTCTGTTAGGTACCATTTAATCTAGTGACTATAGCACATTACTTCATATCAAAATGAACCTCTTTAATTTATGAGCTCCATAAACTTTATTCACATCATATATTAACTTAATTTACATAATTCTTTACATAAACATCATAAACATTACAGACTCATCTTTTGATAAAATGGTACACCAAGACAATAGGTTACAACAGTCAATTAAGTACTGCTAAACCAAGTGACTATGGTTCCCATCCGATCTCAAAATGAGTCCCTTTTGGGGAGATGGTGCCATAATAGTTCCAACTTCTCCAGGATTAAAAGCTTTCAACCAAACCCATGCCGGCAACATGCTCTCTAAATACGCTGGGTGGTAAGCCTTTCGTGAGCGGATCCGCTAACATAAACTTAGTACTAATGTACTTGATATCTATTGTTTGATCCTGGATTCTATCTTTCACAACAAGATACTTAATGTCAATAAATTTGCCAGCTGCACTTGACTTGTTGTTACTCGCATAGATCACTGCGGGTTGATTATCGCAGTATAGAGTGAGAGGCCTGGAAATGCTGTCAATCACTCTTAGTTCCGGGATAAAATTCTTCAACCATACCGCCTGCCCGGTTGCCTCATAACATGCTACAAATTCTGCCTGCATTGTCGACGATGCAGTAACAGTTTGCTTTGAGCTTTTCCATGATATAGCTCCTTTTGCAAGGGTGAAGATATAACCTGATGTGGATTTCTTAGTATCAACACACCCCGCAAAATCAGCATCTGAATAACCCACTATTTCGAGGTTATCAGATTTCTCATAAGTAAGCATGAGGCCTTTAGTACCTTGCAAATAACGCAAGACCTTTTTAGCAGCCTTCCAGTGATCCAGACCTGGATTGGACTGATATCTGCCAAGCATCCCGGTCACAAAAGCTAAATCAGGGCGAGTGCACACTTGTGCATACATAATACTCCCAACAATTGAGGCATAAGGAATTGACTTCATCTGCGCAGATTCATAATTATTTCTTGGGCACTGGAAAGTCCCAAATTTATCGCCCTTAACAATAGGAGCAGGCGAGGCTGAGCACTTATACATATTGTACTTTTTCAGTACCTTTTCAATATATGCTCTCTGAGATAGCCCCAAGATCCCTCTGGATCTATCCCGGTGAATTTCAATTCCTAAAACATAAGTTGCTTCACCGAGATCTTTCATATCGAACTTTGAAGACAGGAATCTCTTGGTCTCCATCAACATATTTTTATCACTGCTGGCCAAGAGTATGTCATCAACATATAATATCAGGAAGATAAAATTACTCCCCCTGAACTTAACATAAACACAATTGTCCTTCTTATTTTCCTTAAAACCAAATTTTTTTATGACTTGATCAAATTTGAGATACCACTCTCTTGATGCTTGTTTCAAACCATAGATGGATTTCTTCAGATGACATCCTAAATGTTTGTTTTCTTCCATAACAAAACCTTCCGGTTGTGCCATGTAAACATCTTCGCGTAAGTCACCATTTAGAAATGCCGTTTTGACATCCATCTGATGTAGCTCTAAATCATAATGAGCCACGAGTGCCATAATTATTCTGAATGAATCCTTCGAAGAGACGGGTGAAAAAGTTTCATTATAATCAATCCCTTCTCTTTGAGTGAATCCTTTTGCCACAAGCCTTGCTTTAAACCTTTCGATATCACCCTTGGAGTCACGTTTGGTCTTATAGACCCATTTGCATCCAACTGTTTTGGCTCCTTCAGGGATTTCTACTAAGTCCCATACATCATTAGTGCTCATGGACTTCATTTCATCTTTCATAGCATCGAGCCATTTAGACGAATATTCACTTTCCATAGCCTCCTTAAATGAGGTGGGATCATTATCCAACACTGGCTCATTTGTATCCTCACTCATGTAGGTGAGATAATCATCAGGAATAGCAGGCTTTCTAGCCCGCTGTGACCTTCTAAGAGGCTCATTATTCGGCACATTAATAACAGTTTGAGACTGCTGATTATTTTCAATAAGAGCATCATTAGATGTGACATCTGGAACAGTCGCCGGTGTATCAGCAGGTGTTGCATTAGCAGCACGTTGCCTTCTTGAATACACTCGTAATTGCTGTCCTTGGTCCTTTTGTTGTCCAGTTATGTGAGCACCATCAGCTACAGGAGCTGAAACTTGAGGTGCAATTTCAGTATGTACTGGAAACACTGGCTCTTGGATTACAGGCATCGGGACATATTCCTGTTTTTCCTCCAAGACTATTTCTCTGGGAGTCATGCTCCCCCTCATCATATCACTTTCCAAGAACACAGCGTGTCTTGTTTCAACAAATTTCGTTGTCTGATTTGGACAATAAAATCGATATGCTTTAGATTTGTCAGGATAACCAATAAAATGGCAACTGACTGTCTTGGGGTCTAATTTTCCCATAACCGGATTAAAAATCCTTGCTTCAGCAGGACAGCCCCATACATGAAAATAATTCAGGGTTGGCTTTTTCCCAGTCCATAATTCATACGGTGTTTTGGGCACCGATTTACTGGGAACCCTGTTAAGAATATGTGCTGCTGTTTTAAGGGCTTCCATCCATAAATTCACCGGTAAAGTGGAGTGGCTTAACATACTCCGCACCATATCCATAAGTGTGCGGTTTCTCCTTTCAGCCACCCCGTTTTGCTGAGGTTCACCCGGTGCTGAGTATTGGGCGGCAATGCCATTTTCCTGTAAGAATTTTGCAAATGGTCCAGGAATTTGACCATAAGTTGCATGTCTGCCGTAGTATTCACCACCACGATCAGATCTTACAACTTTAATTCTTTTATTGCACTGATTTTCAACCTCAGCTTTAAAAATCTTGAACTTGTCTAATGCCTCTGATTTTTCTTTAATTTGATAAAAATATCCATAACGGGAGAAGTCATCAGTGAACGTTATGAATGAATTATAACCGTCCACCGATCTCACATTAAACGGACCACATATATCCGTATGAATTAATTCCAAAACTCCCGTGCTTCGGTTTGCACCTTTCTTAATTTTCTTGGCATATTTTCCTTTGATGCAATCGATACAATGATCAACATCCGCATCGGAAAAATCAAGAGAAGGAAGAACTTGATCTTTAATGAGACGCTCAATCCTCCCCCTCGAAATATGGCCTAAACGGTAGTGCCATAATTTCGAAGAAGTCTCATTATCATTACGTTTGCGTTTGGTACCAACATTTATATTTGAGGTAGAATCCACATTATTTATATCATCACAAAGGGAAATTACATAAAGTTTGTCTTGTCGACAGGCAAGACCAACATTATTATTGTCATACATAATTATACATTGCTTATTCCCAAAGTGACACTCATAACTATCATCATCTAAACATGAGACGGAAACTAAATTCCGTTTCATTGAGGGTACATAAAGAACATTATTTAGCTGAAGCTTAAAACCGCCATGAAGTGTAAGAGTGAAGTCTCCAATCGCCTCGGCATAAGCTTCAACACCATTAGCAACTCTAATTGTTCTTTCCCCTCTTTTTAGGGTCTTCCTCATATTGAATCCCTGCAACGAATTTACAACATGAATTGTTGCACCTGAATCAATCCACCAAGTATTGGTGGCATAATTAACATAAAGGGATTCTTCAACAACAGTAATAGTGTCGGTACCTCTTTCTTTGAGCCATCTCTTGAAGCCAAAACAATCCTTTCGCCTATGCCCACCTTTTCCACAAAAGTGGCAAGCATTGGAATTATTTCCTTCAGCATTAGGCGCTTTTTCTGGCTTCTTTTGCTGTGAACCTTTTGAGGATTGGCCTTTTTCCTTGAACTTATAAGGCTTGGGCTTCACATATTCATTCACAAATTTTCTATACTTCTTCTTTTGTGAATGACCAAACTGATTAACATGATCAATTCTGTCAGCCTTAAGCCTTTCTTCTTCTTGCACACATCGCGCCATCATTTCATCAATCTCCCATTTAACATCCATCGCATTATAGTTGATCATAAATGGATCAAATTGGGGAGGCAAAGATGACATAATAAAATGGACGAGGAAACCATTAGAGATTTCCATCTCCATTGACTTTAGTTTGGCGGCCATGTTGCATTTTTTCATAATATGCTCTCGAAGACTTCCAGTGGGATCATATTTTTCATCAATTAGCCTTCTGATAAGACTTGTTGCATAAACTTTAGAAGACCCTTTAAATTGATGCTCAATTTTTGCAAAGTACCCTTTTGCTGTCTCACAATCAGGAAGGGCTCCCCTCATACTCTGTGTAATGGAGCCCTTTATCATCATAAGGCATTTGCGATTAGAGTCATCCCACTTAGCCTTAATAATGTCATATTCCTTCTTGAGGGCTTCATAATTTTCATTATTTTCTTTAGGCACCTCAGGAGGATCATTAAGGAGAGCATAATCAATATTGAGTAAGGCCATAGTGATCTCAAGCTTCTCCTTCCACGTGACATAATTGCTGCCATTTAGCTGTTCGATGCCATTTAGCATTCCAGCAATATTAGAGACATTAGTTGCTGCAAAAGAAAAATTCAAAAATGCTTTAGTAAGCATCATCATAATCATCATTAAATTTTATTGATCAAATTCAAATCAGCTTTGGCCAGAGATGAAAATGAACAACAAAATTTTGTGGACAAATATTCATCAATTAGCTTTGGCCAAATTGATAAATAGAAGCCACACATTAATGATCCTCATTCATTATTTTCTTTTACCGACCCGGTTCACATCAGCTTTGGCCAGAAGTGAAACAGACCAATAAAAGAATTTTGCAGTTAAAATGCCCGTCAAACAACTTTGGTCAGAATGACAAGGCATAAAACCACACTTTATTTGAGGATCCATAAACTTTATTTTGCAGCGAAAGCATTATCACATAATAATTATAGTGATAAATATCACCATAATTCATTAATCATAAATAAACTAAATAATAAAAGTAATATCAACATGTAAATTAACTAAGCATGACAATTAAAATTGTGGCCTAAAATAAACATAATAAGCATAATCAATTTATCCAGAAAAAATAGCCCTGAAAAGATATTTATTTCAGCCCTAATTTTTATATTATTATTATTATTAGCATAATAATCCTGCTGAACTGGGCCAAAATTGGCCCAGCCCAGCACTTAGCTCCCCCTGATCCCCTCTTGGGCCACAGCCCATTAGCAACACGCCTGGACGACCTGAACCGTCGGATGCGATCCGACGGCCAGGAACGACCGCAGCTGGAACAAAACCAGCTCACCGTCGCCCGGCTCCCGGCGAAAAAACCCTAGCCCCCTTTCTTTCTTCCTCCTCTCCTCTCCCGACAGCGATGGCGACGCCGAGCGACCAAGAGGCGGCGACGGCGAGCACCACGCGACGGGGAAGAAGACTCGGCGTCACCCAGGCCCTCTCGCCGGAGTTGCGTGCAGCTTTGGCCAGCGCGCAGCTCCGTTGAGCGGCTCTGGGCGGCGCCTCCGTGCGAGGCAGGCGCGCGCGTGCGGGCGTCCCCGCGACGGCGACCTCCCCTCACCATTCTCCAGCACGGCTGCGAGCTCCAGCGGCGACAAGCGCACGTAGAGACGAGCTGCCGGCCGGTGCAGCGGACGGCGAGGCCGCTCGGGTTTGAACCCGAGCACACCTGCCAACATTAGAGAATGGCTCCGACGCCGCCGTGGCCAGCGACGACGACGAGGCCCATAAGGTAATCGTCCGCTTCTTAATCTTGAATTAGGGTTAGGGTTCCTCCAAAAATGGGGAATTTCATAATTTAGGGTTTCGGTAATTTTGGGGATTTTGCTTTAGGGTTGATTACGGCATCAAATCAACCAATCCCCACTTCAATTCATGCTTGACCGAAACCATGTGCATCAAAACAGGGGAAATTTTCATCATGTTAGGGTTCCGGATTGGGGAAAATCATCAAGATTTGTGCATAATTAACTTATTTCCCCTTTAAATCTTAATCAATCTTAAACCAGAAGCTCATAATTGAGGAGGGGAAAAGAGGACAACATTTCTAGGGTTTCTGGAAAAATAGGAATTTAACATAAGAGCTTTAATTCCTTTAGTTAATAGCTCAAATTGAAACCCTAGAGTGTCACATAGTCTGTTAGGGCTTGGAGTTTGAGAAAACAGGGCTTAAACTTAAGGCATGATTAATAACCAGGAAGAACAGCCTTTAAACATAAGCATAAAATACTTTCACAGAAGCAACTTGGGCATATGCCTTGACTTGGTGACAACATAAACACATGGGTATGTGCATATGCCCTTGATCTTGATCTTGGCTTGATAAATCAAGCATGAATCTTAACATAAGAGGGCTCAAACTTAAGAGCTAGATGCTCTGATACCATTGTTGGATCCAGCAGGATCAACTAGCTCTAGTTTGAGCCACAAAAGAATAAGATCAGAAATACCTTGGTCTGAAGATGATGCCATGCCTCCTCTTGTTTAATTGCTCACACCAGGATGGAGCAATTTGTGCTAGGTTCTTCCTAGTGCTTTAGTGCTAGCCTGATCGGTGGCTTGTTCTTGAGAGAGAGTGTGTAAGAGAGAAGGCAGAGAGCAGCAGCCATCTTCCACCACTCCTCTTCTAGGTCATTTGACCCCTTTTATATGTTTAGCACTATGCACTAGGGGAACCAGCACCGTTGGATCAAAATCGATGTCTCCGATCAAGACAACACATAAGGATAGGTGGCCATTTACTGTAGAGCCGCCTTACTGTAGCTACAGTAGTGCCGCCCTACTGTAGCAGTCCAAAATATCTGACCTAGGAAAGCAGCCTAGATCACCAAAATATCCAACATTCTCCCCCTTGATCGTAAGGCTGATCATTATAAGCTCATTTTTTCAACAAAATAATGGACTAGGACGAAAAGATTATAAAAGTCTAGAAAAGTCACACATGCTCAACAAAATGCTATAGCACACGAACAGCATCATCAGCTTAACTTTTTTTTTTTTGAGGAATGGGCAGTCATCCGATTAGATAGAAAGGAGTTTTAATTACAAAAGATCCGCATGCGGACCGAAAAACAAAGGACCAAAAAGGAAACCAAAAACACTAGGCAGAGCTCCCGTCCCCGGGATCCTGGGTGTGCGCGTACGCCCTCTGGGCAATGTCCTCCTTGACAAGAGCCGCCACGGCCGTCGGTTGCAATGCGGTGTTTTGAAACACCCGCCTATTCCTCTCCTTCCACACTCCCCACATGGAGTAGATGATCGCACCGCTCGCCTCACGCTTCTTTTCCTTTGGGAGGTGGGAGATCGTCTCATCCCACCAGTCGTTAAGCGACCTCCCGCCTGGAGGCGGTGGGACGCCGAAGGTCCCATTCCAAGCGAAGATTTGTTCCCTCACGGTGGTCGAGAATTGACAGTCAAGGGTGAGGTGCTGCACCGTCTCTTGGTGGATATGGCACAACTTGCAGATCGGGTCATGTGGCCAACCTCGAAGCGCCAGATTATCGGCCGTGAGCACCTTGCCATGTAGAGCTAGCCACGCGAAGAATCTGCACTTGGCCTCGGCATGGCCCTTCCAGAACTTGGCCGAGCGGAAAGGAGCGCAAGATCCCATGAACTGGTAGCGGTAAGCAGAAGCCGTCGTGTAAACGCCTGATTCCGTCCATCTCCAGCGAATCAAGTCCGGGTGTGGCTGCAGTACCACCCCCTGCATGATTGTCCAAAGCACAACGAACTGCTGCAACTGCGCCATGGTCGCAATGCGCGCAAGAGACCTGATCCAATTTTGTTGGTGGATCTCCTTTTGCACCGTTCTCCTCTTTCTAGTAGAGATGGCGAAGAGATCAGGAACTGGTGGCGCAGTGCACCGCCCGGGCTCCACTGATCAGGGAACTTCTTTTTTCATCTAAATTCTAAAACAAAAGGCTTCACTTCTTTTTGTCGACACATGACAGAAATGCATTGCATATGCAATTCACAGCATCAGCTTCACAACTTTTTCTTCAAGTTGTGTGTGTTGTCCTTCGGGAGAAAAGGAAGGGCAGTTCACACAAGTTTGGCATCTTTGCCTGCCCTGCCTTTTGCTTGCTTGTCATGAAAGGAAGGGAACCAGTACGAAAAAAAGAATTAGGTTATGTACGTCCAACAGAGAAATAAATTGAAAGAATCTGCTAAAACAATATGTAAAATGCATTTAAGGTCAAGTGTTTGGGTGCCAACTTAGTCTCTCTCGACATCTAGCCTGCTAAAGTAAAGTGATCGAGTAGGGGTAATGAATTGAGAAGCAAGAGGCATGCCCTTTAGGGCGTACCGGAGTGACCCGAATGGGCCAGCAAGAGTAAGCGATGTGGTTGATTTCTCTTGAACAAGAGAGGAGAACAGATTGACCGGCGGGTAGGTTAGGGAACGGAAGAAAAATAAAACGGAGAGAGGTCTGCCTTTGATCGTTTTCAAATAGTCTATGCTTGCCTTCCTTATCCATTTTGCCAACCAAAAGTATATTGAACTGCCTCGAAGGTTTATAGCCCGTACTCCCCTTATACATCTATAATAAGAAAGTAATATTCGCTAGCTCCAGTGTATGCGTTACAAGGCAACTAGCATTTTGTAATGGAAGTTCTTAAAAAAATGTTCTTGTTTTTCGTTGAAAAAACCAACGCCGACATCAAGATCGGTCTTTTTTTTTAACATGTTCGGGAGTAGAGCTGAAAAAGACATGAAGTTTCTATTTTAGACACCCACAAGCAAAAGCTAAAAAGATCAAGGTTTTCCACATAGGGAAGGAGAAACTGATAAGAAAAAGGAGCCGGGTTTCGAAAATAGTAATATCATCAAAGCAAGTTCAAGCGATAGTTAGTTGTTCCGGAAAGCAGGTAAATTGGTCTAGGCTTAGGAAATCGAAAAGATGCCATACAATCGCTCCTGTGAACGCACGCATGCATACCCTACCTCTATGACACACCTAAGAGACTGAGTCCAAGAAACTGATCTGGAGGGTCTTCAGATTGACGAAGTCACCACACATGTCTCGCTATCGATGAGTATGTCGCCTCCCACTAAAGAATCTTCCGACTTTATAAAACACATGCGATGCAGATCTCGCACGAGCGGGGGGCCGGGATGGAGGCATGCTGCCTCCTCATGGTGGCCGAGCCGCAGAGGCTGCTTGAGCTCAACACTCAGCGCCAGGCCGAGGCAGTTACCCGCAAGGAAGCGTGGCTCGCCTTGAATGCGGAGGCCGAGATGACGATTGTGCACCGGCAGCAGCTACACGATGTAAGGGCGGAGCGGTGGGCGGGGATTCATATGTCAAAGAGGAAGAAGGCCGGACGGTGAGGCAGGCATATCAACGCACGGCCGAAGGTCAGTACACTAGTGTTATTACTTTTAAGTCAGTTTAGTTTAAATTCCACCTAACTATGAAGACTTTCATCAAATTTCATTGAAATTTGTCTTGTTATTTTTATTTCATCGAATTTTGAATTTGCTTTGGGAGGCCAGCAGGAAAACATTGTCCCATAAAAATCGGCCTGTCAATGTCTCGTATACGGCCAACAAAACAACTTTGCCGAATAAGGCAGGCGAGCGGAGATGCTCTCCTAAATGTATCTGTGCTCCCTGTAAATCTATCTTGAAGTGTCGCTAGTCACGACATATAGGGCATGTTTGGTTGCTCGCAAAGTGGTTTCCCGGTTCCGGGTTGGATCCGCACGTTTTTCCGCTTCTCTGCTTCGCGTGATTATTAAAGCACCGTTGAGCATGTATGAGGAGGCACACTCAATTCGGGAGTTCTTGGCAAGCCAATCTCTTCTCGCTCTCGCAAGGGGAAATTTGCGCCGAGCTCGGGCGAGCGAGAGATGGCGGGAGCTCGGGCGCGTACGGGGAAATCCCGAGGTTGAAATTCGCTCACTTCCCACCGAAACTTCGCCCCTATTTACACCGCCGCGCCTCACCGGAAAATCCCCCGCCACCATTTCCCCCTTTTGAGGTTTCTGTCCAGGGCATCTGCTCATGGCCAACAAGCAGGTAAGCGAATGCATCTTCTCCGGCTGGTGTAGCCCCTCCGCAGCAAGTCATCCTCCTCTTCTTCGCCGGCATGTCGACTTCTTCCGCCTCCTCAGTTGTCAGATCACGTGAGTAACATAGAACCCTAACTTAGATCTATTTTCCTAGGCTTGTTTTGCTTAGATCTGGCTAGTTTGCTTAGATTTGGAGGCTGTTAGTTCATGCTAGATCAGTAGTTTCTTTACGAAGCGTTTGGTAGTGGCATATCAACGTCTTCTGTCGGTGTTCGTTGCGAAATGTGATCTTCATTGACATGTGGCCGCACATAAGTGCAATAGTTGGTACGCGATTGCTTCTGCAACGTGTATGTGCTCTCCTTGTACCAGCTTTGAACTTATACATGCTGATATGTCCATTTGCATCACTATTTTATATCATAATTTACTGTTATTCATTGATATATTTCATATTTAGAGATGATACTTATGTTATTTCATCTATTTTTCATGTTTCATGATTATTGGAGAATCGCGCACCGGAGTCAGGATTCTGCTGGAAAAAGCACCGTCAGAAGGCAATATTTCGGAAGATAAGCAATTGATGGAAATTACACGGAAAATCTTATTTTTCCAGAAGACGGAGACAGCCAGAAGGAGGAGCCGAGGAGGGCCGCCATGGCCCCCCCATAGGCCGGCACGGGCCCAGGGCTGGCCGCGCCGCCTTGTGGGGAGGGGGCCCACAGCCCCCTCTGGCATCCTCTCCTTCGCGTACTTCTTCGTCCCGAAACCTAAGCCGGGGGAATAATCGCGAGAGACACAGCCGCCTCTGCGGGGCGGAAAACACCAGAGAGAAAAGAGCTCTCCGGCGAGCTGAAATCCGCCGGGGAAATTCCCTCCCGGAGGAAATCGACGCCATCATCACCGTCATCGAGCTGGACATCATTGGGATCATCATCACCATTATCTCCATCATCATCACCGCCATCTCCACCGCTGCACCTCGTCACCGCTGTAACATTAGGGTTGGATCTTGATTGTTTGATAGGGGAAACTCTCCCGGTATTGATTACTCCTTGTTATTGATGCTATTGAGTGAAACTATTGAACCAAGGTTTATGTTCATATTGTTATTCATCATCATATCACCTCGATCATGTTCCATATGATGTCTCGTGAGTAGTTCGTTTAGTTCTTGAGGACATGGGTGAAGTCTAAATGTTAGTAGTGAACTATGTTGATTGATATTCAATGTTATGATATTTAAGTTGTGGTGTTATTCTTCTAGTGGTGTCATGTGAACGTCGACTACATGATACTTCACCTTTATGGGCCTAAGGAATACATCTTGTATTTGTTTGCTAATTGCGGGTTGCCGGAGTGACAGAAACCTAAACCCCCGTTGGTATATCGATGCGGGAGGGATAGCAGGATCTCAGAGTTTAAGGCTATGGTTAGATTTATCTTAATTACTTTCTTGTATTTGCGGATGCTTGCAAGGGGTATAATCACAAGTATGTATTAGTCCTAGGAAGGGCGGTGCATTAGCATAGGTTCACCCACACAACACTTATCAAAACAATGAAGATTAATCAGCTATATGAAGCGAAAGCACTAGACTAAATTCCGTGTGTCCTCAAGAACGTTTGGTCATTATAAGTAAACAAACCGGCTTGTCCTTTGTGCTAAAAAGGATTGGGCCACTGATACGTCTCAAACGTATCTATAATTTCTTATGTTCCATGCTAGTTTTATGACCCTACCTACATGTTTTGTTCACACTTTATATCGTTTTGATGCGTTTTAGAACTAACCTATTGAATGCCGAAGTGCAGTTCTGTTTTGCTGTTTTTGGTTTCAGAAATCCTAGTAAGGTAATATTCTCGGAATTGGACGAAATCAACGCCCACATCTTATAATTCCACGAAGCTTCCGGAACAGGAGGACCAGAGGAGAGCCAGGGCCCGACAGTGAGCGGCGCGGCGCGAGGAACGGTGTGGCGCCCCGCAACCCTCACTACAAGAAAAGTTGCCATGGCGGCGAAGTTGAAGTCGCGCCGTGGTTGCTGGTGCACCATGGCCGACGATTTTTGGTCCCTCCGTGGTTCATGTCAAAAAATTTTTCTCGTTTTTGAGGCCACCTAGCCCGACGAAAGCGGCCAAAACGTCGCGTATGGTGGCCGGGACGTGGTGCATCGCAATTCTCGGGTTCGCCGGCCGAGTCAACGCACCGCCCGCAGGGATGTAGGGCCCGGATGGCAGCCTCTCTAGCATTGTTTTTTTTTCTCGATCGCGCCATCTCGTTCAACGCTCTCCGATCGAGCCGTTTACGATGCAGGATCATGGGTCCCGCTTGTCATCCTCTATGAACCAAATTTCTTTCTTTTCTTGGATTTTTTGACCCCCTGATTTCTGGCTACTTCCTTTTTCTTTTGATCCCTTGCCGCCTTGGAAACGTTGAGACCGCTGCAAATGGGACCCGCATGTCATCCTCTATGAGCAATCAACTTTCTTTTCTTGGAGTTTTTTGGCACCTCATATTTGGTCACTTGCCTTTTTTTCGATCCCTGCCGCCTCTCAAACGGTGATACCCTGCTGCTAAATGGGACCATGTCATCCTCTATGTACTATAAAACTTTCTTTTCTTGGATTTTTTGGCACCTCATATTTGGTCACTTGCCTTTTTCTTTCGATCCCCTGCCGCCTCTCAAACAGTGAGACCGCTGCTGCTAAATGGGACCCGCATGTCATCCTCTATGAGCAATCAACTTTCTTTTCTTGGAGTTTTTTTGGCACCTCATATTTGGTCACTTGCCTTTTTCGATCCCCGCCTCTCAAACGGTGATACCGCTGCTGCTAAATGGGACCCGCATGTCATCCTCTATGTACTATAAAACTTTCTTTTCTTGAATTATTTTGGCTCCTGATATTTAGTCACTTGCATTTTTCTTTCGATCTCATGCCACGTTTGAAACGTTGGGAACCTGCTGCTAAATGGGACCCGCATGTCATCCTCTATGTACTATAAAAATTTCTTCTCTTGGATTATTTTTGGCACCTCATATTTGGTACTTGACTTTTTCTTTCGATCCCCTGCTGCCTCTCAAACGATACGCTGCTGCTAAATGGGACCCATGTGTCATCCTCTATGTACTATAAAACTTTCTTTTCTTGGATTATTTTTGGCACCTCATATTTGGTCACTTGACTTTTCTTTCGATCCCCTGCTGCCTCTCAAACGGTGATACCGCTTTTGCTAAATGGGACCCGCATGTCATCCTCTATGTACTATAAAACTTTCTTTTCTTGGATTTTTTTGGCACCTCATATTTGGTACTTGACTTTTTCTTTCGATCCCTGGCCTCTCAAACGTGATACAGCTGTGCTAAATGGGACCCGCATGTCATCCTCTATGTACTATAAAACTTTCTTTTCTTGGATTATTTTTGGCACCTCATATTTGGTCACTCGACTTTTTCTTTCGATCCCCTGCTGCCTCTCAAATGGGACCCGCATGTCATCCTCTATGTACTATAAAACTTTCTTTTCTTGGATTATTTTTGGCTCCTGATATTTGGTCACTTGCGTTTTTTTGATCTCATGCCACGTTTGAAACTTGAGGAACCTGGCTCATGGGACCGCATGTCATCCTCTATGTGCTATAAAAGTTTATTTTCTATGGTTTTTTTCTCTCTATTTCCTATTTCCTTTTGATGCCACTGCCGCCTTGGAAACGTTGAAGCTGCTACACATGGGACCCGCATGTCATCCTCTATGTACAATCAAGTTTCCTTGAATTATTTTTGGCTGATATTTCGTCACTTGCCTTTTTCTTTCGATCTCATGCCACGTTTGAAACGTTGAGGAACCTGCTGGCTCATGGGACCGCATGTCATCCTCTATGTGCTATAAAAGTTTATTTTCTTGGATTTTTTCACCCTCGATTTTTGGCTATTTGCCTTTTTCTTTTGATCCCCTGCCCCCTTTGAAACGTTGAGTAAGCGTTGGCTCATGGGACCGCATGTCATCCTCTATGTCCATCAACTTTCTTTTCTTGGATTTTTTTACCCCCTAATTTCTAGCTACTTTCATTTTCTTTTGATCTCAAGCCGCATTTCAAACATTGAGACCGCTTCTGCAAAATGGGACCCACATGTCATCCTCTATGTACAATAAATCTTGGATTATTTTTGGCACCTCATATTTGGTCACTTGCCTTTTTTCTTTCGATCTCATGCCGCCTTTGAAACGTTGAGTAAACTGCTGGCTCATGGGTCCCGCATGTCATCCTCTACGAACAATAAAAATTTCCTTTCTTGGAGTTATTTTTGACCCCTAATTTCTGGCTATTTGCCTTTTTCTTTTGATCCTTTGAACGATGAGGACGTTGTTGGCGGTCGGTCCCACATGTCATCCTCTATGAACAATAAAAGTTTACTTTGGTGGATTTATTTTTACCCCTAATTAATTTCCGGCTATTTCCTTTTTTATTTGATCCTGCCGCCTTGGAAACGTTGAGGATCCTGCTGCCTCATCGGTCCATGTCATCCTCTCGAACGATAAATGTTTTCTTTTCTTGGATTTTTACCAACTGATTTTTGGTTTTTTTTTATTTTGCCTCCCCCGCCTTTGAAACGTTGAGATCTGCTGGCTCATGGGTCCCTGATGTTAGCCTCCTGTACAAAACATGTGATATCTTGATTATTTTAGACAATAAATAGTGTATTTCGCTCTGAGCTATTGCAAACGGATAAATTAAATCTTTATTTTTACAACTTATATCTTGAATCTCCTTGTTTTTTGCGAAGCATAGGACTTTCTTTTTTTTGAGAAAATGAACTTTCATATTCTGGAGTGGGCTGAAATTGTACGAGTCAAAAGGCCCGGCAGGATAGTTCGAAGGCATGTCCAGATGCAGCCCAATTGAAATCTTTCTTTTCTTGGATTTTCACCCCCTGATTTCTGGCTACTTCATTTTTCTTTTGGTCTGTGCCGCCTTGAAACGTTGAGACCGCTGCTGCAAAATGGGACCCGCATGTCATCCTCTATGTACAATAAAGTTTCTTTTCTTGGATTATTTTTGGCTCTGATATTTGGTCACTTGCCTTTTTCTTTCGATCTCATGCCACGTTTGAAAGGTTGAGGAATCTGCTGGCTCATGGGACCCGCATGTCATCCTCTATGTACAATAAAAGTTTGATTTCTTGGTTTTTTTCACCCTCGATTTTTGGCTATTTCCTTTTTCTTTGATCCCCGCCTTTGAAACGTTTAGTAAGCTGCTGGCTCATAGGTCCCACATGTCAGCTGTATGAACGATAAAGCTTTCCTTTCTTGGAGTTTTTTTACCCCCTAATTTCGGCTACTTTCATTTTCTTTTGATCTCAAGCCGCATTTGAAACGTTGGGACCACTTCGCCGCACAATGGGACCCGCATGTCATCTGTATGTACAATCAAGTTTCTTTTCTTGGATTATTTTGGCTCCTAATATTTGGTCACTTGCCTTTTCTTTCAATCTCATGCCACGTTTAAACGTTGAGGAATTTCTTGGCTCATGGGACCCATGTCATCCTCTATGTACTACAAAAGTTTATTTTCTAGGGTTTTTTCACTCTCTGATTTTTGGCTATTTCCTTTTTCTTTTGATCCCCTGCCGCCTTGGAAATGTTGAGTAAGCTGCTAACTCGTGGGACCCGCATGTCATCCTCTATGTACAATCAATTTTCTTTTCTTGGAGTTTTTTTACCCCCTAATTTCGGCTACTTTCTTTCTTTTGATCTCAAGCCGCATTTGAAACGTTGGGACAGCATGTCATCCTCTATGTACAATAAAAGTTTATTTTCTTGGATTATTTTTCACCCTCTGATTTTTGGTCACTTGCCTTTTTCTTTCGATCTCATGCGCCCTTGAAAACGTTGAGGAACCTGCTGGCCCATGGGATGTCATCCTCTATGTACTATAAAGTTTCTTTTCTTGGATTTTTCACCCTCCGATCTTTGGCTATTTCCTTTTCTTTTCATCCCTGCCGCCTTGGAAACGTTAGTAAGCTCTTTGACTGGTGGGACCCGCATGTCATCCTCTATGTACAATCAAGTCTCTTTTCTTGGATTTTTACCCCTTTTTTGGTCACTTGCCTTTTTCTTTCGATCTCATGCAGCCTGCGAAACGTTGAGGAAGCTGCGGCTCATAGAACCCATGTCATCCTCGATACTATAAACGTTTCTTTTCTTGGATTTTTCACCCTCTTATTTTGGCTGTTTCCTTTTTCTTTTGATCCCACCGCCTTGGAAACGTTGATTAAGCTGCTTGGGCCCGCATGTCATCCTCTATGTACAATCAACTTGCAAGATCTTGGGGCGGAAGAGCTTGTATAAGTGGGACCCATATGTCATCCTCTATGTACAATAAAAGTTTCTTTTTCTTGGATTATTTTTGCTCCTGGTATTTGGTCTCTTTCCTTTTTCTTTCGATCTCATGCCGCCTCTGAAACGTTGAGTAAGGTGTTGGGTCATGGGACCCGCATGCCATCCTCTATGTACAATCAACTTTCTTTTCTGGAGTTTTTTACCCCTAATTTCTGGCTCCTCTTTTTCTTTTGATCTCAAGCCGCATTTGAAACGTTGACACCGCTGCTTGCAAAATAGGACCCATGTCATCTTTTATGTACAATAAAGTTTCTTTTCTTGGATTATTTTTGGCTCGATATTTGGTCACTTGTCTTTTTCTTTCGATCTCATACCCCCTTTGAAACGTTGGAAGCTGCTAGCGCATGGGTCCCGCATGTCATACTCTATGAACAATAAGTTTCCTTCCTTGGAGTTATTTTTACCGCTAATTTCTGGCTACTTCCTTTCTTTTTGCCGCCTTGGAAACGTTGAGTAAACTGCTGACAAAGGGGCCCCATGTCATCCTCTATGTACAATCAACTTGCAAGATCTTGGAGCGAAAGAGCTTGTATAAGTGGGACCCATATGTCATCCTCTATGTACAATAAAGTTTCTTTTCTTGGATTATTTTTGCTCTGATATTTGGTCACTTTCATTTTTCTTTCTATCTCATGCCGCCATGAAACGTTGAGTAAGGTGCTGGCTCATGGGATTGTACAATAAAGTTCATTTCTTAGATTTTTACCCACCGATTTTTGCTAACTTGCCTTTTCTTTTCGATCATATCGCCTTTGAAATTGAGGTTGCCGCTGGCTCATGGGTCCCACATGTCAGCCTCTGAACAATAAACCTTTCCTTTGTTGGTTATTTTTTACCCTAATTTCCTGGCTATTTGCCTTTTCTTTTGATCCCATGCCCTTTGAAGCGATGAGGACGCTTGGCAGGTCGGTCCCACATGTCATCCTCTATGAAGAATAAAGTTTCCTTTTTGGATTTATTTTGACCCTAATTAATGTTTTTCTGATCCCACCGACTTGAAATGATGAGGATGCAGCTAGCCGATCGGTCCCACATGTCGGCCTCTATGAACCATAAATGTTTCCTTTGTAGTTTATTTTTACCCCTATTTTCGGGCTACTTGCCTTTTCTTTGAAACGTTGAGCCTGCGTCCCGGGTCCCCATGGCATCCTCTCGAACGATAAACCTTCATTTCTTGTTAGCGACAGGTTTATCAGTATCATTTTCGCAGACTAATACAAGCTCTTTGGCTCAAAGATCTTGCAAGTTGAATTAAATCATGGAATTATCAGGATATGTTTTAAATTTCAAATCCACTTTATGAATTTTTAAAAATACCGTTATCCATGTGGGTATGGAGCGATCAAGGATTTCCATATTGGGCATGAGCAGTTTCAAAAATTGGAACCCTATAATTCAAAATAACTTTTATGTAGAATCTTCGTGTATTTTTTTTCCCATCATAGGATCTGTGTTTCATTAGAAAAGGGCCGAAATTGCATGAGCAGAAAGGCCCATTTGTAGTTATTGGGCTTAGACGGCCGGAGCAAGTAGGCCGAGAGCAATTACCATGTAGATGGCCGTTGGCAACCCAAAGTGAAATATTGGGCCAATAGGGGAAGGTTGAACAGTACTTTTTCTATTGGGAAGGTGGTACATGGGGTTATCCTGACAAAAAAATGGAACATGGGTTACTGAAGGTTGCCCATTTGTGCCTAATATGTTTGTCCAGCGAGGGCTTTACCTTCCCGCCGCCGCAGCTCCGCTCCCGCTGCCGCATACATGTGCCTCGTCGCGGGTGAGCTACCGGTGCGGCGGCGTCTCGAGCTCGGGAGTGCCGCAGCGTGCGCCGCGTGCTAAATTAAAATTAAGGTACCTATTACGCGGAGATACGTACCGGCGACGAGCACATCGGCCTCGGGCAGCACCTACGATAGGCTCGGCTGACCTTGGGGCATTTACCCTCAAGTTTTAGAAATGTTTCTGGCTCTGTTCAACACGGGATCAAATTTGTCAACATCACCATTCTTATGGAGTAGCAACGAGTTGAATCTCTCAAAACTCTTTAAGTTCTGCAATATAATGACTAATTGGTACTACCTTATATAAAATGATTACATATCCTTATTCTGGTTCCCTGGAAAATCTGATCGCATTAACAGCCGACCCTTCGTTCTCGCTCGTCTCCCCGCGCGAGCGCCTCGCTTCCTGCGCCCGAGTTACAGCAGCCGCCACCGCCTCCCATTATAGATGATGGCGCCATGGGAGAGAAGCTCTACTCCTTCACTCTCGGACCTCCTCTCTCATTTTCTTCCACTCGTTTTCCCGTTAGGTTTCCATGGCGACGGCGTTGATGGTGTTGGTGCTGCTGCTGTCCCATGCCGCCTGCGCGAAGGACGATGGCCAGGGATCGTCTAGTGGCAGGGGATGGACATGGACGAGGCCTTGGTGGGCAGCCATGCCACGGCGGGTCAGGGCGGAGCCCTGCCTAGGGGTCATGGCGACGGAGGCCTGTTCCCGTTCATGCTGGATGGAAGCATGGAGCTGCTCGACGATAACCAATACAACTTCGAGAACAGCGACGTTGCGTTCATGGAAGAACATAGACCGAATATGCAGGTTCGTTTTTAGCTCTGAAAATTGTGACAGAACATGCCAATCGTTTTTAGCTCTGAATATACGTGTGAATTTTCAGTGGCTGTGGGATTTGCAAACGGAATTTGAAGCATGGCTTGATAGCATGGAGATCCCACTAGATGTTGAAGATGAAGCACACTTGATGAATGATGGAGTAGCAGCTGTTGATGCGGTTCAAGAAGAAGTAGTTGATGCGATGGCGGAGGGAGTAGCAGCTGTTGATGACTGTGCTAATTAATTCTATCCCAGTGCCTACATCCAGCACAAACCTCTGTCATTGCAGCTGTGACTCACCTCGACCATTGGAGCCCAATCACAAGAGCGAGCTCAGTCTCAACCAGAGAGAGGCATGTGTCTCATGGTTAGCTATCTACAACTTGCTGTCTTACTAAAACCGTGCCTATCATATAGAGATCACCTCGCTGGTGTAGTGTAGCAATGGCTGCAAGTAGCTGCTAGCATGAGCGAAGGGGATAAGGAAGAAAGATTAAAAATAGAGTGGGGCCAACAAGCAGGAAAGCTATCTACTAGCTTTATGGATGTTTATGGAATTGAGTAGAAAATAGTAGATGACACTATAGCAGCGAACCCAGAGACCAAGGCCGTTGGATGATGTCTAATGAGCGGGGAGAACAAAATCGGCGAAATTAGCTTGAATTTTGATAATAAATCTTGGGCATTTTTCACAAGACAACAGTTTATCAACTTTGGGTAGTCTCTGGACTAGTCTCCCCCGTCCACCAATTATTATCATACTACTGCGGAAAGTTGAGGGCAGTCCCTAGTCCCGAGCACTTCGCCCACTTCCCATGGCCTCATCCGAGAGATCTCACACCAACCACCTCACCGTCGACTAGCCGCCAGTCTACAGCCCCTTCGAAGAATCCCCAATGGCGGCGGCCCCTACTAAACTCCTCACGCGAGGCGCATCATCGAGAGAGTCCCACATGTCTTCCGTGCCTGCCGTGTGTCGGCAAGCGCGACCGACTTCTCCGTCGGCCAGCCGGGGCGCGGCGTCCCCGTACACTATGACGGTGCACATCTTCTTCCCGAGGAATCAAGCTCAGGAGGATGGCCGGCCCCTCCACCTTGCTTGGATGAGGGCAGTCATCACCCACTACACCTGCGAAGAGGTGGTCTTTGGATCTTGGCTTGCCTCAGGGAGCTCGTAGTGGGGGCAATGTCGTGCGAACTATGCGCGAGATTCGTGCCTGGCTGCTCAAGAACCTGAACCTCACGGAGGAGGAGTGGGACATCATCATGCCTTACGATGTTATGCACCTGATGTGGCAGCAGGCGTGTCGTCGTCTCGGTGGCCTCCACTTCGACCTCACCCTTAGGGTGGACCACCGGCTCATCGTCAACTTGCCGGCGCTGCAGGACAGTTGGGTCCTAGTTGCGCCGGAGGACGGCCACTACAGCATATGCATGCTGGGGCTGTCGCAGCGCACAACGGTGCGTCTCCGGGGATGCAAACACCCATTCCATAGGAAGTGCATCTTCTCCTGGTTTGTAACGAACGCCAGCTGCCCTATCTGCCGCGATAAAGTGCTGACCCATCTTATTTTCGATTTGTAGCATAGTATGAATAAAACCCATGTATGATAGGGATGCCATGCCAACTTGAATCCTATGTCAAGAGAAATTCTATTTTGATTGTGGTTATAAGATATTCTGCATTAGTTTGATCTGTTATTATCATTCTATTTTCCTATGGGATATGACCCTATGAATCAAACAGCATGGGATTACTTCCACACAATTAAGTTTGACCAACTTTTAGTAGGACAACAAACATAAATAATTAGTCATCATGGGATTACAATCCAACAGATAATTGTCTTCAGGACTCATACATTTTTCAAATAGAAAAATCAAAACAAATCATGGTTCTTCATCTCACAGCATGATACAGAGACAAGAGTCTAATCATCATCATCATCATCATCATCATCATCATCACCTCCGTCTTCATTCTGATATTCTTGCATGGTCTCATCCTGCTCGTCCTGTCCATTCTCCTCCTGAGATTCACCAGGTAGCTTCAGTTTATCCATCTCTTTGTCGACTATGCTAACCTCAATAGTGAAATCTACTTCTCCATCATGTGCAGGGATACCTGTATCCAACGAGGTTTCATCAATGTCAGCAACTTTAGTTTGCATACAACCAGCAAAATCATCTTGCTGGGCACCAATTATTGAATCCGCATTCTCATCCAAATCATATATGTTCCTTGCCACAAACTTTTGCACATACTACCATCCTTTCTAGATCTGTCTTCCAAGAAAAGTACCTTGGCCGCTTGAGGTACCAAAATATAAGGATCATCCTTGTACCACTGAGAAGTAGTATCGACTGATATGAAATACCCATCATTTCTGGCACCTTTGCCCTTGTTTGGATCTTGGTTGTACCAATAACACTTAAATAGAACCACAGATCGGACAAGTAACCTTATCACTATAGAACAATTGAATAACCTCTTCTATGTGACCATAATGGTCAAATGACTCTGATCTCTTTTTTCTGGTTGTCAAGTGATCTACACTGGTTGTGATGCCACTATTTCGTGTCTTCAAATGTTGTTCACGCTCATAGGAGCTGTAATGGACACCATTGGCATTGCAAGCTGCATCTACCAACACCCTCTTATCCCACGTGATAGGACAAGGAGATCAGCACTAACAGCGCCTGGATTCTCCGCATGGAGTTTTGAGATCTACGATTACAAAATAGACAAGAGGTCATCTCATGTGAAAACACATAGAGAAGTCAGAGTGCAATTGAACATCTTACATATTTCTCAAACCAGTCCTGAAACCCACTCCCACGTGCCGATAGCTTTCCATTCGTTTCCATGTACAACCTGCAAAACATAGCCAAGTCGGCTGAATATATTTCATTTTGATACAAGTTCATAGTATATGCGAGGAGCTGAGGATTTCGTGTGCATAGTACTCACTTAACATATTCATCAGCCTCTGTAGATTATTCAGCACATACCAAGACAGATGTTCAAATTCAGACTGCTCTAATGTTATTTCGGTCCTCTTTCCTATTAGCTCCAACACCATGATTAAAAACGGATCCTCCAACACCAGGAAGTCTGGGCCAGGTTAGATACGGTCTCAATATCAGAATATATCTTGAGGCAGTGTATGCTTAGAAGCAGCAATATACTGCTTGCATCAAATGACTTTGATGTTACTCTGCCCGGTTGAATGCAGTCTCAATATCGGGAATATCTTGAGGCAAATGCATTATAACCTGATGTTACTCTGCCTGACATAGTGCCCAAAGCTGGATAATCATGGGTGCAATACAGTACAGCAACACGTAATAGAAAATTTTGTTCTTTAGGTTGACACACACATCCATGTGAGGACACCTCCATAATGTTTGCAAGTCTCTAATAAGAGGCTTCATGAACACATCAAAATCCTTCACGGAGATTTGGGACCTGGGATGAGTAAGGCCATCATACGGTTTGATCGGTGCATGTCCAGGGAGCCTGGTTGTAAGGTGTAACTAGTACTGGCCAATGCTATACGAGTTGCTCATGTTGCCAAATGCGTTGAATCCATCTGTAGCAAGGCCAAGTCTCAGGTTCCTTGGATCTGCAGCAAAATCTGGATGATCCAGAGTCGAATTGCTTCCATTCATCGCCATCAGCAGGATGCCTCAGTAAATCAGGGTCAGGCGTGAGAATCTCTTTGTGCCATCTTGTTTCCCGAGATGTTTGTTCTGAAGCAAACAACCTCTGCAATCTTTTTACAAGTGGAAAGTATCTCAGAACCTTCCAAGATCTTTTTCTTACCACCAGCTCCATCATGTTTCCATCTTGATTCCTTACATCCTGGACATTCATCGGAGGTCATTATACTCCATCCAAAACAGTGCACAGTTATTTTTGCAAAAATCAATCTTCTCATATCCAAGTCCCAATACCTTGATGTAATGCTTCACCTCAGAAAAGGATTTTGGCAGTCCAGCCCCAGGGAGTGCATCACTGTATGTCTTCGCAACTGCATTGAAGGCTTTATTGGTAATCCCCTGGTATGACTTGTCATGAAGTAATTTCACAATTAATTCGAATCTTGACACAACAGAACCAGGGCCACTAAGCGCTTAGCATCTTCTATCAGGTCATGGAAAAGAGGCTTTTTGTGATAACCATGGGGCTGTTGGCTTGCATATGGATACAGATCCCGTAACAAATTAGCAGTAGCCTCATCCTGGACGAGATCTTCGGGCTGATAACCATCAGAATAAAGAGGATCAATAATCTCAGGCTGATCATAGTGTTCACCATGGTTAATCCACCTGATATATGTCTGGTCCATCCCATAAACGAATAAATGATCCGAGACTACATGTTGAGGCTTGGACCCAATATTCAAACATACGCGGCATGGACAAATCACTTCCTTTGTCGTGTCGCCGTCAGTAAAATCACTAACATGCTTCATGAAGTCTTCAATACCACTCAAATATGTTGGTGTGTTTAATGAGTGAAATAATATCCAAGTTCTGTCCATCTGTTGAGGGAATAGATGGTCAGAGAAGCAATAAGCTATTTCAACAAACAGGTCACCTACGAATGTAAGCAAACATACATGAGCAAACGGGTCGAATATAAAACTATAAATGCTTTCACATTATTTGAGCCGATTTGTTAAGAACGGAGTGCAAAACTACGGCTACCTAGCGAACAGATTTTTTTTTAGGCTGACCACTGGGTTTCCCCACTTTGTATTTTTCTATTAATAAAAAGAGGGAAATATGTACAAAAGTTGTTGGAGAGCAACAACTAAAAAAGTCATAGATCCCCAAGCAAACCAAATATATATAAAATGTTCTACCCATGATATCATTTCCTCTGCCTTATAAACAAGGAGAGCAATTTCATCGTTGAATCTCTTGTGCCATCTATAAATACTTGGGGCGAACGGATCTATCGAAAGCAATACAATACCAACATATCTTCTTTTTTTGCCGTAATTCCGCCGATCTATTAGCGGTGCAAAGAAGCCAAAAGTAAGAAGATTACAAACAGGTCCATAGACCACCAGGGCCGTACCTGAGAATACGGAGGGCCTGAGCAAAACAAGAAATAGAGGACCTCAACATGATCATTGGCAACTAAAATGATTTTATATATACTAAAAACTCCATTTCAATAAACAATGCACCCTTGTTTTTCGTATTTTATCTTCAAAAAATATTAATCTATATCTCTCTATTTAAAAATGATGTTTCAATTTTATGTAGATATACATGTATTTAGATGAGTTTAGTTTGCAGATACATGCAAGTTTTGATGAAGTTGAAACATATTTTCAGGATGAAGTATATAAAAATATTTGATATAAAACTGGTATCATTAGAAAGTATTTTCCAACACGATTCTAACAATGCTTCTTATGTATTATATGATCGTGATATTGTTGTCCTATTTATTTGGTCAAGGTTCACATTGAAATGTGGTAAAATAAATTAAAGTGCATCGTGTGAAAAAGCAATCTAAGAATTCAAAGTGCTAATTGTTAGTCGAAACATGACATCTTTCAAAAATGAATCTTCAATTAGTTCTTCATAAAAATCATTGAGACAAAATATTAATATTCATTGTAAAACTAACTGAATTAGCTGGAATCGCGATGAAAGAGAAAGAGAAGATACGGGTAAGAGCAAGTACAATAAGGTACAGTCTTTTTTTTGTTTGGGTTGCTCATCAAGCTTATCGCTCGATACAATAAGGTACAGTCAGCAGGAGTGGTGTTTTGGAACATGGGTGCATAGTGGGTGGTATCATGGAGTACTATCATAGATATGCTATATTTATTATAGTTGGAGTATTGAAAATGGCATAGAAGGGGATATTGAGAATTGAGAGTGGCATTACCGCTTGAGTTTTGTAATGGCATAAACACAACTTGTGAATTAAGAAATTGGCATAGAACCAATCATGATTGTTTCAATAGCAACAGCCATCAAAAGCCCGATCGAAGCATACGAGAATGGATCAAAATTTACCATTTTTAGTTTCGAGAAAATTTTAAGCTTAAAATTCGTACTGCCTATAAGTGAAACAAAAATCCAGTAAATCTTATATGTTGGGTTATGCATTCTGGGGGAGTTTCATCAGATTCAACCATATTGTTTATCAATAAACCTCATTTTATGTTTTACAACCAACTTTAAACTTAAAATTCAAACTGTCCAGTAAAAAGAACAACAATCCAGTAAATCTTATATATTTCTTCTGCATTCTGGGAAAGATTGGTCGGATTCGAAAAAATAGTTTGGGAATAAACATTGTTTTAGTCTGAAACGACTTATTGTAGAGTGATTTTTGGTTGGATACATTCATGTGTGTTCGATTGGCTTTGGATGGCTGATATTGAACCAAAGTCAACACTGGGCTTTTGACCTAGCTGAACGTCACTGGAGCTGCGTCAAAAGTGACGATCGAACGCACATGAATGGATCCAACCAAAAATCACTCAACCGCTGGAATTTTGACCTGAAAGTCACTGAAGTTGTGTCCATACTTGCCCAACAGGTTGCGTACGAATGTAAACCAACATATGTGAGCAAACAAGTCGAATATAAAACTATATAACTAAATGCCACGTTATTTGAGCCGATTTCAGCAAACCAACTGAGGTCTATTTTTTTTATGCTGGACAGTGGTTTCCTGGCTGTGTATTTTATCACTGTAATAAAAAAGAGGGAAAAGGTTACTGGAGAGCAGCAACTAAAAGGATCATAGATCCCAAACAGCAAAATATAGCTAAAAAGGTTCTACCCATGATGATAAGCCAATAAGCCATGATATGATTTCCTCTTTGCCTTACGAACAAGGAGAGCCATTTCATCCTTGAATCTCTTGCGGCTTCTGTAAATGCTTGGGGGCGAACAGATCAATCGAAAGCAATATAATACCAACAAATTCTTTCTTATTTTTGGCCGTAAATCCACCGATGTATTAGCAGTGCAAGAACCCAGAAGTAATAAGATTACAAACAGGTCCATAGAGGACTGGCACCAAGCGACGACTACAGACATTGGGCAATGGTGAGCAGTACAGTGTACAGTACGAACGAATTCGAGCAAACAGGTAAAGCGGAAAACAATGTCAAACAAACACACCGAGAGGAAAGCAATATCAACCGATCGATTCGAACGAACTCACGAACTTATAAGGGCTGGGCGACGGTGACTTCGATTGAGCTATAATGAATCGTACTTGCCGAGGCCTGAAGATAGCATGCATACCGTGAGGATCTACCAGCTGACCGCGCCTGCCGGTGCGGCTGGAGAAGAACGGCGCCACCAGCAGTCGCCGGCTGACGCGGCTGATAGGCAGCGTGGGGAAGTTTTGGTGCGCGGCCTGGTTCACCGGGGGTGTCTAGAGAAAGAGCAGACATAGGAAGGAGGTGTCTAGAGAAGAGCAAGGTGGGCTGGGTGCTGAGTGAAAGGCGAGCGTTCGAAATATTGGGCGCACGTTCGAAAGTTTAGGTGCGTGAGGGAGGTGTCTGGCGAGTTAAAGCGAGCGTTCGAAATTTCCCCTTCTTTTTGGAGCTAATCTATCTATACCTCTATCTATCTACATGTTTTATTTTTTTCTATTCTATACATGGGTTTTTGAAATTTTTCACTCTGTCAACCTTCCGGCCAATGCTCATTTGAAGTGAAGTTGTTGATTTGCAGCTTAGAGGTGCTATCTACCGCTCATCATACAAGGACTCTGCAGATCTAAACGGCTGAATGCACGGATTCGTCACCCATCCTTCCCTTGGTCTGGCGATAAAGCCTGAAACACTAGAACCTTCTAGATACTTCGGGGTACCTTACTGCTCCACATTATTA
>JAUUTY010000116.1:0-217200 GCA_030979885.1 Lolium multiflorum
AGAGTTTCTAAGAAGGATCCATGCTTAACTTTGCATATTCATATTTTAAACTTGTTCAAATCATTATCAAGCCTAGCATTTGTATATACAAATGGGTGGGCACAAAGTTCAAAAATCAGAAAAATGAAAACAAATTAAAGCACATAGTCTTCTTATAATATCATATGAATTCAAGTTGATAAATGAGGTCTAGGTATATCCAAACAGGACAATCATGTATCCTGCCCATTTGTCGATCTTATGAAATCCTAGCCTTGAAGAGAAGTCGTTTTGGTTTCAAAATGGAAATTTCAAGAACATATCAAAAGCTTCTTTAGAGTGACTGAAAGTTGCCTTCCCTTTTCATTTTCATGTTTTAAACTTGTTTAAATCTTGGTCATTCTAGAGTTGACCAAGATTCAAATATATGAGCATAAAAATTCAAAAAAACTAAAATGAAAACCAAGGCACGTAGTCGTCTTATGTCATATAGTAAACGATCAATTAGGTTGATAAAGCAAGTTAGACATGTGCAGGCAGAAGTGTATATACTAAGTACCCTAACTAAACTACTGTCTTATGTTATGAAAGTCAAGCATGCATGAAGAGACGGTTTTGGTTTCAAACGTTTAAGCCAAAAGGTAAAGCATGGATCCTCCTTATATAGTCACTGTAAAATAAGCTTTTGGGAGGTGCTTGAAATTTCCATGTTTGAAACCGAAAACCACTTAAGACAGAAGTTTATGGTTAGGTGTGTAGATACATGATTTTCTTGTTTGAATATGTCTAGACCTTGTTTATCAACTTGAATTTTTACTATATGATATAAGAGGACTATGTGCAAATAACTGGTTTTTTCAATTTTTTGATTTCTTTCGATTTTTTATGTTGTTAAATCTTGGTCAAATCCTGAAGTTTAAACAAGTTTAAAACATGAAAAATGAAAAAGAAGCATGAATCCTTCCTTACTCACTCTAAAATGAAAGTACTACTTGAAAATTTTATGTTTGAAACCCAAAACCCCAGTTCTCTTCATATGTTTGACTTCATAAGACAGAGTTTAGCTAGGGTTAGGGGTAGATATGATACATGATATTTCTGCTTTGAATATGTCTAGAGATCGACCTTGTTTATCAACTTGAATGCTTACTATATGACATAAGATCAAGGCTATATATATATATATGTGCTTTGGTTTTTCATTTTTTTGAATTTTTCTGAATTTTTACTCCCATTTGAATCTTGGTCAAATCCTAGGTTTGACCAAGGTTAAAACAAGTTTAAAACATGGCAATGAAAAGGTAAGCATATGGATCATTCTTAGTCTCTCTAAAATGAAGCTTTTGGGAGGTTTTTGAAGTTTCCATGTTTGAAACCCAAAATCACTTCTCTTCATATGCTTGGCTTCATAAGACAAAGATTAGGGTTTAGGGGTAGATATATACATGTTTTGGGAGGTTTTTGAAATTTCCATGTTTGAAACCCAAATCCACTTCTCTTCATCCTTGACGTCTTCATAAGACAAAAGTATAGGGTTATATATATATGCATATGGGTAGATACATGATTTGTCTGGTTTGAATATGTACAAATCTTATTTATCAACTTTTGAATGCATGCTACTCTCTCAAAGAAAAACTTTTGAATGCTTACTATATGACATATTCAAGCCGGGAAAATCATGCATCTATCCCCTAACCCTAGCTAAGCTGTCTTATGAAGTCAAGCATGCATGAAGAGAAGTGGTTTTTGGTTTCAAACGTTTAAGCCAAAAGCCCCTTTTCAAATATTTCAAACTTATTCAAATTTGGTTCAAATATGAAAGACATACAAGTTATAGCACACATAGTGCATACATTTTCACACATACTGCACTAGATGCTAACCCTATAGTTTGAGGCCATTTGGGTGACCTAGGTCGAAAAAATTCTTGGATTAGAATCGTGTTGTTCGAACCCCGTAGTTGGATTTTTTGAACCTTGATCTGTAGTACTGGGTAAAACCCTAGTTTAACCTATTTAATTATATATTCGTAGGTCGATTTTTTACCTTTTTATTATTACTATGCAGCACATGTGTGTTTGCCCGTCGAGTGAAACTCGGAGGAAGAGGGATCACTCGGAAGGAGAGAAGAAGGGAGAGAATTATGGTGTCTCCCCTTTTTCGGGTGATGATGTTGACTTTTGTGCAGGGTTTGTCAGTTAGCAGGAGGTCGACGGCGGCGAGACGAGCGAGTCGAGCGAGGCCGAGAATGAGAGAGATTTGTTTTTGTGAGAGGGACAACCGAAGGATCCAGAAGGACCCACAGACTTCCAATACGCATCCTGATGCGTCTTCTCTTGACAAAGAAAATGGCTGGGAGTTTGCGTACCTATTGCACGTGACTTGTGCTCACGAAGTGTGGGACCTCACGCATGGGCACCACACGTAAGTGACAGACCTTTTAGTGTAAAAACTCGGTTGATTATTATAGTGCATTAGAACAAAGTTTCCTATGGATTCAAGGGTAGGAAATCCAAGTTAACTCATTTACGTGTTAAACTTGTCTATATCTTGGTCAAACCTAGGATTTGACCAAGATTCAAATGGGCATAAAATAAACAGAAAAATGAAAAACCAAATCACATAGTCTTCTTATGTCATATAGTAAGCATTAAAGTTGATAAACAAGGTCTAGACATATTAAACCAGACAAATCATGTATCTATACCCCTAACCCTAAACTGTCTTATGAAGTCAAGCATGTGAAGAGAAGTGGTTTTGGGTTTCAAACATGGAAATTTCCCTCCCAAAAGCTTTATTTTAGAGTGACTAAGAAGGATCCATGCTTCCCTTTTCATATTCATGTTTTAAACTTGTTTAAATTATCTTGGTCAAACCTAGGATTTGACAAGATTCAAATGGGCATCAAAATTGAAAAAAAAAATTGAAAAAAGAAAAACCAAAGCAAATAGTTTCTTATGTCATATAGTAAGCATTAAATGTTGATAAATAAGGTCCATATATATATACCCCTAACCCCTAAACTCTGTCTTATGAAGTCAAGCATGTGAAGAGGAAGTTGTTTTGGGTTGCAAACATGGAAATTTCAAAAACCTCCGAAAAACTTCATTTTAGAGTTTCTAAGAAGGATCCATGCTTAACTTTGCATATTCATATTTTAAACTTGTTTAAATCATTATCAAGCCTAGCATTTGACCAATATACAAATGGGTGGGCACAAAATTCAAAAAAATCAGAAAAATGAAAACAAATTAAAGCACATAGTCTTCATATGTCATATCGTATGAATTCAAGTTGATAAACGAGGTCTAGGTATATCCAAACCAGACAAATCATGTATCTATACCACTGTCGATCTTATGAAGTCTAGCATGAAGAGAGAAGTCGTTTTTGGTTTCAAAAATGGAAATTTCAAGAACATCCCAAAAGCTTCAATTTAGAGTGACTAAGAAGGATACATGCTTCCTTTTCATTTTTATGTTTAAACTTTAAATCTTGGTCAAACCTAGGTTGACCAAGATTCAAATATATGGGCATAAAATTCAAAAAAAACAGAAAAAATTAAAACCAAGGCACATAGTCTTCTTATGTCATATAGTAAACAATCAATTAATTAAGTTGATAAACCAGTTCTAGACATATTCAAACCAGGAAAATCATGTATCTACCCCCTAACGCCCTAGCTAAACTCTGTCTTATGAAGTCAAGCATGCATGAAGAGAAGTGGTTTTTGGTTTCAAACGTTTAAGCCAAAAGGTAAGCATGGATCCTCCTTATTAGTCACTGTAAAATGAAGCTTTTGGGAGGTTTGTGAAATTTCCATGTTTGAAACCTAAAAGCACTTCTCTTCATGCTTGACTTCATAAGACAGAGTTTAGGGTTAGGGGTGTAGATACATGATTTGTCTGGTTTGAATATGTCCAAATCTTATTTATCAACTTTTGAATGCATGCTACTCTCTCAAAGAAAAACTTTTGAATGCTTACTATATATATGACATAAGAAGACTATATGCTTTTAAAATTCAAACATATATGGTAAGCATTCTTATGTCATATAGTAAGCATTCAAGTTGATACACAAGCAAGGTGTTTGGACTTATTCAAACCAGACAAATCATGTGTATCTACCCCCTAACCCCTAATTAAATTGTCTTATGAAGCAGTCTAGCATGAAGAGAAGTGGTTTTGGGTTTCAAACATGGAAATTTCAAAAACCTCCCAAAAACTTCATTTTAGAGTGACTAAGAAGGATATACAAGCTTCCCTTTTCATTTTCATGTTTTAAACTTGTGTAAATCTTGGTCAAACCTCTAGGATTTGACCAAAAGATTCAAATGGGCATAGAAATTCATAAAAAATCAAAAGAATGAAAAACCAAAGGACATAACATTCTTATGTCATATATATATAGTAATTAAGCATTCAAGTTGATAAACAAGGTCTAGACATATTCAAACCAGAAAATAATGTATATATCTACCCCCTAACCCTAAACTCCGTCTTATGAAGTCAAGCATGCATGAAGAGAAGTGGTTTTTGGTTTCAAACATGGAAATTTCGAAAACCCTCCCAAGACCGAGCTACATTTTGGAGTGACTAAGAAGGATATATAGATGCTTAATTTTTCATATTCATGATTTAAACTTGTTTAAACCATGTTCAAACCTAGGATTTGACCAAGATTCAAATGGGCATAAAATTTTAAAAAAATAAAAAAATAAAAAAACAAGGCACATATAGTATTCTTATGTCATATAGTAAGCATTCAATTAAGTTGATAAACAAGGTCTAGACATAATCAAACCAGGAAAATCATGCATCTACCCCTAACCCTAGCTAAACTCTGTGTTATGAAGTCAAGCATGCACGAAGAGAAGTGGTTTTGGTTTCCAACGTTTAAGCCAAAAGCCCATTTTCAAATATTTCAAACTTATTCAAATTTGGTTCAAATTTGAAAGACATACAAGTTATAGCACACATAGTGCATACATTTTCACACATACTGCACTAGATGCTAACCCTATAGTTTGAGGCCATTTGGGTGACCTAGGTCGAAAAATTCTTGGATTAGAATCGTGTTGTTCGAACCCCGTAGTTGGATTTTTTGAACCCTTGATCTGTAGAACTGGGCAAAACCTAGTTTAACCTATTTAATTACAGATTCGTATATCGATTTTTCTACGAGTACTACCTTTTTATTATTACTATGCAGCACATGTGTGTTTGCCGTCGAGTGAAACTCGGAGGAAGAGGGATCACTCGGAAGGAGAGAAGAAGGGAGAGAATTATGGTGTCTCCCCTTTTTCGGGTGATGATGTTGACTTTTGCGAGGGTTTGTCGATGAGCAGGAGGTGCGAGCGAGCGAGGCGAGCGGCAGAGTCGGCAGTAGAATGAGAGAGATTTGTTTTTTTGTGAGAGGGACGACCGAAGGATCAGAAGGACCCACAGACTTCCAATACGCATCCTGATGCGTCTTCTCTTGACAAAGAAAATGGCTGGGAGTTTGCGTACCTATTGCACGTGACTTGTGCTCACTGAAGTGTGGGACCTCACGCATGGGCACCACACGTAAGTGACAGACCTGTTGGTGTAAAAACTCGGTTGATTATTATAGTGCATTAGAACAAAGTTTCCTATGGATTCAAGGGTAGGAAATCCAAGTTAACTCATTTACGTGTTAAACTTGTCTATATCTTGGTCAAACCTAGGATTTGACCAAGATTCAAATGGGCAGAAAAATAAAATAAAAAACAGAAAAATGAAAAACCAAATCACATAGTCATCTTATGTCATATAGTAAGCATTAAAGTTGATAAACAAGGACTAGAAATATCAAACCATACAAATCATGTATCTACCCCTAACCCCTAAACTATGTCTTATAAATTAAGTCAAGCATGAAGAGATGTGGTTTTGGGTTTCAAACATGGAAATTTCAAAAACCTCCCAAAACTACATTTTAGAGTGACTAAGAAGGATGCATGCTTCCCTTTTCATATTCATGTTTTAAGCTTGTTTAAATTATCTCAGTCAAACCTAGGATTTGACAAAGATTCAAATGGGCATCGAAAAAAATCAGGAAAAAGAAAAACCAAAGCAAATAGTTTTCTTATGTCATATAGTAAGCCAATTAATTAAGTTGATAAACAAGGTCTAGACATATTCAAACTAGACAAATCATGTATCTATACCCCCTAACCCCTGAACTCTGTCTTATGAAGTCAAGCATATGAAGAGAAGTGGTTTAGGGTTTCAAACATGGAAATTTGAAAAACCTCCCAAAAACTTCATTTTAGAGTGACAAAGAAGGATACATGCTTCCCTTTTCATATTCATGTTTTAAGCTTGTTTAAATTATCTCAGTCAAACCTAGGATTTGACAAGATTCAAATGGGCATCAAAATTGAAAAAAATCAGGAAAAAGAAAAACCAAAGCAAATAGTTTTCTTATGTCATATAGTAAGCCAATTAAGTTGATAAACAAGGTCTAGACATATTCAAACTAGACAAATCATGCATGCATCTATACCCTAACCCCTAAACTCCGTCTTATGAAGTCAAGCATATGAAGAGAAGTGGTTTTGCTCCCAAAAGCTTCATTTTAGAGTGACTAATAAGAAGGATCCATGCTTACCTTTGCATTTTCATATTTTAATCTTGTTAAATCATTATCAAGCCTAGGATTTGACCAAGATACAAATGGGTGGGCACAAAATTCAAAAAAATCAGAATAATGAAAAACAAAAGCATGTAGTCTTTTTATGTCATATCGTATGCATGCATTCAAGTTAAACGAGGTCTAGGTATATCCAAACCAGACAAATCATGTATCTACCCCATGTTGATCTTATGAAGTCTAGCATGAAGAGTCGTTTGGGTTTCAAACATGGAAATTTCAAGAACATCCCAAAAGCTTCATTTTAGAGTGACTAAGAAGGATACATGCTTCCCTTTTCATTTTCATGTTTTAAACTTGTTTAAATCTTGGTCAAACCTGGGATTTGACCAAGATTCAAATATATGAGCATAAAATTCAAAAAAAAACCAAAAATGAAAACCAAGGCACGTAGTCGTCTTATGTCATATAGTAAGCAATCAATTAAGTTGATAAAAAGGTCTAGACATATTCAAACCAGGAAATCATGTATCTACACCCCCTAACGTACCCTAGCTAAACTCTGTCTTATATTATGAAGTCAAGCATGCATGAAGAGAAGTGGTTTTTGGTTTCAAACGTTTAAGCCAAAAGGTAAGCATGGATCCTCCTTATATAGTCACTGTAAAATGAAGCTTTTGGGAGGTTTGTGAAATTTCCATGTTTGAAACCCAAAACCACTTAAGACAGAGTTTATGGTTAGGTGTGTAGATACATGATTTTTCTTGTTTGAATATGTCTAGACCTTGTTTATCAACTTGAATTTTTTACTATATGATATAAGAAGGCTATATATATGTGCTTTGGTTTTTCATTTTTTGATTTCTTTTGAATTTTTTATGCCTATTTAAATCTTGGTCAAATCCTAGGTTTAAACAAGTTTAAAACATGAAAATGAAACGGTAAGCATGAATCCTTCCTTACTCACTCTAAAATGAAGGTACTTGAAAATTTTATGTTTGAAACCCAAAACCCCAGTTCTCTTCATATGTTTGACTTCATAAGACAGAGTTTAGCTAGGGTTAGGGGTAGATATATATGATATATACATGATATTTCTGCTTTGAATATGTCTAGAGATCGACCTTGTTTATCAACTTGAATGCTTACTATATGACATAAGATCAAGGCTATATATATATGTGCTTTGGTTTTTCATTTTTTTGAATTTTTCTGAATTTTTACTCCCATTTGAATCTTGGTCAAATCCTAGGTTTGACCAAGGTTAAAACAAGTTTAAAACATGGCAATGAAAAGGTAAGCATATGGATCATTCTTAGTCTCTCTAAAATGAAGCTTTTGGGAGGTTTTTGAAGTTTCCATGTTTGAAACCCAAAATCACTTCTCTTCATATGCTTGGCTTCATAAGACAAAGATTAGGGTTTAGGGGTAGATATATACATGTTTTGGGAGGTTTTTGAAATTTCCATGTTTGAAACCCAAATCCACTTCTCTTCATCCTTGACGTCTTCATAAGACAAAAGTATAGGGTTATATATATATGCATATGGGTAGATACATGATTTGTCTGGTTTGAATATGTACAAATCTTATTTATCAACTTTTGAATGCATGCTACTCTCTCAAAGAAAAACTTTTGAATGCTTACTATATGACATAAGAAGACTATATGCTTTTAAAATTCAAACATATGGTAAGCATTCTTATGTCATATAGTAAGCATTCAAGTTGATAAACAAGCAAGGTTTGGACATATCCAAACCAGACAAATCATGTATCTGCCCCCTGTCGATCTTATGAAGTCTAGCATGAAGAGAGAAGTCGTTTTTGGTTTCAAAATGGAAATTTCAAGAACATCCAAAAAGCTTCATTTTAGAGTGACTAAGAAGGATACATGCTTCCCTTTTTATTTTTATGTTTAAACTTGTTTAAATCTTGGTCAAACCTAGGATTTGTCCAAGATTCAAATATATGGGCGTAAAATTCAAAAAAACAGAAAAATTTAAAACCAAGGCACATAGTCTTCTTATGTCATATAGTAAACAATCAATTAATTAAGTTGATAAACCAGGTCTAGACATATTCAAACCAGGAAAATCATGTATCTACCCCCTAACGCCCTAGCTAAACTCTGTCTTATGAAGTCAAGCATGCATGAAGAGAAGTGGTTTTGGTTTCAAACATGGAAATTTCGAAAAACCTCCCAAGAGCTACATTTTGGAGTGACTAAGAAGGATATATAGATGCTTAATTTTTCATATTCATGATTTAAACTTGTTTAAACCATGTTCAAACCTAGGATTTGACCAAGATTCAAATGGGCATACAATTTTAAAAAAATCAAAAAATAAAAAACAATGCACATAGTATTATTATGTCATATAGTAAGCATTCAATTAAGTTGATAAAGTAGGTCTAGACATATTCAAACCAGGAAAATCATGCATCTATCCCCTAACCCTAGCTAAACTCTGTCTTATGAAGTCAAGCATGCATGAAGAGAAGTGGTTTTGGTTTCAAACGTTTAAGCCAAAAGCCCCTTTTCAAATATTTCAAACTTATTCAAATTTGGTTCAAATATGAAAGACATACAAGTTATAGCACACATAGTGCATACATTTTCACACATACTGCACTAGATGCTAACCCTATAGTTTGAGGCCATTTGGGTGACCTAGGTCGAAAAAATTCTTGGATTAGAATCGTGTTGTTCGAACCCGTAGTTGGATTTTTTGAACCTTGATCTGTAGTACTGGGTAAAACCCTAGTTTAACCTATTTAATTATATATTCGTAGGTCGATTTTTCTACCTTTTTATTATTACTAGGCACATGTGTGTTTGCCCGTCGAGTGAAACTCGGAGGAAGAGGATCACTCGGAAGGAGAGAAGAAGGGAGAGAATTATGGTGTCTCCCCTTTTTCGGGTGATGATGTTGCCTTTTGTGCGGGGTTTGTCGGTGAGCAGGAGGTGCGAGCGAAGCGAGTCGAGCGAGGCCGAGAATGAGAGAGATTTGTTTTTTTTTGTGAGAGGGACAACCGAAGGATCCAGAAGGACCCACAGACTTTAATACGCATCTGATGCGTCTTCTCTTGACAAAGAAAATGGGTGGGAGTTTGCGTACCTATTGCACGTGACTTGTGCTCAAAGTGTGGGACCTCACGCATGGGCACCACACGTAAGTGACAGACCTGTTGGTGTAAAAACTCGGTTGATTATTATAGTGCATTAGAACAAAGTTTCCTATGGATTCAAGGGTAGGAAATCCAAGTTAACTCATTTACGTGTTAAACTTGTCTATATCTTGGTCAAACCTAGGATTTGACCAAGATTCAAATGGGCAGAAAAATAAAAACAGAAAAATGAAAAACCAAATCACATAGTCTTCTTATGTCATATAGTAAGCATTAAAGTTGATAAACAAGGTCTAGACATATTAAACCAGACAAATCATGTATCTATACCCCTAACCCCTAAACTCTGTCTTATGAAGTCAAGCATGTGAAGAGAAGTGGTTTTGGATTTCAAACATGGAAATTTCAAAAACCTCCCAAAAGCTTCATTTTAGAGTGACTAAGAAGGATCCATGCTTCCCTTTTCATATTCATGTTTTAAACTTGTTTAAATTATCTTGGTCAAACCTAGGATTTGACAAGATTCAAATGGGCATCAAAATTGAAAAAAAAATTGAAAAAAGAAAAACCAAGCAAATAGTTTTCTTATGTCATATAGTAAGCATTAAAGTTGTTGATAAATAAGGTCCATACATATTCAAACCACACAAATCATGTATCTATACCCCCTAATTAACCCCTAAATTAATTAACTCTGTCTTATGAAGTCAAGCATGTGAAGAGAAGTGGTTTTGGGTTTTAAACATGGAAATTTCAAAAAACTCCCAAAAACTACATTTTAGAGTGACTAAGAAGGATACATGCTCTCCTTTTTCATATTCATGTTTTAAGCTTGTTTAAATTATCTTGGTCAAACCTAGGATTTGACAAGATTCAAATGGGCATCAAAATTGAAAAAAAGTCAGGAAAAAGAAAAACCAAAGCAAATAGTTTTCTTATGTCATATAGTAAGCCAATTAAGTTGATAAACAAGGTCTAGACATATTCAAACTAGACAAATCATGTATCTATACCCCCTAACCCCTAAACTCCGTCTTATGAAGTCAAGCATATGAAGAGAAGTGGTTTTGCTCCCAAAAGCTTCATTTTAGAGTGACTAAGAAGGATCCATGCTTACCTTTGCATTTCATATTTTAATCTTGTTTAAATCATTATCAGACCTAGGATTTGACCAAGATACAAATGGGTGGGCACAAAATTCAAAAAAACAGAATAATGAAAAACAAAAGCACGTAGTCTTCTTATGTCATATCGTATGCATTCAAGTTAAACAAGGTCTAGGTATATCCAAACCAGAAAAATCATGTATCTACCCCCTGTTGATCTTATGAAGTCTAGCATATGAAGAGAAGTCGTTTTGGGTTTCAAACATGGAAATTTCAAGAACATCCCAAAAGCTTCATTTAGAGTGACTAAGAAGGATACATGCTTCACTTTTCATTTTCATGTTTTAAACTTGTTTCAATCTTAGTCAAACCTAAGATTTGACCAAGATTCAAATATATGAGCATAAAATTCAAAAAAAACAAAAAATGAAAACCAAGGCACGTAGTCTTCTTATGTCATATAGTAAGCAATCAATTAAGTTGATAAACAAGGTCTATACATATTCAAACCAGGAAAATCATGTATCTACCCTAACCCTAGCTAAACTCTGTGTTATGAAGTCAAGCATGCATGAAGAGAAGTGGTTTTTTGGTTTCAAACGTTTAAGCCAAAGGTAAGCATGGATCCTCCTCAGTCACTGTAAAATGAAGCTTTTGGGAGGTTTGTGAAATTTCCATGTTTGAAACTCAAAACCACTTAAGACAGAGTTTATGGTTAGGTGTGTAGATACATGATTTTTCTTGTTTGAATATGTCTAGACCTTGTTTATCAACTTGAATTTTTTACTATATGATATAAGAAGGCTATATATATGTGCTTTGGTTTTTCAATTTTTGATTTCTTTCGATTTTTTTATGCCTATTTAAATCTTGGTCAAATCCTAGGTTTAAACAAGTTTAAAACATGAAAATGAAACGGTAAGCATGAATCCTTCCTTACTCTAAAATGAAGGTACTTGAAAATTTTATGTTTGAAACCCAAAACCCCGGTTCTCTTCATATGTTTGACTTCATAAGACAGAGTTTAGCTAGGGTTAGGGGTAGATATATATGATATATACATGATATTTCTGCTTTGAATATGTCTAGAGATCGACCTTGTTTATCAACTTGAATGCTTACTATATGACATAAGATCAAGGCTATATATATATGTGCTTTGGTTTTTCATTTTTTTTTTTTGAATTTTTACTCCCATTTGAATCTTGGTCAAATCCTAGGTTTGACCAAGGTTAAAACAAGTTTAAAACATGGCAATGAAAAGGTAAGCATATGGATCATTCTTAGTCTCTCTAAAATGAAGCTTTTGGGAGGTTTTTGAAGTTTCCATGTTTGAAACCCAAAATCACTTCTTTCATATGCTTGGCTTCATAAGACAAAGATTAGGGTTTAGGGGTAGATATATATACATGTTTTGGGAGGTTTTTGAAATTTCCATGTTTGAAACCCAAATCCACTTCTCTTCATCCTTGACGTCTTCATAAGACAAAAGTATAGGGTTATATATATATGCATATGGGTAGATACATGATTTGTCTGGTTTGAATATGTACAAATCTTATTTATCAACTTTTGAATACATGCTACTCTCTCAAAGAAAAACTTTTGAATGCTTACTATATGACATAAGAAGACTATATGCTTTTAAAATTCAAACATATGGTAAGCATTCTTATGTCATATAGTAAGCATTCAAGTTGATAAACAAGCAAGGTTTGGACATATCCAAACCAGACAAATCATGTATCTGCCCCCTGTCGATCTTATGAAGTCTAGCATGAAGAGAGAAGTCGTTTTTGGTTTCAAAAATGGAAATTTCAAGAACATCCAAAAAGCTTCATTTTAGAGTGACTAAGAAGGATACATGCTTCCCTTTTTATTTTTATGTTTAAACTTGTTTAAATCTTGGTCAAACCTAGGATTTGTCCAAGATTCAAATATATGGGCATAAAATTCAAAAAAAACAGAAAAATTTAAAACCAAGGCACATAGTCTTCTTATGTCATATAGTAAACAATCAATTAATTAAGTTGATAAACCAGGTCTAGACATATTCAAACCAGGAAAATCATGTATCTACCCCTAACGCCTAGCTAAACTCTGTCTTATGAAGTCAAGCATGCATGAAGAGAAGTGGTTTTGGTTTCAAACATGGAAATTTCGAAAAAACCTCCCAAGAGCTACATTTTGGAGTGACTAAGAAGGATATATAGATGCTTAATTTTTCATATTCATGATTTAAACTTGTTTAAACCATGTTCAAACCTAGGATTTGACCAAGATTCAAATGGGCATACAATTTTAAAAAAATCAAAAAAATAAAAAACAATGCACATAGTATTATTATGTCATATAGTAAGCATTCAATTAAGTTGATAAAGTAGGTCTAGACATATTCAAACCAGGAAAATCATGCATCTATCCCCTAACCCTAGCTAAACTCTGTCTTATGAAGTCAAGCATGCATGAAGAAGTGGTTTTGGTTTCAAACGTTTAAGCCAAAAGCCCCTTTTCAAATATTTCAAACTTATTCAAATTTGGTTCAAATATGAAAGACATACAAGTTATAGCACACATAGTGCATACATTTTCACACATACTGCACTAGATGCTAACCCTATAGTTTGAGGCCATTTGGGTGACCTAGGTGAAAAAATTCTTGGATTAGAATCGTGTTGTTCGAACCCCGTAGTTGGATTTTGAACCTTGATCTGTAGTACTGGGCAAAACCCTAGTTTAACCTATTTAATTATATATTCGTAGGTCGATTTTTCTACCTTTTTATTATTACTAGGCAGCACATGTGTGTTTGCCCGTCGAGTGAAACTCGGAGGAAGAGGATCACTCGGAAGGAGAGAAGGGAGAGAATTATGGTGTCTCCCCTTTTTCGGGTGATGATGTTGACTTTTGTGCAGGGGTTTGTCGGTGAGCAGGAGGTGCGAGCGAAGCGAGCGAGCTAGCGAGTCGAGCGAGGCCGAGAATGAGAGAGATTTGTTTTTTTTTTGTGAGAGGGACGACCGAAGGATCCAGAAGGACCCAGACTTCCAATACGCATCTGATGCGTCTTCTCTTGACAAAGAAAATGGCTGGGAGTTTGCGTACCTATTGCACGTGACTTGTGCTCACTGAAGTGTGGGACCTCACGCATGGGCACCACACGTAAGTGACAGACCTGTTGGTGTAAAAACTCGGTTGATTATTATAGTGCATTAGAACAAAGTTTCCTATGGATTCAAGGGTAGGAAATCCAAGTTAACTCATTTACATGTTAAACTTGTCTATATCTTGGTCAAACTAGGATTTGACCAAGATTCAAATGGGCAAAAAATAAAAACAGGAAAAATGAAAAACCAAATCACATAGTCTTCTTATGTCATATAGTAAGCATTAAAGTTGATAAACAAGGTCTAGACATATTAAACCAGACAAATCATGTATCTATACCCCTAACCCCTAAACTCTGTCTTATGAAGTCAAGCATGTGAAGAGAAGTGGTTTTGGATTTCAAACATGGAAATTTCAAAAACCTCCCAAAAGCTTCATTTTAGAGTGACTAAGAAGGATCCATGCTTCCCTTTTCATATTCATGTTTTAAACTTGTTTAAATTATCTTGGTCAAACCTAGGATTTGACAAGATTCAAATGGGCATCAAAATTGAAAAAAAAAATTGAAAAAAGAAAAACCAAGCAAATAGTTTTCTTATGTCATATAGTAAGCATTAAAGTTGTTGATAAATAAGGTCCATACATATTCAAACCACACAAATCATGTATCTATACCCCCTAATTAACCCCTAAATTAATTAACTCTGTCTTATGAAGTCAAGCATGTGAAGAGAAGTGGTTTTGGGTTTAAACATGGAAATTTCAAAAAACTCCCAAAAACTACATTTTAGAGTGACTAAGAAGGATACATGCTCCTCTTTTCATATTCATGTTTTAAGCTTGTTTAAATTATCTTGGTCAAACCTAGGATTTGACAAGATTCAAATGGGCATCAAAATTGAAAAAAAGTCAGAAAAAAGAAAAACCAAAGCAAATAGTTTTCTTATGTCATATAGTAAGCCAATTAAGTTGATAAACAAGGTCTAGACATATTCAAACTAGACAAATCATGTATCTATACCCCTAACCCCTAAACTCCGTCTTATGAAGTCAAGCATATGAAGAGAAGTGGTTTTGCTCCCAAAAGCTTCATTTTAGAGTGACTAAGAAGGATCCATGCTTACCTTTGCATTTTCATATTTTAATCTTGTTTAAATCATTATCAGACCTAGGATTTGACCAAGATACAAATGGGTGGGCACAAAATTCAAAAAAAACAGAATAATGAAAAACAAAAGCACGTAGTCTTCTTATGTCATATCGTATGCATTCAAGTTAAACAAGGTCTAGGTATATCCAAACCAGAAAAATCATGTATCTACCCCCTGTTGATCTTATGAAGTCTAGCATATGAAGAGAAGTCGTTTTGGGTTTCAAACATGGAAATTTCAAGAACATCCCAAAAGCTTCATTTTAGAGTGACTAAGAAGGATACATGCTTCACTTTTCATTTTCATGTTTTAAACTTGTTTCAATCTTAGTCAAACCTAAGATTTGACCAAGATTCAAATATATGAGCATAAAATTCAAAAAAAACAAAAAATGAAAACCAAGGCACGTAGTCTTCTTATGTCATATAGTAAGCAATCAATTAAGTTGATAAACAAGGTCTATACATATTCAAACCAGGAAAATCATGTATCTACCCTAACCATCTAAACTCTGTGTTATGAAGTCAAGCATGCATGAAGAGAAGTGGTTTTTGGTTTCAAACGTTTAAGCCAAAAGGTAAGCATGGATCCTCCTCAGTCACTGTAAAATGAAGCTTTTGGGAGGTTTGTGAAATTTCCATGTTTGAAACTCAAAACCACTTAAGACAGAGTTTATGGTTAGGTGTGTAGATACATGATTTTTCTTGTTTGAATATGTCTAGACCTTGTTTATCAACTTGAATTTTTTACTATATGATATAAGAAGGCTATATATATGTGCTTTGGTTTTTCAATTTTTGATTTCTTTCGATTTTTTTATGCCTATTTAAATCTTGGTCAAATCCTAGGTTTAAACAAGTTTAAAACATGAAAATGAAACGGTAAGCATGAATCCTTCCTTACTCACTCTAAAATGAAGGTACTTGAAAATTTTATGTTTGAAACCCAAAACCCCAGTTCTCTTCATATGTTTGACTTCATAAGACAGAGTTTAGGGTTAGGGGTAGATATATATGATATATACATGATATTTCTGCTTTGAATATGTCTAGAGATCGACCTTGTTTATCAACTTGAATGCTTACTATATGACATAAGATCAATATATATATATGTGCTTTGGTTTTTCATTTTTTTTGAATTTTTCTGAATTTTTACTCCCATTTGAATCTTGGTCAAATCCTAGGTTTGACCAAGGTTAAAACAAGTTTAAAACATGGCAATGAAAAGGTAAGCATATGGATCATTCTTAGTCTCTAAAATGAAGCTTTTGGGAGGTTTTGAAGTTTCCATGTTTGAAACCCAAAATCACTTCTCTTCATATGCTTGGCTTCATAAGACAAAGATTAGGGTTTAGGGGTAGATATATATACATGTTTTGGGAGGTTTTTGAAATTTCCATGTTTGAAACCCAAATCCACTTCTCTTCATCCTTGACGTCTTCATAAGACAAAAGTATAGGGTTATATATATATGCATATGGGTAGATACATGATTTGTCTGGTTTGAATATGTACAAATCTTATTTATCAACTTTTGAATGCATGCTACTCTCTCAAAGAAAAACTTTTGAATGCTTACTATATGACATAAGAAGACTATATGCTTTTAAAATTCAAACATATGGTAAGCATTCTTATGTCATATAGTAAGCATTCAAGTTGATAAACAAGCAAGGTTTGGACATATCCAAACCAGACAAATCATGTATCTGCCCCCTGTCGATCTTATGAAGTCTAGCATGAAGAGAGAAGTCGTTTTGGTTTCAAAAATGGAAATTTCAAGAACATCCAAAAAGCTTCATTTTAGAGTGACTAAGAAGGATACATGCTTCCCTTTTTATTTTTATGTTTAAACTTGTTTAAATCTTGGTCAAACCTAGGATTTGTCCAAGATTCAAATATATGGGCGTAAAATTCAAAAAAACAGAAAAATTTAAAACCAAGGCACATAGTCTTCTTATGTCATATAGTAAACAATCAATTAATTAAGTTGATAAACCAGGTCTAGACATATTCAAACCAGGAAAATCATGTATCTACCCCCTAACGCCCTAGCTAAACTCTGTCTTATGAAGTCAAGCATGCATGAAGAGAAGTGGTTTTGGTTTCAAACATGGAAATTTCGAAAAAACCTCCCAGAGCTACATTTTGGAGTGACTAAGAAGGATATATAGATGCTTAATTTTTCATATTCATGATTTAAACTTGTTTAAACCATGTTCAAACCTAGGATTTGACCAAGATTCAAATGGACATACAATTTTAAAAAAATCAAAAAAATAAAAAACAATGCACATAGTATTATTATGTCATATAGTAAGCATTCAATTAAGTTGATAAAGTAGGTCTAGACATATTCAAACCAGGAAAATCATGCATCTATCCCCTAACCCTAGCTAAACTCTGTCTTATGAAGTCAAGCATGCATGAAGAGAAGTGGTTTTTGGTTTCAAACGTTTAAGCCAAAAGCCCCTTTTCAAATATTTCAAACTTATTCAAATTTGGTTCAAATATGAAAGACATACAAGTTATAGCACACATAGTGCATACATTTTCACACATACTGCACTAGATGCTAACCCTATAGTTTGAGGCCATTTGGGTGACCTAGGTCGAAAAAATTCTTGGATTAGAATCGTGTTGTTCGAACCCCGTAGTTGGATTTTTTGAACCTTGATCTGTAGTACTGGGTAAAACCCTAGTTTAACCTATTTAATTATATATTCGTAGGTCGATTTTTCTACCTTTTTATTATTACTAGGCAGCACATGTGTGTTTGCCCGTCGAGTGAAACTCGGAGGAAGAGGGATCACTCGGAAGGAGAGAAGAAGAGAATTATGGTGTCTCCCCTTTTTCGGGTGATGATGTTGACTTTTGTGCAGGGTTTGTCAGTGAGCAGGAGGTGCGAGCGAGCGAGCGTCGAGCGAGGCCGAGAATGAGAGAGATTTGTTTTTTTTGTGAGAGGGACGACCGAAGGATCCGAAGGACCCAGAGACTTCCAATACGCATCCTGATGCGTCTTCTCTTGACAAAGAAAATGGTGGGAGTTTGCGTACCTATTGCACGTGACTTGCGCACTGAAGTGTGGGACCTCACGCATGGGCACCACACGTAAGTGACAGACCTGTTGGTGTAAAAGCTCGGTTGATTATTATAGTGCATTAGAACAAAGTTTCCTATGGATTCAAGGGTAGGAAATCCAAGTTAACTCATTTACGTGTTAAACTTGTCTATATCTTGGTCAAACCTAGGATTTGACCAAGATTCAAATGGGCAGAAAAATAAAACAGAAAAATGAAAAACCAAATCACATAGTCTTCTTATGTCATATAGTAAGCATTAAAGTTGATAAACAAGGTCTAGACATATTAAACCAGACAAATCATGTATCTATACCCCTAACCCCTAAACTCTGTCTTATGAAGTCAAGCATGTGAAGAGAAGTGGTTTTGGATTTCAAACATGGAAATTTCAAAAACCTCCCAAAAGCTTCATTTTAGAGTGACTAAGAAGGATCCATGCTTCCCTTTTCATATTCATGTTTTAAACTTGTTTAAATTATCTTGGTCAAACCTAGGATTTGACAAGATTCAAATGGGCATCAAAATTGAAAAAAAAATTGAAAAAAGAAAAACCAAAAATAGTTTTCTTATGTCATATAGTAAGCATTAAAGTTGTTGATAAATAAGGTCCATACATATTCAAACCACACAAATCATGTATCTATACCCCCTAATTAACCCCTAAATTAATTAACTCTGTCTTATGAAGTCAAGCATGTGAAGAGAAGTGGTTTTGGGTTTCAAACATGGAAATTTCAAAAAACTCCCAAAAACTACATTTTAGAGTGACTAAGAAGGATACATGCTATGGTGGACCTCATACTAGTATGTGGGGTCACGTATAAGCAAGTGGGCGGCCCTTTAAGGAGAAGTGGGACCCACTGTGTTTTGGCCGACCCACTATCTTGTTGGTAGGCCCACTTATATGGTGGACCCCACATACTAGTTGGGGCCCCTTTAACAGGAAAGTGGGACCCATGTGTTTTTTGGGCCCACTATCTTGTTGGGCCCGCACTTGCTATATGGTGGTCCCACATACTAAATGGGCCGGCCCTTTAAGAGGAAAGTGGGACCCACGTGTTTTTGGCCCGGCCCACTATCTTGTTGGGCCGGCCCTGCTATATGGTGGACCCCACATACTAATTGGGCCGGCCCTTTACCAGGAAGTGGGACCCACCTGTGTTTTGGACCCACTATCTTGTTGGGCAGGCCAGCTTGCTATATGGTGGACCCCACATACTAAATGGGGCGGCCCTTTAACGGAAAGTGGGACCCTGTGTTTTTGGCCCGGCCCACTATTTTGTTGGGCCGGCCCACTTGCTGTATGGTGGACCCCACAAACGAAATGGGCGACCCTTTATTGGAAAGTGGGACCCACTGTGTTTTTGGCCCGGCCCACTGCTTGTTGGGCCGGCCCACTTGCTATACGGTGGACCCCACACACTAAATGGGCCGGCCCTTTAACGGGAAAGTGGGACCCACGTGTTTTTGGCCCGGTCCACTTGCTTCTTGGGCGGCCCAGTTGCTGTAAGAGTGGACCCCACATGTTAAATGGGCGGCCCATTTAAGTTTTGACCGATCAACCTTAGAGGTTAGGCCCGGCCCACGTAACTAATGGACCAGCCCAGCTATATAGTTGACCGGTCAAACTATGTCATCTGGCCCGGCCCGCTTAAGACGTGGCAGGCCTCGTGTGGGCCTACCATCTACCACGGGGTTTCGGCGGTTAACGCCGTTAACTGCGAGTTAACGGCGTCTGCCACGTGTCAGTTTGCATGACGTCAGCAGTCAACGGGCTCCCGAAAACACTTCCGCAACGGTCCGATTTTCCGTGGCGGAAGGGCGCCCAAGCGCGACGGACCGAAAAAATCGTCGTTGGACTTTGCCTGACGCAGTTTCGACAACGGAACCCATATCGTCGGGTTAGGCCCATAGGCGACGAAAAATACCCCTTAGCGGACGATTTTGAGACGTTGTCTATCAGAACTTTTCTTGTAGTGATAGATGAATAGTGATACAAAACTCATATGAATCTCAATCATGTAAGGCAGCTCATGAGATTATTGTATTGAAGTACATAGGAGAGATGAACCACATAGCTACCGGTACAGCCCCGAGCCTCGATGGAGAACTACTCCCTCCTCATGGGAGCAGCAGCGGTGATGAAGATGGCGGTGGAGATGCCAGCGGTGTCGATGGAGAAGCCTTCCGGGGCACTTCCCCGTCCGGCGGGTGCCGGAACAGAGACTCCTGTCCCCAGATCTTGGCTTCGCGATGGCGGCTACGGAAGGTTTCGTACCGTGGCTTCCTCCGTCGGGGTTTTAGGTCAGGACCTTTAAATAGGCGAAAGGGGAGCCTCGGAGGGGCACGGTTGCCCTCACCACCAGGTGGCGCGGCCAGGGCCTGGGCCCGCGCCGGGTGTGTGTGGGGCCCCCCAGGCCCATCTCTGCCCCTCTTCGGTGATCTGAAGCTTCCGGAAAAATAGGAACCTGGGCGTTGATTTCGTCCAATTCCGAGAATATTTCGTTACTAGGATTTCTGAAACCAAAAACAGCAAAACAGGAACTGGCACTTCGGCATCTTGTTAATAGGTTAGTTCCAGAAAATGCACAAATATGACATAAAGTGTGCATAAAACATGTAGGTATCATCAATAAAGTAGCATGGAACATAAGAAATTATCGATACGTTGGAGACGTATCACATAGCAACTCACATGATATTCAACAATAGTTGATGGCGTTCCCCAGAAGCATGGTTATCGCACAACAAGCAACTTAATAAGAGATAAAGTGCATAAGTACATATTCAATACTACGATAGTTTTTAAGGCTATTTTGTCCCATGAGCTATATATTGCAAGGTGAATGATGGAATTTTAAAGGTAGCACTCAAGCAATTTACTTTGGAATGGCGGAGAAATACCATGTAGTAGGTAGATATGGTGGACACAAATGGCATAGTAGTTGGCTCAAGGATTTTGGATGCATGAGAAGTATTCCCTCTCGATACAAGGTTTAGGCTAGCAAGGTTATTTGAAGCAAACTCAAGGATGAACCGGTGCAGCAAAACTCACATAAAAGACATATTGTAAACATTATAAGACTCTACACCGTCTTCCTTGTTGTTCAAAACTCAATACTAGATATTATCTAGACCTTAGAGAGACCAAATATGCAAATCAAATTTTAGCAAGCTCTATGTATTTCTTCATTAATGGGTGCAAAGCATATGATGCAAGAGCTTAAACATGAGCACAACAATTGCCAAGCATCACATTATCCAAGACATTTTAGAATTACTACATGTAGCATTTTCCAATTCCAACCATATAACAATTTAACGAAGAAGAAACTTCGCCTTGAACATTATGAGTAAAGCCTAAGGACATATTTGTCCATATGCAACAGGAGCGTGTCTCTCTCCCACAAAGTGAATGCTAGGATCCATTTTATTCAAACAAAAACAAAAACAAAAACAAACCGACGCTCCAAGTAAAGAACACAAGATGTGATTGAATAAAAATATAGTTTCAGGGGAGGAACCTGATGATGTTGTCGATGAAGGGGATGCCTTGGGCATCCCCAAGCTTAGACGCTTGAGTCTTCTTAAAATATGCAGGGTGAACCACGGGGCATCCCCAAGCTTAGAGCTTTCACTCCTCTTGATCATAGTATATCATACTCCTCTCTTGACCCTTGAAAACTTCCTTCACACCAAACTTCAAGCAAACTCATTAGAGGGTTAGTGCACAATTAATAATTCACACATTCAGAGGTGACACAATCATTCTTTACACTTCTGGACATTGCATAAAGCTACTGGACATTAATGGATCAAAGAAATAAATCCAACATAGCAAAAGAGGCAATGCGAAATAAAAGGCAGAATCTGTCAAAAACAGAACAGTCCGTAAAGACGAATTTTAAAATGGCACCAGACTTGCTCAAATGGAAAAACTCAAAACTAATGAAAGTTGCGTACATATCTGAGGATCACGCTCGTAAATTGGCAGATTTTTTCGAATTTTCTACAGAGACTTGTGCCCAGATTCGTGACAGACAGCAATGCTGTTTCTGCGCAGCGATCCCAAATATAACATCAACTTTGACATAGAAACTTTACTTGGCACAAAAACATGATAAGGAGAGGTTGCTACAGTAGTAAACAACTTCCAAGACTCAACAAAACAAAAAATAGCTGTAGTAAAAACATGGGTTGTCTCCCATAAGCGCTTTTCTTTAACGCCTTTCAGCTAGGCGCAGAAAGTGCAAATCAAGTAACATCGAGTAGAAGCATCAACATCATAACTTGTTCTAATAATAGAATCAAAAGACAACTTCATTCTCTTTCTAGGAAGTGTTCCATACCTTTCTTGAGAGGAAATTGATATTTAATATTACCTTCCCTCATATCAATAACAGCACCAACAGTTCGAAGAAAAGGTCTTCCCAACACAATAGGACAAGATGCATTGCATTCGATATCCAAGACAACAAAATCAACGGGGACAAGGTTATTGTTAACCGTAATGTGCACATTATCAATCCTCCCCAAAGGTTTCTTTTTAACATTATCGGCAAGATTAACATCCAAATAACAATTCTTCAATGGTGGCAAGTCAAGCATATCATAAATCTTTTTAGGCATAACAGAAATACTTGCACCAAGATCACATAAAGCATTACATTCAAAGTCATTGAATTTCATTTTAATGATGGGCTCCCAACCATCTTCTAACTTTCTAGGAATAGAAGTTTCAAGTTTTAGTTTCTCTTCTCTAGCTTTTATGAGAGCATTTGTAATATGTTTTGTAAAGGCTAAATTTATAGCGCTAGCATTAGGACTTTTAGCAAGTTTTTGTAAGAACTTTATAACTTCAGAGATGTGGCAATCATCAAAATCTAAATCATTATGAGCTACAGCAATGGGATCATTGTTCCCAAGGTTGGAAAAAATTTCAGCAGTTTTATCACAAGCAGTTTCAGCAGTTTAGCAATTTCAGGCAGTTTTGTACGCTTTGCACTAGGAGTAGAAACATTGCCAACACCAATTATTTTACCATTGATAGTAGGAGGTGCAGCAACATGTGAATCATTATCATTACTAATGGTGGTAATAGTCCAAACTTTAGCTACATTATTCTCTTTAGCTAGTTTTTCATTTTCTTCTCTATCCCACCTAGCAATTCAGCCATTAATCTTATATTCTCATTAATTCTAACTTGGATGGCATTTGCTGTAGTAGTAATCTTATTATCAATATCATCAGGTTTAGCAGCCATTTTATTAATTAAAGAGGATTGTGATGCGGACATGTATGAGATTCGGGTTTCAGCATTTGAAATTTTAGTTTGCAGACCAGAAATCTCCCTATTCAAGTTTTCAAGTTGATTTCCTATATTTTTCAACAAGGTAGATTGTTCATTCATAGTTTTAGTAAACAATTGATTTTGCTCATATTGTGATTGCATAAAGTTTTTAGTGGATCTTTCAATTTCTAGCATCCTTTCCTCATATCTACCATAAGTATTACCATAATTATTACTACTAGCAGGATATGGCCTATAGTTATTACCAGAGTTGTTCCTATAAGCATTGTTGTTGAAATTATTATTTTTAATGAAATTCACATCAACATTTTCTCTTTGAGCAACCAATGAAGCTAAAGGAACATTATTTGGATCAACATTAGATCTACCATTCACAAGCATAGACATAATCACATCAATCTTATCACTCAAGGAAGAGGTTTCTTCAACAGAATTTACATTCTTACCTTGTGGAGCTCTTTCCGTGTGCCATTCAGAGTAATTTATCATCATATCATCAAGAAGTTTTGTAGCCGCCCCCAAAGTGATGGACATAAAGGTACCTCCAGCAGCTGAATCCAATAAATTCCGCGAAGAAAAATTTAGTCCTGCATAGAAGGTTTGGATGATCATCCAAGTAGTCAGTCCATGGGTTGGGCAATTCTTTACCAAAGTTTTCATTCTCTCCCATGCTTGAGCAACATGTTCAGTATCTAATTGCTTAAAATTCATTATGCTACTTCTCAAAGATATAATTTTAGCGGGAGGATAATATCTACCAATAAAAGCATCCTTACATTTAGTCCATGAATCAATACTATTCTTAGGCAAAGATAGCAACCAATCTTTAGCTCTTCCTCTTAATGAGAAAGGAAACACTTTCAATTTAATAATATCACCATCTACATCCTTATACTTTTGCATTTCACATAGTTCAACAAAATTATTGAGATGGGCAGCAGCATCATCAGAACTAACACCAGAAAATTGATCTCTCATAACCAGGTTGATACGTCTCCAACGTATCGATAATTTCTTATGTTCCATGCTACTTTATTGATGATACCTACATGTTTTATGCACATTATATGTCGTATTTACGCATTTTACGGAACTAACCTATTAACAAGATGCCGAAGTGCCGTTCCTGTTTTTACTGCTGTTTTTGGTTTCAGAAATCCTAGTAACGAAATATTCTCGGAATCGGACGAAATCAACGCCCGAGTTCCTATTTTGCCGGAAGCATCCAGAACACACGAGAACCGCCGGAGGGGGCACGGGCCCACAAACCACGGGCCGGCGCGGCCGAGGGGGCCGCGCCACCCTATGGTGTGGGCACCCATCGACCCTCTGCGCCGCCTCTTCGCCTATAAAAAGCCCCTGCGTCGAAAACCCTTACGGAGGAAGCCACGGTACGCGAAACCTTCCAGAGCGCCGCCATCGCGAAGCCAAGATGCGGGACGGAGTCTCTGTTCCGGCACCCTGCCGGACGGGGGTGCCCCCGGAAGGCTTCTCCATCAACACCCTGCCATCTCCGCCATCTTCATCAACGCTGCTGCTGCTCCCATGAAGAGGGAGTAGTTCTCCATCGAGGCTCGGGGCTGTACCGGTAGCTATGTGGTTCATCTCTCTCTATGTACTTCAATACAATAATCTCATGAGCTGCCTTACATGATTGAGATTCATATGATGATGCTTGTAATCTAGATGTCATTGTGCTAGTCAAGTGAGTTTTACTTATGTGATCTCCGGAGACTCCTTGTCCCACGTGTGTAAAGGTGACAGTGTGTGCACCGTGTGGGTCTCTTAGGCTATATTTCACAGAATACTTATTCACTGTTATGAATGGCATAGTGAAGTGCTTATTTATATCTCTTTATGATTGCAATGTGTTTTGTATCACAATTTATCTATGTGCTACTCTAGTGATGTTATTAAAGTAGTTTTATTCCTCCTACACGGTGTAATGGTGACAGTGTGTGCACTCGTGTTAGTACTTGGTTTATGCTATGATCATGATCTCTTGTAGATTGCGAAGTTAACTATTGCTATGATAGTATTGATGTGTATTATTCCTCCTACATAAGCATGAAGGTGACAGTGTGCATGCTATGTTAGTACTTGGTTTAGTCGTTTCGATCTTTCATGCACTCTAAGGTTATTTAAATATGAACATTGAATTGTGGAGCTTGTTAACTCCGGCATTGAGGGTTCGTGTAATCCTACGCAATGTGTTCATCATCCAACAAGAGAGTGTAGAGTATGCATTTATCTATTCATTATGTGATCAATGTTGAGAGTGTCCACTAGTGAAAGTCTAATCCCTAGGCCTTGTTCTAAATACTACTATCGCTTTGCTTATTTTTGTTTCTACTACTCTTGCTTGTTTACATGTTTACTTCCTACAATATTACTACCATCAACTGCACGCCAGTAAGCTATTTTCTGGCGCCGTACTACTGCTCATATTCATTCATACCACTTGTATTTCACTATCTCTTCGCCGAACTAGTACACCTATTAGGTGTGTTGGGGACACAAGAGACTTCTTGTTTTGTGGTTGCAGGGTTGCATGAGAGGGATATCTTTGACCTCTTCCTCCCTGAGTTCGATAAACCTTGGGTAATCCACTTAAGGGAAACTTGTTGCTGTTCTACAAACCTCTGCTCTTGGAGGCCCAACACTGTCTACAAGAATAGAAGCACCCGTAGACATCAAGCACTTTTCTGGCGCCGTTGCCGGGGAGGAAAGGTAAAAGGCACTCATACTTCGGTTCCAGGTAACAGTACTTTTCTGGCGCCATTGTGTGTGTGCTCGAAGCTATTTCCTTTAGACTCTGCAATTGCGACATTTGGTTTCTTGTTTACACTAGTTAGGCATAATGGACAACAATGACCTTTTTATTCTATTTCCTGATTTAAGACATGGATGGTTTGATGCGAAAATTAAAAAACCCATGGAACATATTAATATGAATACTTTGAACACTATTGTTGCTAATGCTATGGAAAATTCTAAGCTTGGGGAAGCTGGCTTTGATGAGCATGATATTTTTAGTCCCCCAAGCATTGAGGAGAAAATTTACTTTGATGATACTTTGCCTCCCATTTATGATGATTATAATGATAGTAGTCTTTTGTTACCACCTGTTATGGAGGATAAATTTGATTATGATTACAATATACCTCCTATATTTGATAGCTACTTTGTTGAATTTGCTCCCACTACAATTAATAAGAATGACTATGCTTATGTTGGGAGTAGTAATTATTTTATGCATGAGACTCATGATAAGAATGCTTTATGTGATAGTTATATTGTTGAGTTTGCTCATGTTGCTACTGAAAGTTATTATGAGAGAGGAAAATATGGTTGTAAAAAATTTCATGTTACTAAAACACCTCTCTATGTGCTGAAATTTTTGAAGCTACACTTGTTTTATCTTCCTATGCTTGTTACTTTGCTCTTCATGAACTTGTTTATTTACAAGATTCCTATGCATAGGAAGCATGTTAGACTTAAATGTGTTTTGAATTTGCCTCTTGATGCTCTCTTTTGCTTCAACTTCTATTTCTTGCGAGTGCATCATTAAAACTGTGAGCCCATCTTAATGGCTATAAAGAAAGAACTTCTTGGGAGATAACCCATGTGTTATTTTGCTACAGTACTTTGTCTTATATTTGTGTCTTGGAAGTTGTTTACTACTGTAGCAACCTCTCCTTATCATGTTTTTGTGCCAAGTAAAGTTTCTATGCTAAAGTTGATGTTATATTTGGGATCGCTGCGCAGAAACAGCATTGCTGTCTGTCACGAATCTGGGCACAGGCCTCTGTAGAAAATTCGAAAAAATCTGCCAATTTACGAGCGTGATCCTCAGATATGTACGCAACTTTCATTAGTTTTGAGTTTTTCCATTTGAGCAAGTCTGGTGCCATCTTAAAATTCGTCTTTACGGACTGTTCTGTTTTTGACAGATTCTGCCTTTTATTTCGCATTGCCTCTTTTGCTATGTTGGATTCATTTCTTTGATCCATTAATGTCCAGTAGTTTTATGCAATGTCCAGAAGTGTAAAGAATGATTGTGTCACCTCTGAACATGTAAATTTTTATTGTGCACTAACTCTCTAATGAGTTTGCTTGAAGTTTGGTGTGAAGGAAGTTTTCAAGGGTCAAGAGAGTATGATATACTATGATCAAGAGGAGTGAAAGCTCTAAGCTTGGGGATGCCCCCGTGGTTCACCCTGCATATTCTAGAAGACTCAAGCGTCTAAGCTTGGGGATGCCCAAGGCATCCCCTTCTTCATCGACAACATCATCAGGTTCCTCCCCTGAAACTATATTTTTATTCAGTCACATCTTGTGTTCTTTACTTGGAGCGTCGGTTTGTTTTGTTTTTGTTTTTGTTTTTGTTTTGTTTGAATAAATGCTTGTGTGGGAGAGAGACACGCTCCGCTGGTTCGTATGAACACATGTGTTCTTAGCTCATAATATTCATGGCGAAGTTTCCTCTTCGTTAAATTGTTATATGGTTGGAATTGGAAAAATGCTACATGTAGTAATTCTAAAATGTCTTGGATAATGTGATACTTGGCAATTGTTGTGCTCATGTTTAAGCTCTTGCATCATATGCTTTGCACCCATTAATGAAGAAATACATAGAGCTTGCTAAAATTTGATTTGCATATTTGGTCTCTCTAAGGTCTAGATAATATCTAGTATTGAGTTTTGAACAACAAGGAAGACGGTGTAGAGTCTTATAATGTTTACAATATGTCTTTTATGTGAGTTTTGCTGCACCGTTTCATCCTTGAGTTTGCTTCAAATAACCTTGCTAGCCTAAACCTTGTATCGAGAGGGAATACTTCTCATGCATCCAAAATCCTTGAGCCAACTACTATGCCATTTGTGTCCACCATACCTACCTACTACATGGTATTTCTCCGCCATTCCAAAGTAAATTGCTTGAGTGCTACCTTTAAACAATTCAAAAGTTATTACCTCTTATTTGTGTCAATGTTTTATAGCTCATGAGGAAGTATGTGGTGTTTTATCTTTCGATCTTGTCATTTACTTTTGACAGACTTTCACAATGGACTAGTGGCTTCATCCGCTTATCCAATAATTTTGCAAAAAGAGCTGGCAATGAGGTTCCCAGCCTCAATTAATTAACTTGCATTAATAATTCTCTTCACATGTTTTGCTCTGATTTATCAGTAAGCAACTTAAATTTGCAAATAGACACTCCTCCATGGTATGTGAATGTTGGAAGGCACCCGAGGATTCGGTTAGCCATGGCTTGTGTAAGCAAAGGTTGGGAGGAGTGTCATCCATAAATAAAGAAAAACTAAACTAAAGTACATGTGTAAACAAAAGAGAAGAGGGATGATCTACCTTGCTGGTAGAGATAACGTCCTTCATGGGAGCCGCTCTTGAAAGTCTGGTTGATGAGGTAGTTAGAGTGCCCACTACCATTCGTTGACAACAACAAACACCTCTCAAAATTTTACTTTTATGCTCTCTTTATGTTTTCAAAACCAAAGCTCTAGCACAAATATAGCAATCGATGCTTTCCTCTTTGAAGGACCTTTCTTTTACTTTTATGTTGAGTCAGTTCACCTATCTCTCTCCACCTCAAGAAGCAAACACTTGTGTGAACTGTGCATTGATTCCTACATACTTGCATATTGCATTTGTTATATTACTTTATGTTGACAATATCCATGAGATATACATGTTATAAGTTGAAAGCAACCGCTGAAACTTAATCTTCCTTTGTGTTGCTTCAATACCTTTACTTCGATTTATTGCTTTATGAGTTAACTCTTATGCAAGACTTATTGATGCTTGTCTTGAAAGTACTATTCATGAAAAGTCTTTGCTTTATGATTCACTTGTTTACTCATGTCATTACCATTGTTTTGATCGCTGCATTCATTACATATGTTTACAAATAGTATGATCAAGATTATGATGGCATGTCACTTCAGAAATTATCTTTGTTATCGTTTTACCTGCTCGGGACGAGCAGAACTGGGGATGCTGATACGTCTCCAACGTATCGATAATTTCTTATGTTCCATGCTACTTTATTGATGATACCTACATGTTTTATGCACATTATATGTCGTATTTACGCATTTTACGGACTAACCTATTAACAAGATGCCGAAGTGCCAGTTCCTGTTTTCTGCTGTTTTTGGTTTCAGAAATCCTAGTAACGAAATATTCTCGAATCGGACGAAATCAACGCCCGGGTTCCTATTTTGCCGGAAGCATCCAGAACACACGAGCGCGAGAGAGGGGGCACGGGCCCACCAAACCACGAGGCCGGCGCGGCCGGGGGCGCCACCCTATGGTGTGGGCACCCCTTCGCCCCTCTGCGCCGCCTCTTCGCCTATAAAAAGCCCCTGCGTCGAAAACCCTTACGGAGGAAGCCACGATACGCGAAACCTTCCAGAGCCGCCGCCATCGAAGCCAAGATCTGGGGGACGGAGTCTGTTCCGGCACCCTGCCGGACGGGAAGTGCCCCCGGAAGGCTTCTCCATCAACACCGCTGCCATCTCCACCGCCATCTTCATCACGCTCTGCTCCCATGAAGAGGAGTAGTTCTCCATCGAGGCTCGGGGCTGTACCGGTAGCTATGTGGTTCATCTCTCTCTATGTACTTCAATACAATAATCTCATGAGCTGCCTTACATGATTGAGATTCATATGATGATGCTTGTAATCTAGATGTCATTGTGCTAGTCAAGTGAGTTTTACTTATGTGATCTCCGGAGACTCCTTGTCCCACGTGTGTAAAGGTGACAGTGTGTGCACCGTGTGGGTCTCTTAGGCTATATTTCACAGAATACTTATTCACTGTTATGAATGGCATAGTGAAGTGCTTATTTATATCTCTTTATGATTGCAATGTGTTTTGTATCACAATTTATCTATGTGCTACTCTAGTGATGTTATTAAAGTAGTTTTATTCCTCCTACACGGTGTAATGGTGACAGTGTGTGCACTCGTGTTAGTACTTGGTTTATGCTATGATCATGATCTCTTGTAGATTGCGAAGTTAACTATTGCTATGATAGTATTGATGTGTATTATTCCTCCTACATAAGCATGAAGGTGACAGTGTGCATGCTATGTTAGTACTTGGTTTAGTCGTTTCGATCTTTCATGCACTCTAAGGTTATTTAAATATGAACATTGAATTGTGGAGCTTGTTAACTCCGGCATTGAGGGTTCGTGTAATCCTACGCAATGTGTTCATCATCCAACAAGAGAGTGTAGAGTATGCATTTATCTATTCATTATGTGATCAATGTTGAGAGTGTCCACTAGTGAAAGTCTAATCCCTAGGCCTTGTTCCTAAATCTGCTATCGCTGCTTGTTCTGTTTTACTGAATTACTACTGCTGCGTTACTACTGCATGTTTACTTCCTACAATATTACTACCATCAACTGCACGCCAGCGAGCTATTTTCTGGCGCCGTACTACTGCTCATATTCATTCATACCACTTGTATTTCACTATCTCTTCGCCGAACTAGTACACCTATTAGGTGTGTTGGGGACACAAGAGACTTCTTGCTTTGTGGTTGCAGGGTTGCATGAGAGGGATATCTTTGACCTCTTCCTCCCTGAGTTCGATAAACCTTGGGTAATCCACTTAAGGGAAACTTGCTTGCTGTTCTACAAACCTCTGCTCTTGGAGGCCCAACACTGTCTACAAGAATAGAAGCACCCGTAGACATCAAGCACTTTTAAAGCGCCGTTGCCGGGGAGGAAAGGTAAAAGGCACTCATACTTCGGTTCCAGGTAACAGTACTTTTCTGGCGCCATTGTGTGTGTGCTCGAAGCTATTTCCTTTAGACTCTGCAATCGCGACATTTGGTTTCTTGTTTACACTAGTTAGGCATAATGGACAACAATGACCTTTTTATTCTATTTCCTGATTTAAGACATGGATGGTTTGATGCGAAAATTAAAAAACCCATGGAACATATTAATATGAATACTTTGAACACTATTGTTGCTAATGCTATGGAAAATTCTAAGCTTGGGAAGCTGGCTTTGATGAGCATGATATTTTTAGTCCCCCAAGCATTGAGGAGAAAATTTACTTTGATGATACTTTGCCTCCCATTTATGATGATTATAATGATAGTAGTCTTTTGTTACCACCTGTTATGGAGGATAAATTTGATTATGATTACAATATACCTCCTATATTTGATAGCTACTTTGTTGAATTTGCTCCCACTACAATTAATAAGAATGACTATGCTTATGTTGGGAGTAGTAATTATTTTATGCATGAGACTCATGATAAGAATGCTTTATGTGATAGTTATATTGTTGAGTTTGCTCATGTTGCTACTGAAAGTTATTATGAGAGAGGAAAATATGGTTGTAAAAATTTCATGTTACTAAAACACCTCTCTATGTGCTGAAATTTTTGAAGCTACACTTGTTTTATCTTCCTATGCTTGTTACTTTGCTCTTCATGAACTTGTTTATTTACAAGATTCCTATGCATAGGAAGCATGTTAGACTTAAATGTGTTTTGAATTTGCCTCTTGATGCTCTCTTTTGCTTCAACCTATTTCTTGCGAGTGCATCATTAAAACTGCTGAGGCCATCTTAATGGCTATAAAGAAAGAACTTCTTGGGAGATAACCCATGTGTTATTTTGCTACAGTACTTTGTCTTATATTTGTGTCTTGGAAGTTGTTTACTACTGTAACCTCTCCTTATCATGTTTTTGTGCCAAGTAAAGTTTCTATGCTAAAGTTGATGTTATATTTGGGATCGCTGCGCAGAAACAGCATTGCTGTCTGTCACGAATCTGGGCACAGGCCTCTGTAGAAAATTCGAAAAAATCTGCCAATTTACGAGCGTGATCCTCAGATATGTAGGCAACTTTCATTAGTTTTGAGTTTTTCCATTTGAGCAAGTCTGGTGCCATCTTAAAATTCGTCTTTACGGACTGTTCTGTTTTTGACAGATTCTGCCTTTTATTTCGCATTGCCTCTTTTGCTATGTTGGATTCATTTCTTTGATCCATTAATGTCCAGTAGTTTTATGCAATGTCCAGAAGTGTAAAGAATGATTGTGTCACCTCTGAACATGTAAATTTTTATTGTGCACTAACTCTCTAATGAGTTTGCTTGAAGTTTGGTGTGAAGGAAGTTTTCAAGGGTCAAGAGAGGAGTATGATATACTATGATCAAGAGGAGTGAAAGCTCTAAGCTTGGGGATGCCCCCGTGGTTCACCCCTGCATATTCTAAGAAGACTCAAGCGTCTAAGCTTGGGGATGCCCAAGGCATCCCCTTCTTCATCGACAACATCATCAGGTTCCTCCCCTGAAACTATATTTTTATTCGGTCACATCTTGTGTTCTTTACTTGGAGCGTCGGTTTGTTTGTTTTTGTTTTTGTTTTTGTTTTGTTTGAATAAATGCTTGTGTGGGAGAGAGACACGCTCCGCTGGTTCGTATGAACACATGTGTTCTTAGCTCATAATATTCACGGCGAAGTTTCCTCTTCGTTAAATTGTTATATGGTTGGAATTGGAAAAATGCTACATGTAGTAATTCTAAAATGTCTTGGATAATGTGATACTTGGCAATTGTTGTGCTCATTTTTAAGCTCTTGCATCATATGCTTTGCACCCATTAATGAAGAAATACATAGAGCTTGCTAAAATTTGATTTGCATATTTGGTCTCTCTAAGGTCTAGATAATATCTAGTATTGAGTTTTGAACAACAAGGAAGACGGTGTAGAGTCTTATAATGTTTACAATATGTCTTTTATGTGAGTTTTGCTGCACCGTTTCATCCTTGAGTTTGCTTCAAATAACCTTGCTAGCCTAAACCTTGTATCGAGAGGGAATACTTCTCATGCATCCAAAATCCTTGAGCCAACTACTATGCCATTTGTGTCCACCATACCTACCTACTACATGGTATTTCTCCGCCATTCCAAAGTAAATTGCTTGAGTGCTACCTTTAAACAATTCAAAAGTTATTACCTCTTATTTGTGTCAATGTTTTATAGCTCATGAGGAAGTATGTGGTGTTTTATCTTTCGATCTTGTCATTTACTTTTGACAGACTTTCACAATGGACTAGTGGCTTCATCCGCTTATCCAATAATTTTGCAAAAAGAGCTGGCAATGAGGTTCCCAGCCTCAATTAATTAACTTGCATTAATAATTCTCTTCACATGTTTTGCTCTGATCAGTAAGCAACTTAAATTTGCAAATAGACACTCCTCCATGGTATGTGAATGTTGGAAGGCACCCGAGGATTCGGTTAGCCATGGCTTGTGTAAGCAAAAGGTTGGGAGGAGTGTCATCCATAAATAAAGAAAAACTAAACTAAAGTACATGTGTAAACAAAAGAGAAGAGGGATGATCTACCTTGCTGGTAGAGATAACGTCCTTCATGGGAGCCGCTCTTGAAAGTCTGGTTGATGAGGTAGTTAGAGTGCCCACTACCATTCGTTGACAACAACAAACACCTCTCAAAATTTTACTTTTATGCTCTCTTTATGTTTTCAAACCAAAGCTCTAGCACAAATATAGCAATCGATGCTTTCCTCTTTGAAGGACCTTTCTTTTACTTTTATGTTGAGTCAGTTCACCTATCTCTCTCCACCTCAAGAAGCAAACACTTGTGTGAACTGTGCATTGATTCCTACATACTTGCATATTGCATTTGTTATATTACTTTATGTTGACAATATCCATGAGATATACATGTTATAAGTTGAAAGCAACCGCTGAAACTTCCTTCCTTTGTTGCTTCAATACCTTTACTTCGATTTATTGCTTTATGAGTTAACTCTTATGCAAGACTTATTGATGCTTGTCTTGAAAGTACTATTCATGAAAAGTCTTTGCTTTATGATTCACTTGTTTACTCATGTCATTACCATTGTTTTGATCGCTGCATTCATTACATATGTTTACAAATAGTATGATCAAGATTATGATGGCATGTCACTTAAGAAATTATCTTTGTTATCGTTTTACCTGCTCGGAGGGGAACTAAGCTTGGGGATGCGATACGTCTCCAACGTATCGATAATTTCTTATGTTCCATGCTACTTTATTGATGATACCTACATGTTTTATGCACATTATATGTCGTATTTACGCATTTTCTGGAACTAACCTATTAACAAGATGCCGAAGTGCCAGTTCCTTTTTTCTGCTGTTTTTGGTTTCAGAAATCCTAGTAACGAAATATTCTCGGAATCGGACGAAATCAACGCCCGGGTTCCTATTTTGCCGGAAGCATCCGAACACATGAGAACCGAGAGAGGGCACGGGCCCACCAAACCACAGCGGCGGCCGAAGCCGCGCCACCCTATGGTGTGGGCACCCCTTCGACCCTCTGCGCCGCCTCTTCGCCTATAAAAAGCCCCTGCGTCGAAAACCCTTACGGAGGAAGCCACGGTACGCGAAACCTTCGAGCCGCCGCCATCGCGAAGCCAAGATGCGGGGGACAGGAGTCTCGTCCGGCACCACGCCGGACGGAAGTGCCCGGAAGGCTTCTCCATCAACACCGCGCATCTCCACGCCATCTTCATCAAGCTGCTGCTCCCATGAAGGGGAGTAGTTCTCCATCGAGGCTCGGGGCTGTCCGTAGCTATGTGGTTCATCTCTCTCTATGTACTTCAATACAATAATCTCATGAGCTGCCTTACATGATTGAGATTCATATGATGATGCTTGTAATCTAGATGTCATTGTGCTAGTCAAGTGAGTTTTACTTATGTGATCTCCGGAGACTCCTTGTCCCACGTGTGTAAAGGTGACGGTGTGTGCACCGTGTGGGTCTCTTAGGCTATATTTCACAGAATACTTATTCACTGTTATGAATGGCATAGTGAAGTGCTTATTTATATCTCTTTATGATTGCAATGTGTTTTGTATCACAATTTATCTATGTGCTACTCTAGTGATGTTATTAAAGTAGTTTTATTCCTCCTACACGGTGTAATGGTGACAGTGTGTGCACTCGTGTTAGTACTTGGTTTATGCTATGATCATGATCTCTTGTAGATTGCGAAGTTAACTATTGCTATGATAGTATTGATGTGTATTATTCCTCCTACATAAGCATGAAGGTGACAGTGTGCATGCTATGTTAGTACTTGGTTTAGTCGTTTCGATCTTTCATGCACTCTAAGGTTATTTAAATATGAACATTGAATTGTGGAGCTTGTTAACTCCGGCATTGAGGGTTCGTGTAATCCTACGCAATGTGTTCATCATCCAACAAGAGAGTGTAGAGTATGCATTTATCTATTCTGTTATGTGATCAATGTTGAGAGTGTCCACTAGTGAAAGTCTAATCCCTAGGCCTTGTTCCTAAATACTGCTATCGCTGCTTGTTTGTTTTACTGGTTACTACTGCTGCGTTACTACTGCATGTTTACTTCCTACAATATTACTACCATCAACTGCACGCCAGCGAGCTATTTTCTGCGCCGTACTACTGCTCATATTCATTCATACCACTTGTATTTCACTATCTCTTCGCCGAACTAGTACACCTATTAGGTGTGTTGGGGACACAAGAGACTTCTTGTTTTGTGGTTGCAGGGTTGCATGAGAGGGATATCTTTGACCTCTTCCTCACTGAGTTCGATAAACCTTGGGTAATCCACTTAAGGGAAACTTGCTGCTGTTCTACAAACCACTGCTCTTGGAGGCCCAACACGTCTACAATAGAAGCAAGTAGACATCACGAGGTTGATGCGGGTTTAATTTCAAAGAATTCTGCTGTAGTAGCAGGTGGAGCAATAGGTGTGCATAGGAAATCATTATTATTTGCATTTGTGAAGTCACACAACTTAGTATTTTCAGGGTATTCATTTTAGCAACGGTAAATAAAACAAACTAGATAAAGTAAATGCAAGTAACTAATTTTTGTGTGTTTTTGATATGGAGAGCAAGACAGTAAATAAAGTAAAACTAGAAACTAATTTTTTTGTGTTTTGTTTAGGTGCAGCAAACAAAGTAGTAAATAAAATAAAGCAAGACAAAAACAAAGTAAAGAGATTGAGAAGTGGAGACTCCCCTTGCAGCGTGTCTTGATCTCCCACAACGGCGCCAGAAAAAGAGCTTGATGGCGTGTAACTCACACGTTCGTTGGGAACCCCAAGAGGAAGGTATGATGCGCACGGTAGCAAGTTTTCCCTCGGAAAGAAACCAAGGTTTAATCGAACCAGGAGGAGCCAAGAAGCACGTTGAAGGTTGATGGTGGCAAAATGTGATGCGGCGCAACAACGGGGATTCGGCGCCAACGTGGAACTGCACAACACAACCCAAGTACTTTGTCCCAACGAAGCAGTGAGGTTGTCAATCTCACCGGCTTGCTGTAACAAAGGATTAACCGTATTGTGTGGAAGATGATTGTTTACAAGAAAACAGTAAAACAAGTATTGCATAGATTGTATGCTATGTAAAGAATATGACCGGGGTCCACGGTTCACTAGAGGTGTCTCTCCCATAAGATAAAAGCATGTTGGGTGAACAAATTACAGTCGGGCAATTGACAAATAGAGAAGGGCATAACAATGCATATACATGATATGATAAATATAGTGAGATTTAATCCGGGCATTACGACAAAGTACATAGACCGCCATCCAACTGCATCTATGCCTAAAAAGTCCACCTTCAGGTTATCATCCGAACCCCATTCAGTATTAAGTTGCAAGCACAATTGCATTAAGTATGGTGCGTAATGTAATCGACAACTACATCCTTAGACATAGAATCAATGTTTTATCCCTAGTGGCAACGACACATCACAACCTTAGAACTTTCTGTCACTGTCCCAGGTGTCAATGAAGGCATGAACCCACTATCGAGCATAAATACTCCCTCTTGGAGTTAAGAGCAAAAACTTGGCCAGAGCCTCTACTAATAACGGAGAGCATGCAAGATCATAAACAACACATAAACAATAGATTGATAATCACCATAACATAGTATTCTCTATCCATCGGATCCCGACAAACACAACATATAGTATTACAGATAGATGATCTTAATCATGTTAGGCAGCTCACAAGATCCAACAATGAAGCACAATTAGGAGAAGACGACCATCTAGCTACTGCTATGGACCCATAGTCCAGGGGTGAACTACTCACTCATCACTCCGGAGGCGACCATGGCGGTGTAGAGTCCTCGGGAGATGAATCCCCTCTCGGCAGGGTGCAGGAGGCGATCTCTGAATCCCCGAGATGGGATTCGCGGCGGCGTCTCTGGAAGGTTTTCCATATCGTGGCTCTCGGTGCGGGGTTTCGCGACGGAGGCTATAAGTAGGCGAAAAGGTCGGGGGACGAGGGCCCACACCATAGGCGGCGCGGGCCCCCTCGCCGCGCGCCCTATCTCGTCGCCCCACTTCGTTATCTCTTCGGTCTTCGGAAGCTCCGTGCAAAAATAGGACCCTGGGGTGATTTCGTCCAATTCGAGAATATTTCGTTACTAGGATTTCTGAAACCAAAAACAGCGAAAACATCAACTGGCTCTTCGGCATCTTGTTAATAGGTTAGTTCCAGAAAATGCGTAAATTCGACATATAATGTGCATAAAACATGTAGGTATCATCAATAAAGTAGCATGGAACATAAGAAATTATCGATACGTTGGAGACGTATCATCGTCGTGGTCGGGGTCCACCCCTAAGTGGGAATAATGGGACCGGCGAGGACCCAGGGTCGGGGATGCAACAAAGGGTGGGTGTGCGGGGTAGCGGAGGAATATGAACGGCTAGGACCTTATACCGGGCCTCACACCAAAGGAAGTGTGGACGGGAAAGCTGCCCGGTTGGCACCAAGGTTAAGATCTCTTATGGGTAAAGAAACACACCTCTGCGAGTGTAACGAATGTGACCAGTCACTCCCTGTTCGGGATATGGAGCTGCGACAGCTGGGGAAGGAACTCCATGAAGTTCTAGTCAACCGGTGAAGGCTGACGGACATAGCTCTTCTGAATAAAAGCAACCTTTTGAAGAAATGATTACAAAAACCTGCATAGCCTTGGACTTTCTGGTCCATGGTTGTAGCTAGTGCATTAAACACCTCTTTCCTATAATGAACTTGTTGAGTACGCTCGTACTCATCCCACTCTTAAATCCCCTGCTTAGGTATGGAGGCATCAAAGGAGGATCTACAGTGCAACTCGAAGACCAAGGAGTCAACAACTACTTCAAGAGACAGGACCTGTCAGAGGAGTCAAACATCACATCCAACAAGGAGAGAACCTAGATTAGCAATAGAAGGAAACTAGCTTCCTAAACTTAGCTCCTATTTAGCTAGAATCTATTCTTAGCTTCTATAGCTAGTTAAATACTCTACAAATAGAGTTCGTGATAGGATTAGACTACGAGTCATTCTTCTGGAATTTATTTGCAGTTTTACCTCATTTTAAAGTAGGAGGCTGTGCTGATCTTCTGTAACAGAGTCGGAGTTGTAATTCTATAGACATGCCTTGGACCATATGTTTCGTTGTACCACTCTGAGCGATATAATACTAGTGGAACGGTGTTTCATTGGTGTTATATCAGACTTGCATACTACACCATGCAGTGGTATGCCGGGTCACCACAGTTGGTATCAGAGCAAATGCTTTGACCTTAGGATTAAAACCCTTTAAAGGAGACCTATAGGATTGGTAGTGTCTATAGGAAGTTGTTTTAGCTAAACCAAATTCTTCTTATGGCTTGAGATGGATATTCACTTGAGAATAATCCTGACACACTTGAGTCAACCTTTCTTACCTATCCTTCCTAAGTTAAGTTAGTTAGCTCATTCCAAACATGTAGCACACCATTAAGTTCTTAAAACAATGGATGAGTAGACTACAGTTGGTATACAATATATGGTAGTCCAAAGATAGGATACAACCATAAGGAAGATATCCTATTGGAAGATGTATACCAACACATGTTATGTTCAAGTAAGAGTTATCCAGACCTGTAATAGGAGTAATATCAAGTGATAAAGGTAACTAAGATATCCTACTAGAAGTTGTATACCAAGACAACTAATGGGTAAGTAAATTATCCAAACTTGAGACACAATTGATAGTAAGTGATAACTATGAATTATATGAGGCAGTATAGACCATGATGAGTCAATCATGGGAGGAAAGGAAGAGTGATAGGAATAAAATATGTCTACTTTCATGGTAGGGATAGTAATCATATATGATTCATCTGAGAGTCATTATGTGATGGGCTAGAACATTGTAAATATTTAGGAGTAGTATAATATGAAGTCAAGTGTTAAATGATAGTGTAAGATTGTGTTTCAAAACCATGGGAAGTGTGCCAAGCACATCATGTCCATAGTCTTATGATAGTATAAACACTTGGAAGTATAAGAACTATATTTCCATAGTTAGGTGTTTAGAGTAGCAATGTGAGAACCTAGATATATCATGTGAGATAGTCCTCAACAAAATGGAAGTTAAATTAGTACTTCCAAAGGAAATTAAGTTAACCTTAACTACCTAGACCCTTTTGTTTCAAGTTTACCTCATTGCAATTGTGCAATTCAGGTAAATGTTGATACAAATAGTAGCATGCCATATATATTCGTGCTAAGTATCACGATATAAACCTATCTTATGTGGTGTTATATACTACACATCAGAGCCTGATGTTTAGAGATGTCTTACTCAACTATTATATTCAGGCTTATGATGGTGTGTATTATAAGCACAAAGCTGAATCTTCTTGGATTTTATTGGATTTTCATTGTTTGACTAGATCCATGCATGAAGTTTGACGTTGATATGCAAATGCATGTTGCAATATCAAGTTCTTACTTGATGTTATCGATCTAGAGGGTAATGGTATTCGTGTGAGGAAGTGACGAATTCTGAAGATTCGGAAGACAAGATGAAGGTTCATCAGAAGAAAGGAGCAAAGTTGTGGGAAGTAACCACAATACTCTGAAGGAAGTACCAATCCAAAACTCATGCTTAGCCTGAACAGAGGAGTACTTTAGTACATAAGAAGCATGAAGGGAGAAATATGATGATTATGGTGAAGCTGAAGTAGATCCATAGTCAATATAAAAGAGGGAATGCATGGGAAATCACTTAGGATACTATATTCATAGTGTCAGCTAGTGACTTTCTTGCAAAATGAATCCTCGAAAAAGGAAGATGACCTATGAAAAACATAGCAGATATCAGAAGACCACAGTTGGCATAGGATTAATACTGCAAGATAAAGTAGAAGATGTTTCGACCAATTGGTCAAAACCAATAATAGAATCCATTTCTAGATAACAAATAGCCACAATTGTTATCAAGTAGTCCGCAATTGGATTATTTGTACCAAGAAGTTATGAACAAATAAAATTTTGTCAACCAAATAGCAATGACCTATAATCATTTAGTCGAAGGATTCATGTTGGATGTCCACAGTTCAGTGGATACACTACAAAGATTCTTCGTGAGACCTTAGAAGAAGTACAAACCATAAGCTACACCGAGACCAATATTCTAACCATCAATCCAATGGTTGGAAGAAAAAGGAGTTGAAGAGCATAAGAAAACTCTAAGGGGAAGTGTAAAGATTGAGTTAGATGTACAATGACTCAATACTTTGAGTAAAATAGAAGAAGAAGGTCTGAACTGAGAGGAAGTTCGATCTTATTTTCATAAGATTGTTGAACACTACTTTCAGAAGTATGTCAGACCAGAAGCCGAGGTTTATACCTCGAGGAAGTAAGAAGTGGACTATAACTTGAGAAAGTGAGTAGTATTTACTCAGAAGTACGAAAGCTCAAGTAAGTTAAGCATAAAGAAGTTGGACGAAGAAAATACCATAGACCAAATACAGCTCAAGAAGGCCAAAGACCGAAGGAAATTGACCATACCAGAACCACAGACTAATAGAATGATTCCTTTCATGGAACCTAAATAACCCAAAGTAGTTATAGGTATCAACTATAAACCATGATTGGATGGACTAAATGAGTCTAATCCATTCTTAAGGAAATAAACCATCACGACCATCTCCATAGTCAGTACCTTACCAAGTACCATTATTGCACTTTTGGTAGTAAGGGAAAACAAAGACCTGTTTACCAATTAGGAGTTTATTATTAAATTAGTCTTCAGTTAAGACCAGCAGCACCAGAAGAATTCCCATCATTGAATTTTCAATGAGACAGGAAACAAGCTTATAGAGTTGAAATAAATCAAATAATTAAAGTTAAAAGCCATGGCTCGAGACAGGTATTATTAGATACCAGAAGAAATCATAAAACTGGAGTAAGAAACTAGTGCTCAGAGACACCTAATTGGATTCCAGGAAGAATCTGGACAAGGGATATATTCAATTATATCCAGTAAGATCAATACGGAGTTCGAGAAAAGTCGTAGTCTGCACAAGTCAGATCCACACTCCGGAAACGTGAGAGAGATCAAACTTCGAGGACGAAGTTTAGTTTAAGGGGTAGAGACTGTAATATCCCAGGTATTGGGGTTACAAAAATAGAGGAAACAGATGTGTGCATTGCATTCATGCATAGAAAATCCGGGGAATTTTCGCGCTTTAAAGTAAAACAGTCACAGTAACTGAAGTTTCACTTGACCTTGGTGGAATTGAAGTAGCTCATCAAGTCAAGCACTATAAACCTCAATGTGACTATGTCAAACCTTGTTTTGGGTAAACATGATTTGATCTAAGGGTTTAGATCAAATGGAATTAAAACTAACACAACAACAAATATTAAACAAGGATCAATTGATTGATCTTACAAAAGATCATAATATGGTAACCTTTACTCCAACATATGAACATCTATTCAAATTGAAATCAAGTAACAATAACCAGAGAAACTATTCTTGACTTATCTTTTCTATGTCTTAAATTAATCCTTGATCCTACCATGAACCTCATGGTATTCATTCTATTTCAATCTTGGAAACAAGACAAGGAGATTAACTTTAGAAGTATATATTCTTCTCTATTCTAAATAGTTTTACATCAAACCTAAAGAGGTGAGAGTCCTATTTTATTTAGGGAAGCAATGACAAACCTTGAGGCAAATCTTGAATATAAATATCCATATGATCACAACATTATCTTCAAGAGGAACCCTAGAGTATTATTCAAGCCTTCCCAAATGAGAGAGACCATTTATTCTAAACCTAGCTTTACCTATTAATGAACAAAGGACAACCTTTGAACTAAAGTATTAGGTTGTAAGCCATTTCCCTTGGAGTGGTGAGATAACCTAATATCACATGGAATAAGATTATATCCATGAAATGATAAAGTAAGGAGGAAACCAATCCATTTAAGATAGACAAGTGGAGTCTTAGCCTAGATACTAAGGAAATATCAGGAGTACACCATAAACCCTAGAATAACTATTCCTATATGAGAGAACTCAAGCTATGGTGTTACACTCAAACTAGTTGAGGCAACACTTGGATTTGAGGGAGAGAACTATCTATATACCCAGATGATTATATCATCATTCCCTGGAAAGAACCCTAAGTAATATCTCAGGCATTCTCCTGGGATATAAATTATTGAGGCAACCATAGTAGTTCCATGCAAGGAAGTAAAATAGAAGTGCTATACCCTAGTTGATCAAGATAATGCTTGATCATGGAAGTGAGAACCCATTTCATGAGAGATAACTTAGGAAGCCAAACCTTGATCATTATAGATTGAGTAATGATCATAAACCTAAGAACTTGAGGTAGAGTAATTAAGAACAAGTTGATCATGTTAATACATGATCATGCTCTTGAGGTATGAGAGGATAAGTTAAATCCTAATAAGATAAATAGATATCATTCACCACATGAAATCATAGGGAGGTAACTAGTAAGCAACCATAGGCTTATATCCCAACCTTAACTTGTGAATCACTTGGTGTTCATAAGTAGAATCCTACCACATCTATATTCCACTTATTCTTCACTTAAGAAACATAAGAAAATCTCAGAGTTAAACTGTATACTTTTTGTGGTGAGAATCATTCATCCATATAACCAAAGTTAACTATAAAAAGAACCATAACTACTTTAGTTATTTTAATAATAGATCAAGGATATAAAAGAAGTCTATAGGAATAAGATAGAATCAATTCTCAGATCCTTAACCACTAAATGAGAACAATAATAATTAAAGTAAGTAACTATCTTATTCTGGTTAAAGGAGATTAAACTCTAGCAAACACAATATAGTGTTATCTCAATTCTACAACCCAGAATTATATCTCAAACCTAGTTGTGAATCACTTGGGTGATTACAGTTATAAAACCAGAACATAATTGAGATTCAAACCAAGTACCATTAGGTGAATATCATTAGAACCCTAGAATTGCCCATTAGCTAAATTCTATGCTTCACTAATTAATCCTAAGAAACATCTAGTGCTTAAACTCACAATTAAATCCATGTGTGTTGAACAACCACTTATCCCTGTAAATAAAGCCCAACCTTGAGGAGAGAAATGTCTACTCTAGGATTTTAGATTATATTTAAAATATAATACTAATGCTAACCTTGAGTTTGGGTTATCATCAAAACTACAAAACCCTAATAAAATGTCACTCAAATGAAATAAAATGCAAGTTATTAAATCCTAAAATGGAAACCAAGACATAAGAACAATCTTTGAAATACCTTGAGGTGAAAGTACCAACTCTCATAATTCTAAACAGAATTGAATGCAAAATAAAAAGTGAATTAAAGTAAAAATATAAGTCTATGTCTAAATGTTATTTTGAATAAGTTCACAAATATGCAAATAATCTAATATAAATTATGAATTCAAATAGAATAGTGAAACAATAGTCAGTATACTAAATCTTGAATGAAATAGCATAATTACAAATATCTGCAAATAGAATTGAATTCAAATATTAATTAAAATAGAAGATATACAAAAGGAGAAATAAAAATAGAGAAAAAAATGAAAGAAATACTTACCTGGCCGTGCAGTCCACCAAGAGCAGCCCACCAGAAGCCCAGCCACACAACAGCCCAGCCCAGCCCAACTTACCTCTTCGTTGAAATATCAACGAGAGGAGCTCGTCCTCATCTCTTCCTCGTGCATGGACGACAGCACGACGGCGTGCTCGCTCCTCCCTCTCGCTGGCGACCACCCCTGGCTCGACGTGGTGACTAGGCGTGCCCTAGCGCCGTATAAAGGCTCAAGACGAACCCTAGCTCGCTTTCTTCTTCCTCTGCCTCACATTTTCCCCAATTCCGAAACCCTAGTCCCACGGGCTCCGGCCGTCGCCGTCGACAGAGACCACCCCGAGCCTCGCCGTGACCACCATCGAGACCGCCGTCCTCGACTTGCTCTGCCTGCGAGGAATCGACCCCAGATGACCCGTAGCGCCGCCGTCGAGCTCGTCTTCTCCGACGACGGGAACGGACGATTTCCGGCGAACCAGGCCACGGCAAGCCTCGCCATCACGCGCGTCGTGATCCTGGTGAGCTCCTGAGTCCCCTAGCATGCATGCCTCGATTGCAGGCCGTAGCGCCCTCGCGTCGCTAGCCCGTGTGCGCCGCCGCAGCACCTCGCCGCCGGCACGCTCCGGTGACCAATCCGGAGCGGCGCCACCACCACGAGGTTCGCCTCAGTACGCTCGTTCCAACGCACCTACGCACGCCCCCGCGGGAACCCGGGAACGCCGGCGACCATCGGCGACTGACCGTCGGCCACCGTGATCCATGCCACGTCGGCGCCACCGTGGTATGTGACATGGCCACTAGCCCACTAGTCAGTGGCTATGGGTAGATTTAGGCGGGTGCATTTAGTATTTTTAGTTTAATTCAAATTCCAGAAAATATCTGAAACTTTGCCAAATTATAGAAAATTCATTTTAACTCAGAAAAATAAATATAAGATATCAAAAATCTTATAGAAATAAACTCTATCCAATAAAAATATAAAAATTAAATTTTATTTAAAATATAAATTTAATTGTTTAGACCATTATTAATTAAGCCTTTTCTTTTAGTTCTAAATTCAATTAAAATTCAATAATTAAGAAAAATTTCTAAAATAAATAAAAATCAATCAATAAATAAAGAAAACATTAAAACTAATTTTCTTTATTTGTTATTTTGTTAAATCCTTATTAGAAGGATTTAAACCCTAATTAATAATTACCTTAATTATTAAAATCCTTAAAAATAATAATATTGTAAATCCAATATTATTTTTATTTCAAAGTTATTAATAACTTCAACTTTATAATGAAGTCATTAACTTAATAACTATATGGTAGATTAGGAAACCCTAATTACATGTTGAATAAAGATTACAACCTCACCATTCCATGTGAAACCCTAAAACCCTAAATTCACTTAGAACCCTAGTTCCACTATTTTATGTGTGAACCCTAATTTGCTTCCAACCCTAACCCTAGGTTAAAATATATGAGCATGATACTTTCTTTTCATTCATAGAACTATAATTGCAACTAAATACTTGTCTTGGCCACATAAAATATAGAAGACCTATCACTAATATATGGGTATCCCATGTGTTCATCTTCATCATACCTAAATAATCAAGTAGGGCCAACCAAGTGTAAACCCTAAATCCTATTACCAAATCCATCAATCTTATTCATTCCTATTTAGCATCACACCAATGTGATGAACCTCATGAACAACTATACCAACTCTTGAGCATTACCTGACCATATTCCACTAAACCCTACTAGTGTTAGATACTTATCCACCATCCTATTTAGGAGCCAATTATTCCTTACTTAATAGAACCAACAGTAAAACCTAGACCACCTCAACCCTAATTGAAATACTTCTTATTACTTAAGAAGTATGTTCTTCGAAAGTTATTCTTTTGAAGAAAATAAGGAATCATCAACAACCCTGCCTAATAGGATCTATAAACCCTAGCTATCTATCACCAATAAGATATAACCAACCTTGATAACACCTATTTATAATTAGTTGCTTAAGATGATTAAAATTAACTCAACTCTACAAGCCCTAGCTATTGATGAGTCCAACAATGTTGAGATCCATTTAATCTTTACTCCAGAAACCAATTGGAACCATAGGAAACCATAGAACCCCACAAACTCAATTGTCATACTTGTTCTTTATCAAAGAACTTGTTCTTCAAAAGTTATTCTTTTGAAGAATATAAAAAATAATCATTAACCATACCATATAGTTCTAAAACTGAAAACTGTTCTTTACATATTAACATTATGCCAATTATCATTCCTTGTAGGCTCAATTGATTACTATGCTTTATTCTATACCTTGTACATAATACCAAGTAATCACACCTTAATAAGAACCTTGTTTGTGAATCACTCTAAAAGTGCAACATACCCTGAAATAAACATTACAACTCACTAATCCTAAATCATCGGGGTTAGGTCACGCTTAGAGCGATTGCATCTCATACTTATGCATTATTGCATCCTTGCCAATCTTTTAAACATCGTCCTTACCGGACGATGATGCTATTTCAGAATTTGGAGTTATTGCGTATCGAAGACCTTGTGCATAATCTTGCAGTCAAGAAAGGCAAGTTCATCGCTTGCTCATGTCATTTGAGTATTTTTACCAAATTACTTACAAAGTACTATGTTTATCATTATTGCATAAAAAGAAAAACCACTATCTTCATAATTATGAATATGACTATGTGGATGGCAATGGAACCATGGAATGTGTTGATATGGTGGAGGTTCCATTGCAAGGGTTTATATCCATCTAGGATTAAACAACAAATGTCGTCCAGTGATTCTTGTGCCGTATAAACCGTTCACCATAAGATCTGGAGTGGGACGGAGTAGTTGTATTTCCACCTCTCGTACATCAACGGACGCGCTTTACCGGAGAACACTTGAATCCTAGGGTGCATTTGGTAGCTGGGGAAGCTTAAAGTCCCCACGGCTTTGTCCGTAGAACACTTGTAGCCCGAAGATCATTTGGTGGCTGGGGAAGCCTAAAGTCCCCACGGTATTGCGGTCTATGAGGGGTTGCATCTACCGGCGAAGGAGTTTGGTTCGATCCCAAACTGTCGTCGTGGTCGGGGTCCACCCTAAAATATGGGAATAATGGGACCGGCGAGGACCCAGGGTCGGGGATGCAACAAAGGGTGGGTGTGCGGGGTAGCGGAGGAATGAACGGCTAGGACCTTATACCGGGCCTCACACCAAAGGAAGTGTGGACGGGAAAGCTGCCGGTTGGCACCAAGGTTAAGATCTCTTATGGGTAAAGAAACACACCTCTGCGAGTGTAACGAATGTGACCGTCACTCCTTGTTCCGGGATATGGAACTGAACGCTCGGAAAGGAACTCCATGAAGTTCTAGTCAACCGGTGAAGGCTGACGGACATAGCTCTTCGAATAAAAGCAATCTTTTGAAGAAATGATTACAAAAACCTGCATAGACTTTCTGGTCCATGGTTGTAGCTAGTGCATTAAACACCTCTTTCCTATAATGAACTTGTTGAGTACGCTCGTACTCATCCCACTCTTAAATCCCCTGCTTAGGTATGGAGGCATCAAAGGAGGATCTACAGTGCAACTCGAAGACCAAGGAGTCAACAACTACTTCAAGGGACAGGACCCTGTCAGAGGAGTCAAACATCACATCCAACAAGGAGAGAACCTAGATTAGCAATAGAAGGAAACTAGCTTCCTAAACTTAGCTCCTATTTAGCTAGAATCTATTCTTAGCTTCTATAGCTAGTTAAATACTCTACAAATAGAGTTCGTGATAGGATTAGACTACAAGTCGTTCTTCTGGAGTTTATTTGCAGTTTTACCTCATTGTAAAGTAGGAGGCTGTGCTGATCTGTAACAGAGTCGGAGTTGTAATTCTATAGACATGCCTTGGACCCGCATATGTTTCTGTTGTACCACTCTGAGCGATATAATACTAGTGGAACGGTGTTTCATTGGTGTTATATCAAACTTGCATACTACACCATGCAGTGGTATGCCGGGTCACCACAGCGGCTGCTTAGGTTTTGTGGGTTGAGGACGATAGGATCGGTACAGAGAGGTGGTGTGCTTTACTGCTTTAGTCCAGGGGTTTCAATTCGGTGTGGGCCACAGCAGGGTATCTGTCAGGTACAATACCTGTATAGATTTGTATTCCGAATAGGAGCATTTCTGACTGTTTTAATTTCTCTTACTTTGGATCCATCTTAAAGCAACTATGTGCGGTAGATTTATGGGGGTGGGTAGCACCCATGAGCCAAAAGTTCGGGTCACATATGGCCCACCTTTCACTCTCATAAAGTGTCTAGGAGCACGTGCAAGAGCTGGCTATTGCATAACAGCCCACCTCCCTTCTCTCTCCTCCAACTCATCTAAAATATATTATTTAATGTCTTGTAGTCAGCTGACTGGACTATTGTACTTGCTCTCATATGGAGTCGTCCGCTCCCTTCCATGTCTAGTGCTAGATGCTAAATACTAGGACATATGATTCTGATGAGATCATGTCCTTGAGTATCTCCAATTCTTTGGAATTTTTCTTCTCTTTGCTTGTGGGATAATGGAATGTTTTTTTTGAAAGGAATACGGTAGGGGAAACCCCTACAGTGATTTTGTTTTTTAAATAGTAAGAACCCAAATTCGCATCCCTGGGGACTTGAACCTGGGTGGCTGGGTTGTACATCCACTTCCCTAACCATCCACTTCCCTGGGGATAATGCAATGTTGTACGAAGTGATGTTGGTTTTTAGAATGATTGGTGCTTGGATGCAGACTGTGCAGTATCTGTGTCGATGGATCTATCCCTTGAGATCTGAGGGCACAACTTTCTATTTTCTTGTTTTGTTTTTGCAGTAACAATTGGGATGATTTGAGATGTGCTTTTACAAATTTCTGACCAGTCCATATACATGTTTGCTTTTGCTTTGCTAATTTCAGAGTTTAGTCGATGTGAAGGTTGGCGTGAGCTCCACATTCTGCCCTATGAATGGTTGTTGTCATTAGCTTTTCTCTCAGTTTGTTGTTGCTAAGATGGATCAACGGTAGCTCCAGTCTCATGTCATTGTCCTGGATCGGAGTACAGTGGTTTCTAGTCTTGCTAGTAGAATCATGGCAATTGGACCACCATCAACTATGGCTTAGTCTGGACATTGTTCTAGGAAATAGAAGGATGAACATGTCATGCATGCCCACTCCTCAGAATGTTTGCCGGTGCTCATGACGAGAGTGTAAAAATTGAATTTTTGTTTCATTAACTATGATCATTGTGTGGCACTATTGTGAAATTTGAATTTCTGGCTAATCCCTACCCTCCAAACATATTAATCAATGGAGTGTATTGCTGAGTAAGGGGATTGTGGTGTAACAAAGTGTTTTGGGTGAGAAGAGTTTTTGACCCAATCCCCTTGAGAAAATACCTCCAAATACTCAAAGAAACACTTCTGCCAAACAATGCCTAAGTTTGATTTGTTTCCTTTCCTCGTCACGATTTGTTTTCATTTTTCTCCCATCTCGATTTATTGTTCATGTTTAAGGATCTGCCATGATATCTTGATTCGCTTCTCATTCATGAAACATGGGGATTCAAGTACACAATATCGATACATGTTCTTTTCGTGTTTGCTTCAGATCCATTTCCCTTTTGTCCAAGCTAGGTACACAATCTAGATACATGTTCCTTTTATCCAAGATAAACATTCTGGATACACCAACGCTTTTCTGTATAAATAAAGGACTTGCCTATTAAAATGAATGATTAGGGTGCTTCGTACAATCTATACTTCTTAGAAAGCAAAACCCCACTAACTGCAATTAATGTTAATCTATCTCTACATGCAAGCCATCCACATCATCTATTTCATTAGCCAATCAAATATCCATGTCATCCCCACTAACATTCATTATTGATGTATCCTTACATGCAAGCTATCTATGTCACCATTTTTTGATTAAAATGTCCACATAGCTAATTTATAGCCATCAAATATAAAAAATAATGTGAATTAAATTTAGCATCTCAACTATTTTGACCAATTGAATATTGCATACTTCTACAGACAATTCATATTACATATGTATTATACCATTTCATTTAGATAATATAATTTTTTAGGAAATTCCCGCTGCAACGCGCGGGGTATCCATCTAGTTTACAAAATGGCTTGCACAAAGCTTAGAGCCGCATTGGTTGTCCCGGATAATCCTGGGAGATCCACATATATGTAGAGTTGCATTTCAGTAAGAAAATAGGAAACAAGAATGATGGGCGTCCTCGGCATATTTATCTGGATCCTGCCTTCTATGCTTGACACATATTCAATCTAGCATCTAATCTCGCAAAGCAATAAATTGTGCTATTGCGGTATTTTCAATTCCCTCTCAAATCCCACAAATATGGTATAGAAGAAAGAAAACTCTCCACTTTTGCTTCATTGAACAAAAACAGTTCGACTACAACAAAATAAAATATAGCCCACCGGACAAAAAAATGGCGAGACCTCACCAGAGACGTCGTAGAAAAACTTTTGTGCTATTATAGCATTGTTGCAACATTTTTTTCCGACGGTGGTTAAAACATATAAAATACTTCAACGAGGTCCTCTAATAATAATCATATAAAGTAAAACCGCAAGACGGTTGTAGCAGACATATTTTTTCCTATGATGCAAATCCAAAGAACATATGGTGCAAAAATGCACAATTGTTATAGAAAAAGGCATTTTTCCTCTAATGCAAATCCACACAACACTTGTAGCACAAATTTTCTTCCTATGATGCAAAACCACTAAACGGCGGTAGCAACGCTGACACCCGCTCGTGGACCCTAACTCCGGGCTTGAAACAATGCCAACGACGCCTTGTAGCGCTACCGGCAACCCTTCGCACCCGCGACTCCTTGTAGGAACCCTAGTCACTAAGGCCGGTGCCAACGCGGGCTGGGGGCGGGGCGGTACCGCCCGCGTCGGGGCGAGAGGGAGGCGACAGGCGGGCGAGACGGTAGCGGTGGGCGGTGGATCCACCGCCCGGCTGCCGCCTGCGCTGGGGCGATAGGGGGGCGAGAGGGGGCGAGAGGGAGGCGATAGCGGTGCTAGTGGGGGCGGTAGGGAGGCGGTAGGGAGGAGAGAAGTGAGAGCTGGCACTATAGCCCGTGCACTGGCACCGTGGAGTGAGAGTGGGGTGAGAGTGAGGTGTGAGTGAGGGTAAAAACTGACGTGGCGAGGCTATAGGGCGTGATGCATTGGCACCAGCCTAAACGCTCACATCAGCGGAACCACCGATGTTTGTCAACCTTTTTTATTCAATCCAATGAACATATTAGAGCTTGTACTCCCGTGAACACGCTCCTTTTTTATTCGATCCAGTGAACACGAGAATAAATGCACATGTATTTTTAGGGGGGAAATCACATGTTGGTGACAAGCAAAGACCGCTACAGGTACTCCTTCCATCCCAAAATATAAGGCAACCGCACATTTCAAGCTAGAACCTTGACTAACAATTTGACCAATAAAATATAAGCCATGTCATCAAAAGTATACCATTGGATTCATATCTGAAAATTATTTCCACCAACATATTTTTGATGTCATATAACTTATATTTTATTAGTCAAACTATTGGTTAATTTTTTAGCTAGAAATAACAAGTGGTCTTACATATAAAAACGTAGGGATTAGACGAGTGGCCCTAGCTATCTAATGAAATTATAACTCTACATAAACTTAGTGTACAAATGTACTAAAAAAATGTCGCCTCCATTTAACGTATTTGAATCGGCTTTAGTGGATGTGGCAATCGATTACACCACCACAACCAAAAATTGGGCTGCGAAAACACATCACAAATTTAGAAAATTAGGGCTACCTCCTTAGATGGTACTCCCTTTGTTCGTGTTTAATCGACACTGGACACGAGACACTGCCTAGATGCATGTCCCTGTCCCCGTTAGAGTCCGTGTCAATTAAACATGACTAGAGGTAGTAGCTCCATAATAAATGCTGATGATTTAGTACAAGGTTGTATTAAATGGTTGACACTTAATTTGGATCAAACGGAATATTTGTTTCCAGAACAAAATTTGTCTTAGAGTTGATAAGATTGAAATTACACAAGTCCACTTAGCTTTCAAACATGAAACAACTTAAAATTGATAAGATTTGGATAGAACGATTTCACGTACCAATTATTTACGTTTTTTTTTGCTTACCTTCTCAAGCGACATATACAAACGAAAGCTACATGCACACTAGTAGGAAAACCATTATAGGTGGAAACCACCTCTGTGGCGCACCAAATGGCTCATGCGCCACAAAAATATTTCTGTGGCGCAGCACCAAAATGCGCCATAAAAAATTTTATGTTTGTGGCGCACGAGCAAGCATATGCGCCACAGAAGATGGAGATTCTGTGGCGCACGGTGGGTAGTGCGCCACAGAAAGTTCGTGGGACCCACGCTGGGTCCACCACTGCACATGGCCGAAGGAAATTCTGTGGCGCATGGTCCAGCGTGCGCCACAGAAAGTTAAGTTTCTGTGGCGCACGTTGGTCCATGCGCCACAGAATTTCCTGCGGGGACCACCCCCCGGCTCATGCCACCATGATTCTGTGGCGCATGAGCTCATATGCGCCACAGAAGTTCATGTTTCTGTGGCGCATATGCATATGCGCCACAGAAAGTGAATAGTAGATCTCACTTTTGGAGACAGCTTTCCCCCTCTTTTCTTCCACCCACCACCCTTTCCATTCTTGTCTCCTCCAACCAGCTCGTGTTGCTCCTCTCTCCCACTCCATTTTGGTCATACTTTTCTCCATTGTTGATAGCTCTAAGCCTATTTTGTGGGCATATTTGTGAGGGGAAGCCACTCCAACTTGTAGAGGGGTACTAAAAACCACAATTCTCTTTCCCTCCTCCTCCACTTTCCCTCTTGCATGGTCCATTGTTTTGTCTCCACCACCCCATCCTCTTGCTCCACCATGATCTTGGTAGATTTGTGAGAGGTTGAGTACTATTGGATGCATGTTTTGTGTGTATGGATGTTTTGTAGGTGAAGATTATTATCGCGCTCCCGGACGGTTTGCGGTGGCGAGACGATGATGTTTATATGTGTTGAGCTTTGTGTTGTGGTTGAATGTTTGCTTGCGAAGAAGCTTATTTGTGTTGTTGGTTTGTGCCGGCGTGTGGTGCATGGATGTTTGCCGAAATGTTGATTCATTTCCATTTCGGCAAATTCTTGCACTAGCCATATGTCCCACTTTTAGGATAGGTCATGTCGAAATTTTCCGGCGATCATGCATGCATGTGTGTTTGTGCATGGTGTGTGTGGTTCTAATTAACTCTCTTTTGCTCTATATATGTATGATGCAGTCAACCATGGTCGTCCATATGAGGGAAGGACAAGTGGTTAGATACAAGGTGAACGCGAAGGCCGACATGGTTAGGAACAACATGACCCTGATAAGATGTCCGTGTCGAAAATGCGGACTCCGGCAGTGGATCGACCCTGATTCTGGACAACTGGAGGAACACCTGCTCAGGCGCGGTTTCATGCTCGGCTTCAACGAGGAGCCGGCGGAAAATGTTGGTCATGAAGAAGAGGCCGACATCGGGCGAGAAGACGAAGAGTCTCCCGAACATGGTGTTCATCATGAGGAAGGAGAGGCCGATGAAGGAGATGATGATGCCGGTGTTATCACCAGAATTTGACCAAGCCAGAGGTGGGCCGCGATCAAGATGGACTTGAAGATATACATATAGAAGAGATATGTGAATCGGCCTTGTTTACCAAGTTTGGGCTAGTTAGCCCGTGTATCTTTATAGTAGGTTACGTAGAGATTAGAGTTTATCTCGTGCACGGTTTAGTGCACGCCCACATTAGAAAGTCCCCTGGACTATAAATATGTACCTAGGGTTTATGGAATAAACAACAACCAACGTTCAACCACAAACAAATCTCGGCGCATCGCCAACTCCTTCGTCTCGAGGGTTTCTACCGGTAAGCATCATGCTGCCTAGATCGCATCTTGCGATCTAGGCAGCACAACCTGCCTACGTTGTTCATGCGTTGCTCGTACTGAAGCGCTTTTGATGGCGAGCAACGTAGTTATCATAGATGTGTTAGGGTTAGCATTGTTCTTCATGCTGCATGCTTTCGTAGTGCAACCCTTGCGCATCTAGCCGTCCTTGTGCCTCATCATGGGTGCAGGGGCGGCACCCCGCTGATCATAGTTTAGTAGATCTGATCCGTTACGATCGCTCCTTGTTCTACAAGGATTAGTTTAATATCTGCAATAGTTAGGCCTTACAAAGGGGTGGAGGATCCAGCGGCACGTAGGGTGTCGTTTGCGAGCCCTAGACGGGATGTTCCGAGGATCAACCTTGTGTTGGTTTTTAGGCCTCGTCTAGGGCAAGCTTACGATCACCGTGCGTGAGCGCGAGGCCCAACCTAGAGTAGGATGATCCGATTATGCGGTGAAAACCCCACATCGTCGTGGATCTCATCAGCTCTACCATGATCAAGCAGGACCACCACATATTCGGCCACCTTGGACGAACCGTGGGTGGATCGGCTCTTTGAGCCGATTCACAGGACAACCTGAGAGCCGATCGAGGCTCGTATTTAACGTGTACGTGTGTGCCCTGCAGAAACTAAGCGAGGCATCATCCACACCTTCCTGACCAGGTATAGGGTGGCACGCCCTTGCGACCCAGCATCGGCGCGCGACCAGAGGCTTTGCGGGCCGTCGCTGAGGGACCGGGGCCAGCCGCAGCCCTAGTCATTCCCGGCTCTACCGTGTTGGCCGTCGCTGCCCGCCGGTGGGTTTCGACGCCAACACATTCTGGCACGCCCGGTGGGACATCCTTCAACGACAACCACCTCGCCATCCACATCGAGATGGCGAAAAGCACCCCGGTCGAGTACGAGGATCGGAATGGCAAAGTCAGGGCCCTCCGCGAAGCCGACCTCATCGGCTCTTCCCACGACGCCCGCTCCCGTGGCGTCAACACGGTCGATCTCAGCCACTCCATAAGGGAACCAGGGTTCTCTTTCGATGCCAATATGGCAGGGTTCGTGATTCGCCGTGACGCGGACAAAGCGGAAAGCAGCCACACTCGTGGCAAAGAGAAAGACGAGGCCGCTCCACGTGACCGGCCCCAAGACGACGATAAACGGTACCTGGCCGAGGAGGAGGTGAGGAGCATACGGCATCCACGCCCATTATCCGAGCATCTCCTCAGCAAATATGATCAGCCATACCACCGACGTCGCCGCTACGGCGAAGGCGAGCAAAGGGATCATCATCTGCAGGGGAGGTATCGTCGGACAGCGGCCACGACGACGGGTACGAACGTCGCGCCAGGGAGGTCTGAGGAGCCGGACAACTTGGATAGGCACTGGGACTGCCCCTTCTTCGGACACTGCTGGGATTCCGGAATGAGCCGATTACCAACAATCGGCAATTGCCCAGAATGTAAACAAAAGGAGAAGGGTACAGCCAAGGTGTCCGTGTTCGAGCGTCTAGGGCCTCTCCCGCCTTGGAGCAAGCACACCGAGTCCGTTCAGATGGGAGATCACGAGGAACTAGAGGACGATGATGAAGAGGATAAGTATCATCGGCCAAGATGGTGTCCCGACGGGCTCAGCCGCTCTCAAAAACGGAGGGTTCAGCGACTACGTGCGTTGGAAGAAGCCGAAAGGTTATATCTGCACGCTGAGGAAGGCACGGCCTGACCTGGCCGCCAAAATTCAGCGAACCCTGGATGAAGAAGGTCGGCCACAAAGAAAAGAGTGGCGCCCCAAGCAAAGGAAAGCCGATGATGAAACATCGGCTGGCACGAACATGGTGCTCGTTCGCCCGGCGGAGTGTAGACCTTCACGATCACACGTTGCACCCAAGGTGGACATCAGCAAGCGCTCCAACGTGATAAAATCGGAGATTGGGCTGGTTTTATCCACCGACATGGACGAGTAGCAGACTACGTCAATAAGCAACATGGCGAGGCTGATCCTTGCGATCGGCCCTCCGAAACTGATGAAGGGATATTACAAAACCTTCACCGAGCAAGCAACGTGGAGGCCGATTCCGGCAATCGGCCAAAATTATCCTCACCATCTGCTTTGCCTAGGATCAACGTTTGACCCAACAGGGACTACCTGAAAGCCGATACCATCAATTCCGAGAATCGGCTCGGGGGGCACCTAGATGGATAAAACATGAGGATATGAGATAATACTAAGTATGGGGGCCGGTACACAAATCGGCCTAAGATTCCTAAAATTTTTAAACATTTTACAGCCGATGCAAGGACATCGACTTTAGAATTGAGAAGCAGCCGATTCATGGATCGACCGGCTAACAAAAAAAAAAAATCTTTTTCAAAGCCGATGCACGGCCATCGACTCAAGGGATTAAAGCGGAGGCCTGACAAGAAAGCATCAGTTTGGGCGTCCAAAACGCCCCTTTTCCTCATTTAAGGTGTTGAGGTTTGCCGGCAGGTTTGAGGATCATAACCCTGACCGAACAGCAGGAATAGCATGGATGTGCAGGACAGGCTAGGATCACGAGGAACAACCGGCGGTCATCCAGTTGGACTGAGTGTCATTTTCGCCAAAGGTTACCTCATCGGACCAAAGAGGCTTGGGAGGTCAACTCACCATGGAGGCTCTCTGTTGTTAACAACCGATCCGTTCAGAATCGGCTCATGCTGTATCACAGTAGAAGGGCTGATAGTGACCCGATGCAGTGGTGCAACTTCGCTCTCGCCTTGATCGAGGCTCGGGGGGCAGTGAGCCAATGGCATTGAAATTGGCTGTCTCCGCGTCATAACCATGTTGAGCAAGAGAGCTCTTGCAGAGTAAAACCGCCAGGGTTAACGGGAGAAGTTTGAAGGAGGGGCCATCATAAGTGGTTAGGCCTCAGGCCAGTTCGTCAGGCATAGGAGCGCGACATCGTTGGAAAAGCTGTGGGCAAACACTTGTTGCGGAGGTGTCAGCTTCAGCGTCAGGGTCGTCAGGTTTTCCTGGAGGCATTAATCCAGGAGTTTTGTTGTCAGGACGAACGTCATATTCGGATGATGTTCAAACGTCTAAAGGCCTTAGGATCTCAAAGCTGCGCATCGGACCTGTTCAATTGGAAGCTTGGATCTGAATCCCATGGACTGCAAGTGGACATCTGAGAAGTCAAATCAGATCGGTTTTTTGCAATATATTTGAAAGCTGATGCTTTGCCATCGGCTCATTAAGCAGCTACCGGATTGATAATCGGCGGATTTTAGTACAAAAGAAATCGGCAAAATCAAGTTAGAAGAAGCTCCTTCATTGATAGACATGATTTCTTACAAAGGAGGAACCGATGACTCAAAGAAAGAAGAACGAGAAAAAAGGAAGGGGGGTCCGTTGACTCATCTACTACTGCTAAGCCTATGCTAGTAGATCCTAGTCTATGGGCCGTCACTGCCCTCGTCGTCATCTTCGGGACCCTCATCGGCACTGCTGCCGGAGGGCTCTTCGTCGCTACTCCCATAGCCCTCTACGGGAGCTTCATCCCCGTCTTCATCATCGCTGCTGTCGTCGTCCCACCACATACGGAGGCGCTTCGCCGGTGGATAGCCCTCAAGGGAGTCGTCGTCATCGTTGTCATCCGCCTCTTCCTCCTTTTCAGAGGTGGGGAAGCCTTCCCAGAGGTTGTCCTCACTTTCCGGCTCCGGTTCCTCGTGGACAAGGAACTGAAGATCTTCATCCCCGCTGGTCAGGGGCTGGTCGTCTTCGACCGGGCGGAGGAGGCGTGGTCCTCCAGGTCCCATTCTTCCGGGGCACGGACGTCCGGCGGCGTCTCGCGGGAGGAGGAGGGCCCATGGGAAAGCTCGGAGGAGGAAGAAGACATGGTGGTGCAGCAAGATTTTGTGGGTGCTAATGCGAGGAAGATGAAAAAGGAGCAAGCTGTTTAGAACGGCTAAATAGAAGGGATGTGAGGGAGATTTAATGCCACAGCAGTTTCCGAGGAGGTGATGCCTAGCAGGAAAAATTTTCGGACGCGTGGAGAAGTGAAAGGGGTAAGGTGTCATGATGAGGGATTCTGCGGTGATTTCTGCTCTGCCACGACATGACCTTTCGAGGGAAAGCATAATGATTTTGGAAATGTCATTTCCAAAACCAGGGGGCATGTGTTATCACCAATTTGACCAAGCCAGAGGTGGGCCGCGATCAAGATGGACTTGAAGATATACATATAGAAGAGATATGTGAATCGGCCTTGTTTACCAAGTTTGGGCTAGTTAGCCCGTGTATCTTTATAGTAGGTTACGTAGAGATTAGAGTTTATCTCGTGCACGGTTTAGTGCACACCCACATTAGAAAGTCCCCTGGACTATAAATATGTACCTAGGGTTTATGGAATAAACAACAACCAACGTTCAACCACAAACAAATCTCGGCGCATCGCCAACTCCTTCGTCTCGAGGGTTTCTACCGGTAAGCATCATGCTGCCTAGATCGCATCTTGCGATCTAGGCAGCACACGCCTGCCTACGTTGTTCATGCGTTGCTCGTCGAAGCGCTTTTGATGGCGAGCAACGTAGTTATCATAGATGTGTTAGGGTTAGCATTGTTCTTCATGCGCATGCTTTCGTAGTGCAACCCTTGCGCATCTAGCCGTCCTTGTGCCTCATCATGGGTGCAGGGGCGGCACCCCGCTTGATCATAGTTTAGTAGATCTGATCCGTTACGATCGCTCCTTGTTCTACAAGGATTAGTTTAATATCTGCAATAGTTAGGCCTTACAAAGGGGTGGAGGATCCAGCGGCACGTAGGGTGTCGTTTGCGAGCCCTAGACGGGATGTTCCGAGGATCAACCTTGTGTTGGTTTTTAGGCCTCGTCTAGGGCAAGCTTACGATCACCGTGCGTGAGCGCGAGGCCCAACCTAGAGTAGGATGATCCGATTATGCGGTGAAAACCCCACATCGTCGTGGATCTCATCAGCTCTACCATGATCAAGCAGGACCACCACATATTCGGCCACCTTGGACGAACCGTGGGTGGATCGGCTCTTTGAGCCGATTCACAGGACAACCTGAGAGCCGATCGAGGCTCGTATTTAACGTGTACGTGTGTGCCCTGCAGGAAACTAAGCGAGGCATCATCCACACCTTCCGACCAGGTATAGGTCAGGTGGCACGCCCTGCGACCCAGCATCGGCGCGCGACCAGGAGGCTTTGCGGGCCGTCGCTCGAGGGACGGGGCCAGCCGCAGCCCTAGTCATTCCCGGCTCTACCGTGTTGGCCGTCGCTGCCCGCCGGTGGGTTTCGGTTGCCCGGAGGAGATGGTGGTGGAGATGCCGAGAGCAAGCAGACGCCGCTAACGTCGGCCCTGCGGGACCCTCATGTTCAAGAGCTTCTCCTGAAGGACACGGGCAACGCCAAACCTGCCAAGCTGGCGCAAATGGAGGTAGACGGGATGACTCCATTGTATCCAGGGTGCCGGCCCGAGGATACACGCTTGAGTGTAACGCTCGAGTGTCTGGAGATGAAGGCGGAACACAAATGGACCGACAGCAGCTTCAGCGATAACATGAAATCCTGGCATGCTCGTCTTCCCAAGGACAACACATTGCCGACAAGTATCGACGAGGCCAAGAAAGTAGTTTGCCCACTCGACCTACCGCACGTAAAGTACCACGCATGCATCAATGATTGTGCACTTTTTCGGAATGAGTACAAGGATAGAACCACATGTCCGGTGTGCGGCCAAGGACGGTACAAGAGAGGGAACAAGAAAGTTCCTCTGAAAGTTGTCTGGTACTTTCCTATCACTCCCCGTCTGCAGCGGTATTTCGTAGATCCTAAGGAAGCAAAGCTCATGCAATGGCACGCGGAAAGGGAGAAGCCCGCAGATGATCCGGAGAAGGGCAAGATCCTGACACACCCTGCAGACGCTAGCCAGTGGAATGCGTTGGACATTGAGTTCGCAGATGAGTTCGGGAGCGAACCGAGGAACATTCGTCTGGGCATGAGCACCGACGGACTCAATCCCTTTGGAAACCAGAGTAGCACGCATAGCACCTGGCCCGTGTTTGTATGGCCATACAACCTCCCCCTGGCTGTGCACAAAGCAGCGGTACGTACACATGAGTATTCTTATTCAGGCCCAAAACAACCGGCGTGGACATGCATCTATCTCGGTCGTTGAAAGAGGAGTTAGCCACGTGGCAGACGCCGGCCCGTACTTGGGACGCGTACAAAAGAGATTATTTCCCTCTCAGAGCCGCATTGCTAACGACAGTGCAGGACTATCCTGGTTACGCATATGTATCGTGCCAGGTGAACCACGGATTCAAGGCATGTGTCAAGTGCATGGATAAGACCCCGCATCTACAGCTGCCGAAGCCTCCCGGGTCTTGTAAAACTGTGTTCCAAGGGACTCGAATGTGGCTTCGCTATGATCACCCGTGGAGAAAACGCAAGGATCTATTCAACTGCGAAGAGGAGCTCGGAAGAGCCCCACGACCGAGGAGCGGCGAAGAAATATCCGAGCTTTTGGAAAATTGGGAAGAGTGCCCCGCGCCGGGAAAGAAGCGACCGCGGGAATCGCCGCTGCTGGGAGTATGGAAAGCGAGGTCTGTTTTCTGGGACCTGCCGTACTGGAAGGTCCTCCACACGCCCCATAGCCTCGATGTCATGCACATCACGAAAAACGTTACCGAGAGCCTACTTGGCACTCTGATGAACATGCCGGAGAGGACCAAGGATGGCCCGAAAGCAAGAACCGACCTGAAATTGCTTGGCCTCAAGAAAGAACTTCAGTACCCCACCGATAGTGATGATGATGATGATGATGAACAGACGGAAACGACTCAGGGTCACCACAAAAGGGCTAAGAAGAATGAGGTGGTGGTGCTTAAACCTGCCTGCTTCACTCTGAGCGAGGAGGAGCTCGAGAGGTTTTTCGAGTGCCTCCTAGGAGTAAAAGTTCCTCACGGTTACTCGGGGAAGATAAGCAGATATCTGGACGTAGCGAAGAAGAGGTTTAGCGGGATGAAGTCTCACGACTGTCACGTGCTGATGACACAGATACTTCCCGTTGCGATGCGAGGGATAATGGACGACCACGTCCGCGAGACGCTGTTTGGCCTCTGCAACTTCTTCGACGTCATCTCTAGGAAGTCCATCGGCGTTAAGCAGCTCAACAGGCTACAAGAAGAGATCGTCGAGATACTATGCGAGCTCGAGATTTACTTCCCGCCAGCGTTCTTCGACATCATGGTGCATCTGCTTGTCCATGTAGTGGATGACATCATCCACCTCGGGCCGACATTCCTGCACAACATGATGCCATTCGAAAGGTTGAACGGTGTCATCAAAGGATTCGTTCGCAACAGGGCCCATCCAGATGGAAGCATAGCCAAGGGCTTTCTCACCTACGAGTGCATCTCCTTCTGCCAGAACTACCTAAGCACCGAGAACGAGGATGTCGGTCTGCCCACCAGGAAGCACGTCGGCAGGCTAGCAGGGTTTGGTCACCGCGAGGGCTACCGCGCAATGCATGTCGGCATCGCTGGTCGACACGCCGACTTTGACAGGGCACACCGAGTCGCGCTACAACACATAGAATTGGTCAGCCCTTGGGTGGATAAGCACAAAAGCTTAATCGAGCAGAAGTTCATCGACCTAGGACGGCCGAGGAAAACAGGGGACGTTACGAAAGAGCACAACTCCACCTTCACGGGGTGGTTCAAGAAAAGGCTACTGGAAAGTCCCGCACCGATGCCTTCTACTGAAGAGCAGAAACTCATATTCTCCCTGTCACAGGGACCCGGGCACAACGTAAGGACCTATCAGTCGTACGACATCAACGGCTATAGATTCTACACCGAGGAAAAGGACAAGAATAGCGAATATCAAAACTCAGGAGTAACTATGCTATCCTACACCGATGACAAGACTGATGTCAAGGAAAGATTCTACGGAAGGATCGAGGAGATTTGGGAACTCGACTACGTTGGAGTGACGATGCCGATGTTTCGTGTGAGATGGGCCAAGAGCGTCAAAAAAGATGGACTATATTTCACCACCATGGTTATACCCGATGCCAAATCGAAGACCCCCTCCGCGAAAAATGAGCCGTGGGTGCTCGCTAGCCAAGTTGACCAATGCTTCTTCATTACCGACCCGTCAAAGCCCAGCCGTGTGGTCGTGAGGAGGGGCAAGAGGAGCATCATCGGAATGGAAGGAGAAGCCGACAAGCAAGACATCGACAAGAACGGCGATCCGAAGATCGAAGAGGAATTTGACAAGTACTTCGACAAGCCTACTACTTATTCGAAAGTAAGAAGGAAGACCACCCTACCGGCTAAAGGTTGCCCGTACACGAGAAGAAATCTCAAGGTGGCCGGGCTAAAGTATTCAACAACCGCGATGAAGAAGGGCAAGAACATTGTCAAGAAACGCTAGCTAGCCACCGATCGGAACCGAGAAGTTCAATTGTGGCTTTTTTTGTGTACTATGTACTTTGGCAAAAACACATGTGTGTATATGTGTGTGTATGACACACAAGCATCCATACATGCATGTGTGTGTGGATGTGTGTATATTGTGATTTTTTTTGAATTATCTATATTAATTAACTTGCATAATTGAACCTTCATTTCTTTGAATGTATTAAAGGAGATACTTTTAATTGAACCTTCATTTCTTGGAATGTATTAATAAAACACTAGCTAATTAATATGATGCAGGGATTTAGAAATATGGCTAAGTGTAAAATTTCTGTGGCGCACTAAGCCAACATGCGCCACAGAATCTTAAAATTAGCGCATATTCCCAAGACTGGCCACACGAGAACTATATGGCTAAGTGCCAGAATTCTGTGGCGCACCTGGGCCAACATGCGCCACAGAATTTTAAGATTCTGTGGCGCATGTTGGCTTAGGTGCGCCACAGAATTCTGGCACTTAGCCATATACCGCCCTCTTCCTCGCGTCCTGCTCTTCTTCCCCAACACGCACACACACGCCCACAGAGAACCCTAACCGCCGGCCGTTGCTCGCCCGCCTCTCTCGCCGCGCCGCCGCTTTCTCGCCTCGCCGCCGCCCGCGCCCGGAGGCAGGAGGAGCGCCGCCCGCCGCCCGTGCCCTCGCCTCGTCGACGACCACCACGCCCTCGCCGCCGCCCGCGCCCGGAGGAAGGAGGAACGCCGCCCGTGTGCCCTCGCCTCGTCGACGACCACCACGCCCTCGCCGCCCGCGCCCGGCGCCCCTGGTGCTTCTCTCTCCCCTCTCTCCTCTCTCCTCCTCCCCTCTCTTCCCCTTCCTCTATTTAATTCCATTGATAACCACAGAGTGTACTTTCACCAATACTCTCTGTTTAAAACAGTGTGATGTACTTGTTAAAAAAAACAATACTCTAAAATTATCAATGTGATGTACTTGTTTAAAATTGACATTGTCATCTAGATCAACTTGTTCCTAAAATGGCAGTGGTTTTCAAGAAGGGAAAATTTGCTGGCGGACACTGTTATTTTTGGGTCTTTGCCAAAACACACCGCTAAAACGTGTCTTTGCTCAGTGCCATTATAATTTTGTGGTATGTTTGCTAAAACACACCGTATGCCCAAAACGGAAATATTTATTTTTTATTGCGAATTATTAGATTATTGAGTATCAAACCGGGTTCATGTAAAAAAACGAATCAACTGGTTTTATTACTGATCTAGAGGAAAAGAACCAAGCAGGCTTTATTCCATACGCCTAGCGACTAAGGGACGAAGCCCTTCAATCGATCAGCCACGATCCCTAGCAGGATTTGGGAACCGCGTCCCGCATCTTGCCGGCCGCCGTCCTGCATCTTGCCGGCCGCCATCATTCTGCTTCTTAACCGCCGGCGAGCACGCGTACGTCGTCCCCGACGGCACTTCTATCCCTCAATCGTTCCCGTCTCATGTCCGCACACCATCGGCGACCGACCGAAGAGACGCAAGGTGCGGCGCCACCCAAGAGTGGTCCCGAGCCTTCACCGGCCCTCTGTCGGCCGCCATCGCCGGCGCCCTCGGAAGCACCTGCCAGCGCCCTCGCGCTGGAGAACTATCTGCCGGCGGCCATGGATGGCGACACAGCCTGGGTGCCCGAAGGGTAAGTTTCTTCCTTGATTCTTTCCCAGTTACGCCTATATGTATATTGATCCTGGTCGAGAACTGAATCATTTGCTAGCTCATGTCTCGTGGCTGTAGATAGCCCACTGATATTATTCAGTAGTAAGAATTGCTGAATATGATCATCCCAATACATTACGTGATGCCTGCACTTTTGTGCACTTTATCAGTATTCAATAGTTATATCAAGGGATCTCTTATATCAATCAATACTGATGGTCCGCTGTAACAATTTAGATTACCCTATGGCCACATTCCTTGGCGATTATTACTAGGTACTTGATCCAGTCTTACTAGAGTAATTTTCCTAGAATATAGTCTGTAATATCTCTATTATTTTGAACAGGATGGATTGTAGTTCAGCTACCAGAATTGATGTCCGGGTGTGTGCATATGCTGAATTTTGTGATAATGGGATACAAGTATGGCATCCAACTAGAGATGAACTGAAAGTTGTAGACAGGGATTGTGCCAATTTCAAAGATTTCAGCGAAGAACTTGATCAAGAAATAAAACATGGACCAAGTCAGAAGTTGTTAATCACTTATTGGGATAAAGTTAGGCAGTCTTTTGCAGAAATAAACCATGACACTTTGTTGTTGACAGCAATAGACATGTATTGGGATGAAAGGAGGCTTCCTATTATGGTTTCTGCTGTTTCCAAAGGGGATAGCTATACATCTGCTTGTGTGCCACAACTAACTGATCCCTCAATAATAGTTGATAAACCACAACAGCAGCCTCGTAGTGACCATGAGTCTTCTAGCAGCGAGGAACCACCCGTTTTTGATGATTGGGTTGATGCGGAAGTTGAGTATGTTGGCGTAGATGATGAGTGTGAATACAAAGAGTTGCTAACTGACTCTGATGAATCAAACTTAGATGATGGATATGATTCCGGTGAGTCATTTCATGATGACCTTGTAGTGGATGACACAGTTGGGTGTGAGACCATTGTCCATGTGACCGATTTTGAGAACCCAAAAATTGAAGTTGGTGTTACATTTGAAGATGGTAAATGCTTTAAAAAGCAATTAGGCAATATGCAGTAAAGGGTGAATATGAAATTGCAGCTCCATATTCCGAGGCAACAAGGTACAGGGGCTATTGCAAGGCTAAGAGGTGCAAGTGGAGGATACATGCAAGTCAACTTCAAGATGGCAGGACTTGGCAGGTATGTAGTGTTTTGCTTTAATAAATCTATTTTTCTAATTTATTATATATCATGGTTTTGATGTGTAAATTTGTTAATGCAGATAAAGAAGATGCCAAGGGAACACAATTGCGGAAGCACAGGGACAGTGGAGAAGAATTGCATGGCAAATAATCATTGGGTATGTGACAGGGTCATGGAATGGCTCTCAAAGGATGCTAGCATTGGGCCTACTGAACTTCGAAAGAAATTAGAAGAGAAGTACAAAATCAAGATATCAAACTGGGTTGTTTGGGATGGAAAAGAAATGGCTCTAAAGAAGCTCCAAGGCGATTGGGATTCTAGCTTTGAGGATGCTTTCAGCTTCAAAGCTGAGCTAGAGAGGACAAATCCAGGAAGCATAGTGGACATTCAGTTCGAGAAGGATGCGGAGGGCAAACAAAGGTTCACTAGGATGTTTGTTGCCCTGCGTGCATGTGTTGATGGGTTTTTGTATGGTTGCAGACCATATGTAGGCGTGGACTCAACAGCATTAACTGGAAAGTGGAAAGGACAACTTGCATCTGCCATTGCTATTGATGGAAACCATTGGATGTTTCCAGTAGCATACGGTGTATTTGGTTCAGAGACGGCTGATAATTGGACATGGTTTTTGACAGGCTGCATATAGCTATTGGGTCACCCCCTGGATTAGTTATATCCACTGACGCGGGTAAAGGTATAGATTCTGCTGTCACCCAAGTTTTCACAAATGGAGTGGAGCATAGAGAGTGCATGCGGCACTTAGTCAAGAACTTCATGAAAAAATTCCGTGGTGATGTCTTCCTCAAGCACTTGTGGCCAGCTTGTAGAGCGTATAGAGTTCTTCGGTTTGAGCAGCATTACAATCCTATGCTTGAAGCATCTCCTGAAGCCATGCAGTGGCTGGAGGACAACCACAAACACCTATGGAAAAGGTATCAATTCTCAGAAACTAGCAAAGTAGATTATGTCACCAATAATATTGCCGAATCCTTCAATAGTTGGATTAGAACAGAAAAGTCTCTTCCAGTCATTCCTCTTTTTGATAAAATAAGGCAGATGATAATGGAGAAAATGGACTTGAGAAGAAGAATTGCTTATAAACTTTGTGGGAAAATTCTTCCTCGTGTTGTCAAAGAAGTAAATGCTAAGAGCCGAGGACTGCCATACGTCCACACATTTTCTAACAAAGATCATGACAATGTTGCACTTTTAGCTGAGGTTCAAGGTGTTTCTAAGGACCTGCAACCATGGAGGCATGCATTGGATCTCACAAATAGAACATGCACATGTAGGCAGTGGCAAATAACTGGTTTGCCTTGCTATCATGCTGTACATGTTATCACTAGCATGAGAAATCCCAAGATGGAAGATTACATTGACGACTACTACTCAGTTAACAAGTTCAAAAAAGCATATGAAAATTGGGTGGGGCCAATGACAGATAGGCAGCAGTGGCCGAAGGTAGACCCTGGCTTTAAACTTTGGCCCCCTATTCTAAAACGTGCAGCTGGGAGGCCAAGGACAAGAAGATATAAAGGATGGGAAGAAGGAGGAAAGGGACGCAGAACGGTCACATGTAAACGCTGCCATCAAAAGGGCCACATGAAGAAAACTTGCAATGAGACTGTGCTTGATCCTAATGCACCTCCACCTGCACCACCTAAGCCGAAGAGAGTAAGGAACAGGAGCAAGAAAGCAGTTGAAGTTCAACCACAGTCTAAACAGATTGAAGCACCATCTACACGTGTTGAAGCATCATCTCTTCAGACTACACCCTCGAAGGCCCAGGCTCCATCCATGGATATTAGTAGCCCAATGACAAGAAGGTTATCATAAATGCAATTTTTCACTAGTTTCTTGCTAGCAAAAATGTTTACAATTGTCTTCATACTTTTCATACTTTTCTGCAGCCGAACACGCCAATTAGATCTTGATTCTGCGGCTATAAAGGGAATGTCCACACCAACAAAACAACTTACTTGTAGCATTGATACCAACAATAGCTCGATGACAAGAAGGTAATCAAATATGCAAGTTCTTTTGCAATATTACATGATGTTTGTTTTCCAATGTGATTTAGATGTGTCTGATTATTGCAGCCGCAAGAAACAATCGGTGCATGATGCAGCTAAGTCAAAAGTTCCTGCTAAGCCTAAAGCCATGAAGAAAACAACTCGCAAGCTGGAGGTTAAAAGGGCCAAAAAAATATAGCTGAATATTGGGTTTTCCGTATGTAATAGAGGATATATGCACGATCTGTTAGTTTTGCTGGTTAAACTTGCACATAAACTTATGTTTTGAACTTGTCATTTTTTGGGATATTATGTTGAGTTTGGAACGCCATATCCATATTAAATCTTCTCGCTTATTTTCAACCTATCAATTTGTGGGCTGTGTTCAGCATTTTAAAGTGTATTGTCAAAGTTCTTATTTTAATATGCTATAATGCTGTTCGTAGTACTTCAAATATGTTCCAGATTGGGACTAAATGCTGGGCAAATTGCTTTTGCATCCGATTGATACGTACAGACTAACAAGGCACGGAAAAGCCTATTTTTTGGCATTAGAAACTCATTCCTACGGACTAACAGGGCCCCCAAAAAAACCGTTAAAGCTAAAAACGGCTGGTCCAAAATTTTCACAATGAAAAAAAAACCGGTCTAAACCGGACGGTTGATGGTTCTCCTAAGCAGATAATTCAAACTTTCCGTTTTGGGTCACATAGTGTGTTTTAGCAAACATACCACAAAATTATAATGGTACTGAGCAAAGACACGTTTTAGCGGTGTGTTTTGGCAAAGACCCAAAAATAACAGTGTCCGCCAGCAAATTTTCCCTTTCAAGAATTATACCTCCATGATCTTGTGTCTTTTACCAGCTGTCAATTGTGTGAATTTGAAGTACCACAGCCTGTGTTTTTTGCTGCTGTCAATTGTGTGAATTTGAAGTACCACAGCCTGTGTTTTTTGCTGCTGTCAAATTTTTGAGTACATGCCTGTCAGGCTACAGAAGGGGAATTGGAAAGAACTATAGAGGAATTGCAAGAAAAACTGTAGTCTGAAGATAAATTGCAAGAAAAAATGTAGTAGTCTGTAGTGTGCAGTCCTGACAATGCCTCAAATGAAATTGAGGTAGTTAGGGTTAATGCAAGTGGTAAAATTATTTCATGAGTAGCTTCTCCTAGAGTAGCAAGTGGTAAAATGGCATGTGATTTAATTGACTAATGGATTCTTGACTGAAAATTGAGGTAGTTTTATTACCAGGGATGTTAGTGACACCTTTATTAATTACTTACCAGGTATTCTTGACTGAAAAATGGTCAATTACTTAGTTGTTTCTTACTGTCATTTAATTGAAGTGATGCTTAAATAATCTGGCAATGTTTGAAATACTACAAAATGTTGCTCTCCTATATAAGCAATTAGTGATACCCTGGTTAATACTCTGGCAATGTTTGAAATACTAAATTGATGTAGTAAATTATGCAGAGAGATTTATCCCTACAATTGATGTAGATAAATTCAAGTCAGAGGGATTTATCTCACTAAAATGATGTAGATAAATTCAAGTCAGAGAAGAAAAATTGCTACTGTTGGCATTAGCAGTAGACCCTTTAGGAAGTTGATCCAGTTTACAAAATAAAATGAGCAAATAAAATGAGCAACCAAAATGAGCTACTGTTGGTATTTTGTACTAAAACTCTGTAGGTGACTAGGTGCACATTATTTCTAGGGGTGCATTGTATTATGCATTACACGTGGAAGTACTTGCGGTAGAGATATGAATTTTTGACTATTCAAATAGGTTCTGCATTTTCTTCCTAGATTGCCAACATACACATTTAGTGTTTCTTACTCTGTTTTGTTGCTGTTTAGTTTTTAATACTATGCAAGAAAAATAATATGCAGTGTAGGATATGAATGTGGTTATTGTTAAGTAGGATCGGCATTTTCTTGCTAGATTACCCAAATACACAATCAGTATATCTTTACTGTGGTTAGGCTGTTTAGTTGTTTCAATATAAAAAATATTCGGGCTATTTCATTGAAGAATGATGTCTGTCATCTACTGTTGTACACTGTTACATTGAACTAGTTGTGCAGAGTTGATTGTGTAGCAGTAGCAAGCTAGAGTGTGTTTATTTGAACTGGCTATATGAGAATACCAAGTTTGTTTCTTCCAAAATTGTTTAGTCATGCTTGCATAGTTACTGGTAAAATGCCCACTGGTTATAAAATACTAAGCTGATGCTATTATTCATGTAGCCCACAACATGGTCAGTTAAGTTCATTTTAGAGATACCACTACACTTGCACCACATGTTATTGTCTCTTGAAGCAAGCATGCAGTAGTGGCAGTAGTGGCATGCAGTAGCTAGCTAGGTAAATCCATTTCCTGTTGGTTATATTGGCAGTAGTGAAGCAAATGTACTGGAGCATTTCCTGTTGGTATACTGTTGGTAAATCCATCTCCTGTTGGTATACTGGAGCAAATGTTCTGGAGCATGAATTATATTCATTTATCAATACTGGAGCATGAATTATATTCATTTATCAATATTGGAGCATGAATTATAGTTTGCTTCTTGGTATACTAGAGCAAATATTGTACATGTATACTTGTTGGTATAATACTGGAGCATATGGTGCTGTTGTGTGTGTGTACTGGAGCATATGGTGCTGCTGTGTGTGTTGCTGTGTGTGTACTGGAGCATATGGTGCTGCTGTATGTGTACTGGAGCATATGATGTGATGTTTTTTGCAAGTGTATGGTGCTGCTGTGTGTGTATTGGAGCATATGATGTGTGTATGATGTTGGCATTTTATTATGTGAAATGTTGTAGGGACTTCAAATGAGCTGCCCATTTCTCCCGAAACGTTGATTCACTTCCGTTTCGGTTGAGAAATGGGGCTCCTATGTCCAAAAATTAGCAAAGGTCATGCCGAATTTTCCGGCCGACAATTGTACTAATAGATTTCATCCTCTTCTTTATAGAAATTGCAAATATGTCGGCCGAGACAACGTGTCCGGCACTTCTAAGGCCGCCATGACCCTCGAAGAGGAAGCCAGAGCGGCGAACGTCGAGTTCTGGGAATTCGGCCCCTCCCAGCGACAAGAGGAGGAGGAGGTGGACTTGGCGGCGGAGGAAGTCGGAGCTGACCGTCGATGACTGAAGCGGGAGGAGGAGGAGTATGAACCCACCACCGACGGCGGCGACCACACGGGGGTGACGGCGTCGGGGAGGCTGACGGCGGCGGCAACCCGGCTGCTAAGAAGAAGAAGAAGCGCGGAAGGATCGGAAGCCGACGGTGCTCGCCAACACCACCGCGAGATCACATTGGTCTCCGAAAGTGGGCAGCCAAAGGAGCCTTTGGATGTTGCCGCTGGGTACGGCATGCAACTCGGGTGCATTGTCCGGGAAAGCATGTCGATCAACACGGTGAATATCCGAGGTGAAGGCAATGAGCATTTGGTCGAGCTCTGCCTTCGGAAGCTTCACCGACGGTACACGTTCCCGGCGCCATACAATAACTTGGAAAGATCCAACCCGGTGAATAAATTGGCCATCACGAAGATGAGCAACGCCCTGAGCAGCTGGAAAAGCCGGGTGAAGGCCAAGATCGACAAAGGTGAAAGCTTTGAGAGTATTAAGAAGGGTGAGCCGATGCTCGATGAAGCAGAGTTCCAGATATTCAAGGAGCGGCTGGATAGCGAGGATGCGAAAGCATGGACGGAGTGGGGTAGACAAATGCATGAGCTCAATTTAGGAGCACATCACCTTGGAAGCGGCGGTTATAGAGGAAAGATTCCCATTTGGGAAAAGGAGGACGAAGAACTTGCACGTGCTGGGAAACCGAACCCATGGTTGAAAATGACGGACCTGCAGGTGAGGTACTTTGTCCGGGCCCGCTACACTCTGGACAGGAATACAATGGAATTCGTTACCGAGCATGACGACGTGAGGAAGTTCGAGGAAAAGCTGGTAAGGGAATTTACTCGCGCGGTCCATTGCTGCACATATTACATATATGACGTGAATGCAATGCCCTAAATGTGTTCACCCTATCCTTGTCTGCAGAACGAGCAGTTGGCGGCGGCCGATCTCCCCGAGGCCGAATCGTCGTCCCAGGGCTCGACGGAGCCGTGGGACACGCCTTTCAACAGGCGTTGAATATCCTCAAGGAGAGGCCAGTATCCAAGCCACCGACGTCGGCTGGACGTGTCTGCGGCTTTGGTACAAGCATGAAGTTTTGCGAGTACTACAAAGAGGAAAGCAAGAAGAGAAGGAGGAGCGCGATGTCGAGAAGAGGATAAAGCCGAGGTGGAAGAGCTGAGGAAGAAGGTCTCCATGCTCGAGGAAAAACAGGCAAACTCGATGGACAAAGATGAGGTGGACAAGCTTTTCGAGAAGAAGCTCCGCGATTTCCTGCCCCCTCAGGTCATCGAGGGGATAGCTGCGTGGAATGCGGCCGGTCAGGTGGGGTCGATAAAAGTGCCTAGCGCCGGGGCCAGCAACTCGATCTTCAACGCGTCGCCATCTCCGGATCTGGTTACCCCGCCGCCCACCATCGCCGCGGGGCAGCCGATGGAGTTGGATGAACCGGTGCCCCCCCTGCCGAGGCTACCAAGGCGCAGCCGGCGGCGGTGGTGCTTCATAATGCACCCGAGCCGCAGAAGATTGATAGGCCGGCCGCCACTGTCTCCACATTAGCACAGCTCAACGCCATCACCAAGGTACTTAACTAATTAGTTATTCCATGCCATCTCCTTCATGCGTTTTGATACCCGGCTATCTAATTAATGATGCCCAACATTATTCAGGACACTCCTTGCGTGCTCCTTCACTGCGCGGCGAGTTGAAGGATGTTGCCACGGGAATGATCATACAACCGAAGAGCACCACGTTGCACACCGTGGCTATGGACGCCAACGTCCTGAAGGTCACTTTGGGTCGGGTGTTGCCGGGGTGCGAAGACATGGACCCCCAATACAGCCCGAGGGAGCCGACGAGCACCTGACGCTTGAGAACTGCCATGGCTATACCATGGTATGGCCAAAGACCCAGATCCGTCTTGGGGTCGCTCCACCGGCGCCTCCTCGATCATCCGGCAGCCGATCGTCCGGCCGCCTGCTCGGAGGGCAGCTCCTCCCGTCGTCACCGCCACAACAAGCCGCCACAAGAAGTGGGAGAGTCTGCCCTCAACCGCCACCGGAGCCTAAAGGCAAGGCCGCTGCACCGCTATCGCCCATCCCATCACCCAACGAAGATGACATCGATGATGATGGGCCGGTAGCGTCGATGCCTACCTCAACACCGGCGCCGACATAGATGATTTGTACATGGCGGGCGCGGATGAAGAAGCATACCGCGCTCGCGACAAACCAGCTGGCCCACCCAAGGCAACCAAACAGCGCCTGGTGTTCCGCGGCTTCTCTCAAGAGACGCCTCCGGCAGCCGATACACAAGAGCCAACCGCCGCAAACATCTTCAGCCCCAATACGCTGATCAACAAGGTCAACGAGCAGTTTGAAGCGTCGGGGGCCGTTGCTCCGAAGAAGCCCCGTAAAAGACCTAGTAAGAACAAGGAGAAGTCTGCGAGCCAGCCACCTCCGACGATCCGTCATCGGGACTCCATGGTACCTCCCAGCAAGGATGGCTTGACCAGAATGCATGAAGCTGGCAAACCAATACTGGGTCCGGAGCTGCAACACCTTGCTTCCGGAGATATGCTGCCTCTGCAGGACAGTATCCTGGTCCTAGAGAGTATCCTTCTTAAGGACAAAGATCCAAATTACCCGGTCTTCACGGTCAAGGTGCCAAGAGATGTGGGCTTCGTCACTGATGCCCCCGCGGATATATTCTTTATAGCGTACGAGGACATCTTCAAGCTATTCCACGCGAGAAGGCTGGACTATAACTTGGTCCGCCTATTCGCGCTCAATCTGGCGATGAAGATCAAGACAGAGAGTACCCCGGACGTCGCGATAGCGGATCCCTACTACATGCGTGAAAGCCAGTTGAACTTATCAGCGGTGCGGGTACGGGCTTCGTTGTACCTACAGAAGTGCTTCTTGGACAACAAGAGGAAGGACAACATCCTCTTGGCTTACTTTCCCGAGTAAGTACACATCCGCTAGCCCTGTAATAAATTTCTTTTCCATTGCTCATTTCCAACCTCGATCTTGTTCCAAATTTGTGTTGCGCAGAGACACGCACTGCGTACTCATCTCCATTGCCCCGAAGTTTTCTCTTGCCACCTATTTCGACTCGGGGAGTGCGAAAAAGAAGAACTACGCCAGAATAAGGGGTGTGCTAGATGATGCTCTCGAGGGCTACTTCAAAAAGGGAGGCGCCTTCAAAGAAAAGGCGGAATGTTTCAGGGATGATGGTAAACACAAGTTCAAGCACGTGTTCGAGTTCCCCTGTGTCAAGCAGCCGGAAAACAGCACTCTGGACGCCTTCTATGTCATGCATCACCTAAAAGGGTTTGTCCGGGATAGCCAGAACTTGCGTTTACCATCTGCTCTCCGAGGATGGGCCGAAAAGTTGGCGCGGATCAACGATGATGACCTCGGAGAAGACTTCCAGGATACCAGGGTCAAGTTATCACATATCATCATTCAAGACGTCACCACAGGGGGAGGGCCCTTGCACCAGGGTAGAGCGTTATGCAAGAGGGACATCGAACACCGCCTCAAAGCGCAGGGTGACACGAGGACGTGGATTACAAAAGATCTGTACAAGCCGTTCCCGGAGCCCTGCGAGCCTTGACTTAGTGTGTGATAAACTAGCTATCTTCATCGGTTAGTTTGTATATATATCGATGGACGTGGTCTTTTGTGTGGGTCGTAATTAAACTCTAAGTACTATGTTCATCGGTTTATGTGTATCGGTGGACGTCGTCTTGTGTGTGCGTGTCGCAAACTTATTGTTGCCGTGCTCAACTTTACTATATACTTTGGTCTAATATTTATCAACATATATATATATGCATGATGTACTAATATGATATACTAATATGCCCTTGTCAATAGAGATGCCGACGTACGTTGTGTACAAGAGTCGGGTTCCAGGTGTCTACGAGGAGTGGCAGGACTGTCTCGAACAGGTGCACAAGTTCAGCGGGAACAGCTACAAGGGATACGCGACTAGAGAGGAGGCGGTAGCACAGTGGAGGACACACGTGGGCAAGAAGAAGAACCGGCTGAAGTTCTTGGTCCCCCTCTTACTCACCGCCACCGCGGTTGTACTCTACTTTACTTTAGTCTAGGTGGCCGGTGACGATGCATGTGCATATGAGACGAGATGAACACATGTATGTGTATGCGGCGATCAAACACATTTCTACTTGTGTAATTTGGATCTAAATGATGTAATGATGAAGACTTGTGTGTATCATGTCATTTGTGTGTCATTTCTGACTATTTCTGTTATTTCTGGAATGTGCTATGTATTTGCTGTATATATACCTGTATATTTCCTGTCAAATACCTGTATGTACTGCAGAAATGAAAACAAATTCGAAAATCAAAAAATTAACATTCTGTGGCGCATGCGTTGGCAGTGCGCCATAAAACATTGTAAGTATTCTGTGGCGCACGTATCGACCGGTGCGCCATAAAAACATTCTGTGGCGCATGCGGGCTAATGCGCCACAGAATTCCAAACTTCTGTGGCGCACTGGTGCGCATGCGCCACAGAATTCCAAACTTCTGTGGCGCACCCACTGCTGCGTCACAGAATTTAAATACTAGTCGCGTGGCATCTGTGGCGACGGCCATATGCGCCACAGAATCTTAATTTGGTGCGTCACAGTTAGCCCTTTTTCCACTAGTGGCATGCTAACCAAAGTCGATCAGGTTTAGTTTCTTAATGTTAGTGTTTCTTAGTTTTGCTTGAACTTTTCATGTCATGTTGTAGGTCATAACAATTAATAAGTATGGATGTACCTTTCTCATTTTTGAAACTTAGAGACGTATCAGTTGAGTACAATGGTATTTTTTTTGTAAAATAAAGATATTTGTTCAATTAAAATCACTCAACAAGTAAAGGTTGGGTAACTGTCATGTTAATGGTTGACCAGGTTGACATATGCGTCCTGATGTTTTTTCTATATAAACTGCAATGCTAGGGTTTTATTTTTATCATCTTTTTTTTTTTTACTTTTATGTGATCGTAAGATATGATATTAACTTTAATAGTGAAGAATGTAAGTATTATGTGCTTGATGTTCATTGTATTGATCGTAAGGAGAGAAATAGGTAAATAACGATTATTTTTGTTGGATCGTGGTCAAACGTCAGGCGACAATTTAGTTATTACCCCTAGTAATTCAGGTGTATTAATAAGCTAGCTTAAGTGAGTAGCGAAGAGCCAAACACAAATTCATCAATTCCAGACAATCTTTGATGTCCTGACACATACAACACACGGAGTACGTCACATGGAGGCATCTTAATTGCCTGACTGACACGAAGGCAATCTTTGATTTCCTGAAACATACAGCACACGAAGGCATTCTTTGCTTCTCGACAGCGTGATGGCACCAAACACCATCTCCGTGGCCGAAAGCAAAATCAATCGATAAGACAGAAATATAGACATAAATTTGAGTGCCAGACGATGACTCAAGTTCATCTTCTTCGATCGATTGCGTGAGATAGCCTACCGGAAAAGCGATCACTTACAAACTAAATCCTGTTTAAAACAGCACGAGTTCGTCTTATTTACACGTACGCATCCAGCGATCTGTTTGTTGCCACCAGCTAAACCAACCAGCACTACCAAATCAACTACAGTACTACGAGTACTAATCCACTCGGTGATCCGGGATTACATCCGAGCTAATCTCTTCTACCACTGCTAAACAGCTACTACCAAACGGTCCGAATCAGGTGAACCCCACTCGTGTCAGGACACTTACGCCTCCGGATCGAAGTACGCCGCGCGCGCGCTCAGCGCCACCGGACGAGCGCCGCGGCCGCGAGGATGGCGGCGGCACCGGCGACCCGCGAGACGCCAAGGCCACGCGGTTCGCCGGCCGCGCTGTGCGTCCCCGACGCGGCCCTGCCGGCGACCGCGCCCGCACCAGCACCGGCGACGGCGCCCGCGCCCGCCCCGTAGACGATCGGACGGCCTCCACCGCCGCTGCTCCTGTCGCCGCCACCGCTCCTGTCGCCGCCGGAGTGGCCTCCGCCCCCGCCGCTTGCGTGGCCTCCGCCGCCACCCCCGCCGTGGCCTCCGCCGCCGCCGCCGCGGCAGTGCGCGCCCTGGAAGTTGGCCGCGGCGCAGAGCAGCAGCAGGCCCAGCACGCACAGCAGCCTCGCCTCGCTCCTCATGTCCGTCTCCCCTCTTTCTCTGGCTACTACAAGTCGATGGTCGGATGTGCAGTCGATCTCTCTTCCTTGTCCGTGGTTTTGCTTCCCGGTGCGGCGATCGCGCGAGCTATATGGATGGAGACGGAGGGCCGGGAAGCCGGAAGTGGCAGCCTCTGTGTGCGTGTGCTCGACTGCTACACGTCGCTTAGCAAAATAGGGAAAGGGGAGTGATGCACGTCTCCGAGATATTTTTCCCCCAGTCCTGCCTTCTCTGCAAATGCTTTATTGAAGCAAAAAAACATTGCCCCAATTTTACAAATGCTTTATTCAAGCAAAAAAAATGTTTCGATTTAAGCAAATTTTGTGTGCTATTGCAGCATGTTCAATTCCCTCACAAATTTCGCAGATGCTGCCTTGAAGCAAAAATAAAAACTTCCTGCTTTTGCTACATCAAGGATAAAAACCGTTCGATACAAACAAAAATATAACCTGCTAGATAAAAAAATCCAGCGAGACCTTCCCAGCAATTTTTTGGGCTATTATAGCATGGTTGCAGCATTTTTATCATGCATTGTGGCCGAAGCAGAGCTGGGACGTTGCAGGAGTTTATGGCGCGGCGGCACGAGTCAGCCGGTGGTCATTAGATGTGGGGAAGCTCGTAGAAGGAAACATACATGGCTAGGGAAGCAATCCGAAAGGCGTGAGTACAATGTGGGCGGAGAGGCGCGAGGACAAGAGAAGTACATTAGCGCAAGTCAAAAGCTTTGGATACATGGGCTCAGGATTTAAGGCACTAACGGCCAAGCGGCCAGGAATTTCACGCTGGTGTTAGCCTACAAGCACCGCATTGTGGGTGCTCTAAGCTTTTTACGTTGTAAGGAAGGGATCTTAGCTGATAAATTTGGATTTGTTATATTTACTTTTTCACATAAACGTTAGATTAGCGCCTAGTGTGTGATTTTTTTACTTTTATCTTGCGGGACACATTTGGCACTGCATGTGTGATTTTTTTCATTTTATCTTTATTTTGTAATCAATTTCTTATATAAAAATACAGCCGGTTTCACCTCACTGTGGTCAACGAAAAATCAAAGGCCTTTAGTTCATGTTAAAATAATGTAACCAAGTTATCCTTTATCGGTGATCTTTGTTTTTATTCGATTCAATAAACGCACAAAAATGAACATGTTGGTGATATGAAAAGCTCGCCACATAGACATGAGTACCCCTAGTTATCAAATGAACTGGATGGTACTACCTCTATTTCAAAATAGTTGACCCAACTTTGTTTAGATGCACAATACAAAGTCGAGTCAATTAATTTAATTAATTTGGAACGGAGTGACTAGTTTATACTCACATTACACGTGGGTTCTTCTCACGTTTAAGACATGTCATGAAACAATCTTTCTTTTGAAAACAAAACTGCATTAGAGTTGATAGAAATTCAAATCAAATTAAATAATTCCAGCTGTGTTTCTTCACGCACGAAGCCTAACGACTTAGAATTGATAAGAATTAAAAAAAAAATGATTTCCAACGTGGGAGGGGCCACGTGGTATTTTTGATAGCAGGGATACAACATCACCGAAATTGCAAGCATGAGGACTTGAACTCGGGTGGGTGGGAAGGCATCAGCCCCTCCCCACCACTAGGCTATGCCTTAGTCTGTGAATTGATAAGAATTAGATACTCGGGAAAGTCACATGTCGATTCTTTTGATTTCCTGACATGTACAGCGCAAGAAGACATTTTGATCCTTGACAGCGCGATGGCTGGTACCATCTCCGTGACAGACAAGACAATGGGTCGAAAAGGCGTGATGGGACAATCACGAGTTAAGAGCCAGACGGTGTGCTCGGCTTCGATTGCGTGGCTCAACCAAACAGAAACCATCGCATGAACTGCATTAAAAATACACTGAAAAGTTTCTCGCAAAAATCATGTCCAAAAACACCGTAATACGTCGTACTTACACACAAGCACGATCTGCTACCACTAGTAAAACCAGAACTACCAAATCAGCCAGTAATTCACTCGCCAACCGGGATTTACATCCAGCCATGAGCCATCTCATCGGGCTTTGTTCGTTTAATCCCTGGAAGGTATGGATCGATCTGGATTGGGGCCGAATTCTGGATATCCAGCCCGGAGTGTTAATTTTTCCAGCCCAGAGAATTGTGGCAGTCGGTTACACCCGGGCGGTATTATTAGCCCAACTAATCCCATCAATTTGTACTAGCGTGGCTTGGATAAATTGCATCGCCATCTAACTTGTGGATAAATTTCCACGACGCCAGAGACAGAGAGCTAGCGAAAGGACAGCATCGGTCATCTTCTCAGCGACGGCCTAAACGAACATGTACACGAAGACATGGATTGGAAGGGATCAGGTAGAGTGTATTAGAAGGGATTTGGTGACGGTTCTGGATCAACCAAATACCTGCCTGGATGAAATTCACGTTGGGATTCAATCCATTGTAACCGAACGAGGCCCTAAGCTGCTAAGCTGCCGCTACGAAATTCAGAAAAAATCCACTCGTGTGCCGATATCCACGCCTCCGGAAGTACGCGGTGCGCTCATAGCCACCGGACGAGCGCCGCGGCCGCGAGGATGGCGGCAGCGCCGGAGAGCCCAGAGACGCCGCGGCCATGCGGTTCTCCCGCCGCGCTGCGCGACCCCGACGCGGCCCTGCCGGCGAGCGCGCCCGCTCCCGCACCGGCGACCGCGCCCGCGCCCGCCCCGTAGAGGAACGGACGGGCACCACCGCCGCCGCTCCTGCCGCCGCCGCCGCGTCCTCCGCCCCCACCGCCACCGCCGCGTCCTCCGCCGCCGCGGCAGTGCGCGCCTTGGAAGTTGGCCGCCACGCAGAGCAGCAGCAGGCCCAGCGCGCAGAGCAGCTTCGTGTCGCCTCTCATGGCCGTCACTCTTTCTGCTTTGGCTACAAGTCGATGGTCGGGTGTGCAGTCGACCTCTCTTCTTCCTCGTCCCGGTGCGGTGGTTGCGGCCGGCTTGTCCTCTCCCGGCGCGGTGGTTGCGCGAGCTTATATGAGCGGGAATGCCGGGAAGGAGTCGAGAACTTGCTTTGCTCGTGGCTTCCTGCCGCTACTTTTGGCATCCTCGACGTGTCGATGGAAGGAAGAAAGCTCGACGCGCGCGTACAGGTGTGCCTGCCTGGAACAGCCCAGCCAGCCAGGGTCGGTGTACACCGACATTGGAGCAGAGTACGTTGCCATGTGATGTGCCCAGACCTCCGTTTGATAAAAATAATTTGGCAGTAATGCTACACCTACGGATAAAACTTCCGTAGCATGTTCTGGCTCGTATCTGGGACGATTTTTTGTTTTCCTTTTTGCACACGAGTTACCATGTGTCCAGGCTAGTATATTTGGTACCTGTACTTGATGCATCTATACACGCGCGGGTATCTGATCCTGTTGCCCAAGAAAAGTTTACTTTAGGTTATTTCCTATCTATCACATGAAACGTGATCCGCCAGCGCGCACGCCTCGTCATGTCGACCCGATGTTACACACATTCTTTTCTTCCGATGCAACCAACACGCTTCTCACAAACTTTGCCGGCTACGAATGCCGTATGTCCTAACCATCAAATGCAATTAAACAACTGTCGTTCATACATTCATTAGTAGGAGTATACAAACCAAGTTTCCGATCTCTGTGGTGGGCAATCTTTTTTTTTTTGTAATTCTTCTATTCCTTTTAAACATGTGCATCCTTTATACCATTAGGAAGTGATCCTAACTCAACTGGTTAGGTGAGTGGATGTACAAACCCAGCACCTGAGTTCAAATCCTCATGGACGCGAATTTAGATTCCTACTCATGCATTGAGGCCCAGGCTAGTCCTGGTACTCATGTAATTTATCTTGAGGACTATACTCATGTAGTCCTGCTGCGGTGGCTGGTTGATGGTTCGGCGATGCGGCCGGCGGCGGGGGTGACCCCGAAGGCTGCGGATCCGGGTGGCCGGTTAGTCCTCTGCGTCCCCTCCTTCCGTCGGCTCAAGTTGGTGGCCTTCTTCAGTTTTGGGGGGTGGCGGCGGACGACTTGTCGACGGGTAGTGGTGGCGTCCTCTGGAAGGTCCTGCCGGCGAAATTCATTGTGCGATCAATGCATGAAGATTGCTGGATTGGGCGTTTTCGGTCGGACGCACCCATGTTTTTTATCTGACTGTTTGGTTTCAGAGGGAGCGCTTCGATGCTCTGCTGGCTGTTAATATCATGGAGCTCGTTTTCTTTCCAAGGTGCTGGCGGAGAAGGTCATGAAAGCTGAGATCGGTGGAAGAGCAATGGTGGTCGGATCTTGGTGGTGAGATGGAATTGGTTTGGAGATTCGTGACTTCAAACACCGGCTTGAGCATTCAGTTGGAGACGGCGATCGCAGGTTCGCTGGAGAAGAGGGTGTTGCGAGCAAGATTGCACAAACAAAGCCCTCCTGCCCATAGCCCTATTCTAGAAATTAGGCTCGCTACGTTACTTATAACCGCAGAACGAGCAATGAATCCCCAACGACAAACGAACAAGGGGCGAGGTATTTTTAGGGAGTAGCTCCCTTCAGAAGAAACTTCTTGTATGTGGGGGCGACTGCACAGGAGAAGTTCAGAGCTCTATCTTTCAGGGTGAAAATCCAAAATCTGGCCTTAATTGGTTGTGCCTGGCAATGTTCTTGTTGGAAAAGATCATCACGGAGTGAATAGAAAGCTAGCGTGCAATTGCATACATCCCGCCGTCGATTAAATCAAACTAGAGCTAGTATTACTTAGCGGGTTAACGCATTTATCCACACTCTTTTTTTGGCGGGAGGAAATGGAATTATATTGCTCAAACATAGCATTACAATCTCTAAGGATGAGCTCAAATGATCTCATCCTGCCCATAGCCAAACCAAACAGCATCAGTACTATCAGACCCTCTATGAAACCGTGCGAAGGCATCACTAGCATTATTTAGGAAGCGAGTGATCTTTACAATACAATCTGATGATCCCCGTCTGTATAAGAGCATCTCTAGCAGACCCTTCAAACCGCAAACCCTAAATATGTGTATCCAGGTCACCTCAAATGTGTTTTGCGGGACGAAAAACAGCCGCGCAGTCTAGACACCGTAAAAGAATACGTAAAACAGCATACTCCTTGTCCTGACCCACATTCAGTCTGTTTTTTCTCCTTCTTCTTCAACCTCCCTCCACTGGCCGCTCGCTGCCCGCCCCGCGCCGCCCGCATGCCGGCCGCCCCCCCCGCTGCGCCCGCCCGGCCGCCGGCCCACCTCGGTCGCGCCCTCCCCTCGCACGCCAGCCGCCGCCGGCCGCCCCCGCCCGCACGCTTGCCGCCGGCCGGCCGGCCCGCGCGCCGCGCCCAGCAGTCCCACGCCAAGCAACTCCCTGCAGCCTCACGGCGACTCCAGTGAATTTGGGCTCGATTTCAGCGAATCCAGTGAATTTTGGCTCGATTTCGGCGACTCCAGTGAATTTTGGCTCGATTTCGGCGACTCCGGCGAATTTTGGTAGACACCGGCGCTCGTACAGTCTGAAATTTCCTTGGCGCTCCATCGAAAAAGAGTTGGGATGGGGTTCGCTCTCATAAGGCCTCGCGAAACTGGGTATTTGGAGTTCCCGCAACGCGAAAGTGGAATGACTGGAAAAAATTTCGAATGGGGTTCGATGCCGTGTCTAGACCAGCTTTTTTTCTCTCTAAAACCCCAAAATGGCAGTTATTATGCGGATGAGGGCTGGATGGGGGTCTACTAGAGAGGCTCTTAGGAGCTTATCTTCAGAGACTAGGTGACCTGGGCAAGACCCATCCCTGCTTGAAACGATCTTCACCCCAACTCTTCCTCCAAAGCCGAACCACATTGGTACAAGGATCTGCAAGCCGAGAAGTTGATATGTCCTTCCACGTCTCGGAGGATCATGCCCACTCCAGCTGTTCCATCCTGCTCCATGAATTAGCCATCCATACAGGGCCGACCCTGTGTTTCTCGGGGCTCTTAAAATACATGTACGCAAAATATATAGAAAATACATCGATGAGCATCCTATACATGAAAAAAATCAGTAATTGAATCTTTTCTAGTATCAAAGAAGATTATGTATTATACTCGGATAAGGAAGATTCGTCATGAAATGATTTTCCTTCTTTCTTGGGTGTCTGATTAGGTGAGGCGATCAACCAGCAGGGCTTGAGTCAATCGACCGTCTCTATTCCTTTTTCCAAGAGAATCGATCGCAACGTGTAGACATGGCCTCGTGGGAGACTCGTGATCGAAGTTGAAACCGTATGCGGACTCGATTGCATACTTATTACATCATTTTCTCGCTGGGCTTGTTCATATGCATAATTATTTTTATTTTTAGCTCATATTAAAGAAAAGCTCTAATTATGGGGGCCCTCCCGGCCTAGGTTTTTCTCGTTGGGCATGTTCTATAATTTTTTTTATCTCGTAGTAAGGAAAAGCTTTGATCCGGGCTCCATTCCGGCATGGGTTCTAGGCAGCCGCCCATGGCTGTCATGGGTCAGGGCCGGTCCTACATCCACATTTAGCTTCACCACACTAACACTTGGCCTCTCCCATCCTATCTCCGCAGTAGCTTGCCGAGACACATACACCACCAGTGCATACACTCGTAGTTGCTCCCTCCGCAGAGTTGCTTGACTTTCAGAATATCCTCCATCGGCAACTTCCAAATGTTCTCCGTCGAGTTAACATCACTACACATGAATCGCTTGGAACCCTCAATGGACGGTAAGGCCTTGTTGTACTTGTGTGTCACTCCGTTCCGTGCAAACCAAAACCGCCAAGCGATCATCAGAATGTATATGCAGACATACCCCAGGGTTGCCACTATTGTCTCCCCCAACAAGGTGCTTCGCTCCTACGGCATCCGCCCATGACTAGGGATTGGCCAAACCTGAGCCATGGCCTCCCAGAGAGCTCGAGCGTGAGGACACTGGTATAGGGCATGAGCCACGTCTTCCCGCTCATGATCAAAGAATGTACATCGACCTGAAATCTCCATGTGACATAAGAGTTCGTTGTCCTCTGTAGCTAGGTCATTTGAGAAAGCCTTTCACACAAAAATACACACCTTTTTCGAGACGTTGCACTTCCAAATTTTCTTCCAGGCCGGCTTATCTCTGGCGCAACATTAGACACACATCTGTGTTGGCTTTGTGGTTGGAGTTTTAGGCCCAGCCGATACGCACTACGCACCATAAACACTCCATTCATCTCAGGTTGCCATGCTAAGAAGTCTGCATCAACCCTTGGTGAAGTGCGGATCGCTGGGATCGCCTCTCCATTGACTGGATGGAAGTCAGTCCTAATCTTATCCTCTCGCCACCTCCATGCTCATCAATGAGTTTAGCCACCCGTCGTACCCGAGAATTTCGCCTGGTTCGGAATGATTTACAGTGAGTGTCCCTGGGTATCCAATTATTAATTCCTCCACGCACGTATATACTAGCCATTGTCGATCCTCAAAATAATTCCTCGAGAAGATCCACACCATGATATATAGCAGTCCAAGTCGAAGACGGATACCTGTGAAGACAGTGTTAATCAGAATACGATGTGGATAAGACTTCGCCCTTAGACACGGCCACATAAACTGTCTTTTGACTGTAGTAATCTCCACGCTTGGCGAGCCAACAAAGCCCGGTTAAAGATGTGCATGTCATAAAAGCCCACTCCTCCCTGCCCCTCGGACCTCGTCTTTCGTGGACCATTAGAGCTTCCCTGCCATAAGTCACGAACAAGTTTTATAAGATCAACGGAGACTGACAGGGGCAAATTAAACACCCCCATTTTATAGGTAACCAAGGATTGGCCATCCTTCTATTCGGGGTGGGCAGACCCATGTATTTATCTTCAAAACCTTCCTTTTTTTTGTGGATATTTAGCACCTCATACACTCTCAACTGTAACTCCCTAGGTCACCTTTTACTGAACTGTATGGAGGTTTTGGACTCATTAGCAAGTTGGCCAGTACTTGCCGCATAGTTCTCAGTAACCTTCCTAACACAGCTTGCATCCCCTTCTTCCTCCCCAAAAAAATAGTAGAGTGTCATCTACAAAAATGAGATCAGAGATCCATGGAGCATTCCTGCATACTCTTAATGAAGTGACCCCTCCCGCCTCCACCTCTGCACGCAGCCGCTCAGACAACCCGGCCATCGGCAACGTAAAGAAATAGAAACATCGAAAGGGGATCACCTTGTCCAAGTCCTCTAGTAGGAGTGAAAGCTTCCAATAAGGCTCCATTTAGTTTTAGAGAGTATCTCAAAGTGGTCACGCACAACATTATCCATCGAACTCACTGGTGAGCGAAGCCCATCTTATGCATCACATCCTCCAAACATACCCAGTCAACGCGCTCATGTGCCTTTGACAAGTCTAACTTGTACGCACAGTAAGAGTTATTTGTATTTGCTCCATGCTCCATATATATAGTGTAAGCATTCAAACGCCAACGGCATTATCTGTAATCAAGCGGCCGGGTACAAAAGCACTCTAATTCTCCGATTATCACCTCTCCCAATAGCGGTCAACGCATGTTCACCAAGCACTTCGAAATGATTTTGTATAGCACATTGCAGAGGCTAACGACATTTACCCACACTCTTACCAACGGCTAGCTAGACAGGGTATATCGATTGTATAGCAGGCTATTTAAAACTATGACACAAACCCACACGTAACCACAATCTAGAGCCAACTAGAATACAATTGGTCCAACGCTTTGCAAAAGAAACCTCATAAAAATAGTGAAAAGATCATTGGGGACCTGAAAGCAAAACAACCGTTAACCACCACCATACGCTGATGTTGTTGAAGCTTCGCCGGAGATAAGGGAGACACCAACTTGCCTCGAACAAAAGGAACGCCATAGCAGTCGAAGCTATGTTGTGAACCGATGAAGTAGGCCGTTGTGCGACCCGAAGCCTTGTGGCTCGTCGATCTAGTATCTTCCCCACGCTCTTTGGTCTGTAGCTCCGTTGTCCTCCCCCGACGTGGTCAAAGAGGAGACCATGAGTCACCTACCTTCATCCATGTTTGTCGAGCCAAACCCATTGTCTTCCAGACCAGGTCGTCACTGCTGCGCTCGATGGAGACAACACCGACGATCCTGCTGCATCCTGCATAAGGCATCCAACTCCCCACCACAACGTCGGAGCAAGCAACATTGTGAAGGTGAGATCAAAGCACATAGGGCCACGCCAAAATCGCCGAACTCTCTTACCCACCACACCAATCAGATCATCCATCGGCAACAGTGAGGAGGGCTGCGCCAAACAGGGTTCTGAAGAAACTTTATTCCATTCCGCCATTGTGATCCATGTAAAATGCGTACATGAACTCTGTCCTTTGTCATATTGAATTTCAACATATTTGCAACATATATGATGATAATACCATGTTTTACAATGATTTATGGGGATTTACCAATGATCCCCTTTATTTGGGTTATAACGCTGCAGAACAGGAAAACCCTGTTTTGTGTAATTTTCACTTTCAATGACCTATATGGAGTTAAATTGACCTGGGATTTTTGGAGCATCACTTTTTCATCGGGAGAAGCATCATGGGCCCTGGAAGCTCACCTGGAGAGGCCTGAGGGCCAAAAGAGGCCAGGTGGCGCGTCCAAACCCTTAGGGCGCGCCACCCCCTCTTTCAGCCCTCGATCTCCCGTCTTGTTTTTAGTCTTTGTTTACTTGTTTTTAGTTTTTTCTTGTTAGTTCTCTTTCTTAAAAATTGAAGAACACATAAAAAGTAGTAGGGAAAGAAATACTAAATTGTGTGACTACACAAACACTCCTAATGATCATTTTATTGCTAAGCTTATCACTACACCTGAGATAACTGTTGAAAGCTTTAAAGTAAATCCTGGATTAATAAATATGATAACTAGGGAATAATTTGGCGGTAGTTCTAGTGAAGATACTTCTGTGCATTTACATGATTTCCGTGAAATTTGTGATATGAAAAAATTTAAAAATGTGTAAAATGATATTGTTAAGTTGAAATTATTTCCATTTTCTCTTAGAGGAAAAGCCAAAGAATGGTTATTGTCATTACCTACTGCTAGTATTAATTCTTGGGATGATCTTAAAGAGACTTTCATTAAAAAGTATTATCCACCTGTTAAGATCCTTCAAAATAGAAATAGCATATTGTCTTTTAGACAAAATTATAATGAACATGTAGAACCATCGTGGCAAAGAATTGAAAACATGCTTAGAACATGCCCATCACATGAAATTAATGAATGAAGTATCTTAAACTATTTTTATAATGGGTTAAACATAATTTCTAGAAGCATGATAGATTCTGCTGCGGGAGGTGCTTTTATGGGTAAAATTGTGCCTGAAGCTAAAGCCATATTAGAAAGCATGTTGCATAATCATAGTCAGCGGCATACGGAAAGAGCACATAATCCCGCAAAGAAAGTGTATTCAATTGAAGAAGAAAATCCTTTATCTAATAAAATTGATGCCATACTTTCTTACATAGCTAAACATAATAATGATAATGTCCCTTTACAAGATTTAGTTGGTAACAAAAATGAAAATGTGTACGTTAATTTTATAAGAAACTTTGGCAACAATAGGTATGGGAACAATTACAATAGTGGCCGGCCCCCTTATGTGTCCACCAAATATGCTAGTGGTAGTAACTCTAATGAATTAGAAAACACCGTTAGATCTTTTATTGCTTCACAAAAATAGTTGCATAAAGAATTCGTAGCAAAATTTGAAAGGAAAGATGCTTTGATTGATAAATTTGAGCTCTTAACACAAGAAGTTATGTCTTTCGAAAATATCTTACAACAAAAGAGCCATGAAGAAACAATTAAATATGTGCAAGAAGTTATAGATAATTTTTGGAAACTTTGAATGCTATGGATAAAAAGAAACTCTTATGCTTGCTAATGATAAACATATTGAAGAAATTAAAATGCTTAGTGAAGCTAGGGAACCATTCTTGGATCTTGATAAATGTAGCTTGAATGAATTGATTGATATACTTGAGAAATTTGCTACAGATCCCACTATCAACGTTAATCAAGCTGGTTTTGGTTCTTATATTGCTAACTATATTATTAAAGAAAAAGATTCAAAGGTATAATAATGAGGCCATGATACCACCTAAGCTTGAGGATGTGTGGATCTCCAAGATTTGAATATCTATTGACAAAGAAACCAATGTTAAGGAAATCGGTAATCGTTAACTGCTCGGCCGGCTTGGGACTAGCGATTAATCGGAATTCAGACGATTTACTGATTTAATCGGTCGGCTATTAATCGGTGCAACCTACACAAATTAGCAATTAAAACAATTTATATAATAAAAATAATAGTATATGAGCCTCTATATGTCTCTCCCTACTTCTCTAAAGCCTAAAATCCTAGAAAAACTTGTACGCTTCTCCTCCATGACCTAATCTTAATGGTCAGGAGCGAATCAGGATCCACTAGCTGAAGCCGCGTTCCTTCCTTCCACTTTTTCTCCTCTCACCTCTGAAGTTTATATTCTCCCACCACCTACCTAGGGTACGAACCCTCTTACACCTCAACCACCTAACCTATTGAAGGCGTCCTCCAGTTCCTGGACGAGCTCCTCATGGTGATGGAGCTCCTGTATCTAAGGCCTGGGAAACTATGATTAACTAGTCTGGGAGGGCAAGAAACTATTTGGCAACAGTGGAAATGGAGCTACTGGAGGCTACAATCAAGCGGGAGCTTTGCAAAATCTACTTTATTGGGGAGGGGTAACACCTCTATTTGCGATATGCATTGAAAATATTGTAACTTTTTTTACCAAGTGTGGTAGTTAATCGGGAAAATACCTACTAATCGGACTTTTGGACTGATTAATCGGGCTAAAGGATTAACACAAGAGATTAATGGTAATCGACACGGTCAAGCCCCTAGTAGCGATTAATCGGCCTAGTAATCGTTGAATCGGCCTAGTTTTTGAACAGTGAAAGAAACACACCATGCTATTCTAGATTTAGGATCTAGTGTTTCTATCATATCAAAAGGGCTATATGAATTTCTCAATCTTAAAAGTATGGAATAAATACTCTATTGATTTATTACTTGCTGATGATTCAACCAAAAAGGCTATAGTCAAAGTAAAAGATGTAATGGTTGAATTTCATATGACATATGTACCCGTTGATTTCATTGTTATGGACATGGGGAGAAATACATGTAGTCCTATAATCCCTGGAAGACCTTTCCCGAAAACAACATGAGGTATCATTGATTCCAAAGAAGGGAATGTTAAGTTTCAATTACCTCATAAGAAGTGTATGGAAGAGTTTCCAAGAAAGAAGGAGGTAGCATTTATACTACTACATAATTTCCATGTCACTTGAATCAAGTAAGTAAGCCTAACTATATGGCTATGAAGAAAACGCTTTACGGGAGGCAACCCGAGATGTTTTTATTTGTGGTTTTTATTTTTTGGATGCTTTCTGTAGCATGTTAGTTTTCTTTTAGTTTACTCTCTGGTTTTTAAATAAAGTATCAAGTTTTTACCCGTTTGGATGTTTAAAGTTGCAAACATAATATGGAGTTGCTGATTTCTGCGCTGTACTTTTTAGTGCACGATTTTTTATCCTTACTGGTAAATTTTGATATTAATGATGTAGCTGAAAATTTTCATCCTATATTTTCACTTAAATTGGCTTAATTTTTTGAGGTTTCTAAGTCATACTAAAAATTCAGTTTTGTTGTCGCAAAAATTCTGGAAAGATTCTTCCTTGCTTTGTTAGATCCATTCTTTTGAGTATCAAAATGATTTTTACTTGGATATTTTTTGATATGCTAGAATGAGTAGAACATTATGTGAACTCTGTTTCATGAAGATATAATTTTATTCTTGAGTAAGATAGTAGCAAGCATGATTTTTTTGTACCTCTAATGTCATCCATAGAGAACAATGGGCAGAAAATTTTGTGTTGAAGTTTTTTCACAGGGAATGGAGGAATATCACATTAAAATGATTCAAGTATGATGAAGATCATAAGCTTGGGGATTCCCCTGCGACCCCATTGGACTCATTATAAAACTTTTGGTTTGAGCACCTCTAAACTCTATTTTTGAGCAACGTAGAATTTTCGCAAAAACTTGAAGCGTCCTTGTTTTAGTTGCGTCTAGTTTTGTTTGGTTTTATGAGAGGACCACCATACTGAGTGGTTATAATGCATATGCATGAGATACTAGACCAAACTCTATATCTCTGAAAGTTCAAAGTAAAATAAGTTGCATGCTTTTAAAAGAAAAGGAGGAATGCCTAAAAGCTGAAATTTATTTTGTATATTGTACCCTAGTTTCACATGGTCCATTGAGCGATGATTTGTTATGTGACTTATTCAGTGATACTTATTTCTAGTACACATATATGTTTAATTTTAAGTATCATTGCTTGATGATGAATGAATAGTCTATGGATACTATTGCATGCTTTTAGACCTCTTGCTAGCCAAAAGATTTGAATTCTTACAGAAGCATAGACTTGTTTCCAAGCTCAACTCAAACCCAATGTCTATCATATCTACCTACATAGCACTTGCTATTCCAAGTATAATGTGTGTGTTTTGCCTCCAACATTTTCAATATTTTTTTGTGTAATTTAAAGCTCATAAGAAAGTAAGGTTTGGTAGGAAATACTACTATGCATGTTGTTGGTTTGACTGATTATGAGTAATGAGCTAGACCGTAACCATGTCTAGTGGAGAAGTCTTTCAACATTTCACTTTTGGGGTATTACACCCTGCGTTGATCATCATTTATTTTGTTTTGTTGATGGCTATCTCTTGTGAAATAAGTAGAGGTTATTTAATCAAGTAAGAATGCATTGTTAGACAAGAACAATGGGCCGCTAACTGAAGCCATGCTTAATCATGGTGGACGTTTCAGCAACGAGCATCCTCAATAGGAAGAGCGGAAAAAAGAGTTGTGTGAAAAAAGTGTGAAAAAAGAGTATGAGAAAAAAGTGAGAGAGAGTTAGAGAGGATGCTCAATGTCTGTTGTTCATGTTGTCCCGGTATGGATGGCCTATAGTTGAGATTCACATCTCGTTTGGTCCTTTGTACAGGTGGCATGAAGGTACCCCATTACGACACTTGGTTAAAACATGTATGTCGAAAGGTCTTGGTAACCCGGAGTTGACTAGCAAGAGGTGTAGTCCTTAGCACTCAAGAAAATGAGGCAACACTTACTCATAAGAGGTTAAACTCATGACACATAGATATCTTCATACATGATATACTTGGTACCCCATCCTTATTATTATTTTTGACATGAATTGCATAGCTCAAAACCATGTTTTATGCTCTCTACTTTTTATTTTGTTGGAGGTTTAACACATACATTCCTTGCTTATTTTCTTGTGTTCAAGAGTCAAAAGAAATGTTCATGAAAAGAGAGGACAAAGTCTTCCAACAATTCCATAGGATCCTTCTAAGCATGCTTATGATTTATAATACTTATCATTCATGTTTCTTACAATGCTATTTACTTTTATGCATGCTATGTAGAATGTAAGAGTTATCACTTGATGAGTTCATATTAGTTATTGTCATTCTTTATTGACTGAACCTTGTTATACTTTGCATGATTATTTAGAAGCTATATATTATGAACTCCAAAGTTCATGTTAGTTTTATCACCTTCATGCTCGGGATGAGCATTGGTTAAGCGTGGGCATGTTGATGCATGTAAAATGCATACATGAACTTTGTCCTTTATCATATTAAATTTCCACATTTTTGCAACATATATGATGATAATACCATGTTTTACATTGATTTATGGGATTTGCCAATGATCCCCTTTATTTGGGTTATAACGATGCAAAATAGGAAACCCTATTTTGTGAATTTTTCACTTTCAGAGACCTATATGGAGTCAAGTTGAACTGGGATTTTTGGAGCGTCGTTTTTTCATCGGAAGAAGCAACATGGGCCTTGGAAGCTCACCTGGAGAGGCCTGAGGGTCAAAAGAGGCCAGGTGGTGCGCCCAAACCCTTAGGGCGCGCCACCCCCCTTTTTCATCCGTTGATCTCCCGTTTGCCAAGATTATTTCGCGAACTAGCGTATTTTGCCCTAACAAAGACTATATATATGACCCCGAAGAGTTCTCGGGAGGAGAGCACCGTAGAAAGATAGAAACACGAAAATGGAGGCTGCAACAGAGAAGATTGGAGGGGGATGATGACCCACAAGTATAGGGGGTGTATCCTAGTACTTTCGATAAATAAGAGTGTCGAACCCAACGAGGAGCAGAAGGTGTTGACAAGCAGTTTCGATGAAGGATTCACTGTAAATGCTCACAGACAAGTTTTCAGGGGGTTTTGATATAGCAGATAAATAAAGTACAAGTAAGTAAAATGCGAGAGTAATAATTGCAGCGAGTGGCCCAATCCTTTTTAGCACAAAGGACAAGCCGGTTTGTTTACTTATAATGACCAAACGTTCTTGAGGACACACGGGGATTTAGTCTAGTGCTTTCGCTTCATATAGTTGATTAATCTTCATTGTTTTGATAAGTGTTGTGTGGGTGAACATATGCTAATGCACCGCCCTTCCTAGGACTAATACATACTTGTGATTATACCCCTTGCAAGCATCCGCAAATACAAGAAAGTAATTAAGATAAATCTAACCACAGCCTTAAACTCGAGATCCTGCTATCCCTCCTGCATCGATATACCAACGGGGTTCAGGTTGCTGTCACTCCGGCAACCCCACAATTAGCAACCGAATACAAGATGTACTCCCCTAGGCCCATAAAGGTGAAGTATCATGTAGTCGACGTTCACATGACACCACTAGAAGAATAACACCACAACTTAAATATCAAACCATTAAATATTACTCAACATAGTTCACTACTAACATTTAGACTTCACCCATGTCCTCAAGAACTAAACGAACTACTCACGAGACATCATATGGAACATAATCAGAGGTGATATGATGATGGATAACAATATGAACATAAACCTTGATCCAATGGTTTCACTCAATAGCATCAATAACAAGTAGTAATCAATATCGGGAGAGTTTCCCCTATGAAATACTCAAGATTCAACCCTAGATGTTACAGCGGAGACGAGGTGCAGCGGTGGATATTGCGGTGTCGATGGTGGAGATGATGATGATGATCCCAATGAAGTCCAGCTCGATGACGGTGGCGATGGCGACGATTTCCCCTCCGGAGGAATTTCCCGGCGGATTCCTGCCCGCCGGAGAGCTCTTTTCTCTCTGGTGTTTCTCCGCCCCGTAGAGGCGGCTGTGTCTATTCTCGCTTATCCCCCGTGCCTTAGGTTTTCGGGTCGAAGAAGTACGCGAAGGAGAGGCTTGATACGTCCCAAACATATCTATAATTTCTTATGTTCCATGCTACTTTATTGATGATACCTACATGTTTTATACACATTATATGTCATTATTATGCGTTTTCCGGAACTAACCTATTGACGAGATGCGAAGGGCCGATTCTTGTTTCTCTGTTTTTGGTTTAAATCCTAGTAAGGAAATATTCTCGGAATCGGACGAAATCAACGCCCTGTACCTTATTTTCACCGGAAGCCTCCAGAGCATCGAAGAAGTACCGGAGAGGAGCCAGGGGGGCCCCACACGCGGGCGGCGCGGCCCAGGGGGGGCGCGCCCCCTTAGTGTGTGGGCCCACCAGGCCCCCTCCGAGGCTCCCCTTTCGCCTACTTAAGGTCTCCGTCGCGAAAACCCTATCACGGACGACGAAACCCGAGAAAACCTTCCAGAGCCGCCGCCATCGCGAAATCAAGATTCGGGGACAGAAGTCTGTTCCAGCACGCCGCCGGACGAGGAATTGCCCCCGGAGCCATCTCCATCGACACCACCGCCATCTCCATCGCCATCGCTGTCTCCTATGATGAGGAGGGAGTAGTTCTCCCCCGGGGCTGAGGGCTCTACCGTAGCTATGTGGTTAATCTCTCTCTCTCGTACTCCAATACAATGATCTCATGAATTGCTTGCATGATTGAGATCCATATGATGAGTTTTGTATCGCTACTAGTCTATGTGCTACTCATGTGATGTTATTAAAGTAGTCTATTCCTCCTGCATGGTGTAATGGTGACAGTGTGTGCATCGTGTGGTTCTTGTCGTAGATTATGATCATAATCTCTTGTAGATTATGGAGTTAATTATCGCTATGATAGTATTGATGTGATCTATTCCCCCTTCATAGTGTAATGGTGACAGTGTGTATGCTATGTTAGTACTCGGATGAAATTGCAAAGATCTATTATGCTCTAAGGTTACTTAAATATGAATGCGAATGTTGTGGCGCTTGTTAACTCCGGCTTGAGGGAGCTCTTGTAGCCCTACACAACGAATAGTGTTTGTCATCAAACAAAAGAGTGTATGTAGCACAAATGAGAGAAGTTATTATTTATTATGCGATCAATGTTGAGAGTGTCCACTAGTGAAAGTATGATCCCTAGGCCTTGTTTCCAAACATCGAATCTCCGTTTGTTTACTGTTCTACTGCATGTTTACTTTCTGCAATATTACTACCATCAACTGCACGCCAGCAAGCTATTTTCTGGCGCCGTATGCTCATATTCATTCATACCACTTGTATTTCACTATCTCTTCGCCGAACTAGTGCACCTATTAGGTGTGTTGGGGACACAAGAGACTTCTTGCTTTGTGGTTGCGGGGTTGCTTGAGAGGGATATCTTTGACCTCTTCCTCCCGAGTTCGATAAACCTTGGGTGATCCACTTAAGGGAAAACTTGCTGCTTGTTCTACAAACCTCTGCTCTTGGAGGCCCAACACTGTCTATAAGAATAGAAGCACCCGTAGACATCAAGGCGCCAGAAGGGGGCTGTGGGCCCCCTCCCCACAAGGCGGCGCGGCCAGGCCTGGGCCCGCGCCGGCCTATGGGGGGCCCATGGCGGCCCTCCTCGGTCCCTCCTTTTGGTTGGCTTCGTCTTGGAAAAATAAGATGTTCTGTGTAATTTCCGTCAATTGTTGATCTTTAGAAATATGGTGTCCTGACGGTGCTTTTTCCAGCAGAATCCTGACTCCGGTGAATAATTCTCCAATAATCATAAAACATGCAAAATAGATGAAATAACATAAGTATCATCTCTAAATATGAAATATATCAATGAATAACAGTAAATTATGATATAAAATAGTGATGCAAAATGGACGTATCAACTCCCCCAAGCTTAGACTTCGCTTGTCCCCAAGCGAAATGAGCTCGATAAACAAGACCACATGTTTATGGAGTGAAGAGTCGATAAATAAAATACGGACAAGAAGCATCACACTTATTAATTCACACAAGACATTCTAGTAAACATTTTCCTCATATAACTCAACTTGAAATAAGTAAAGAGAAATCACAAATAAAGGTGCATAGGAAATCATAATTGGTTATGGCAAACTTTGTTCTTGGTCAAAGAACTATTAACAGATTGTATTTATCTTCTAAGCAAAGCCTTTATATTAGAACTTATATGGCAGGGCTTTCATCCTTAATCATAACAATCTCCTCATAATCATTGATAGCCTTCAAAGTCATATTCATTCAGATAAAAGCCTATCAACTCTAGAAGCAATAATATCAATTTTATCAAGCTTTTCCTCAACAGATTTGTTAAAAGCAGTTTGTGTACTAATAAATTCTTTAAGCATAGCTTCAAGACCAGAGGGTACACTCCTATTATTGTTGTAAGAATTCCCATAAGAATTACCATAACCATTACCATTAGCAGAAGGATATGGCCTATAGTTATTACCAGGGTTGTTCCTATAAGCATTGTTGTTGAAATTATTATTTTTAATGAAATTCACATCAACATTTTATTCTTGAGCAACCAATGAAGCTAAAGGAACATTATTTGGATCAACATTAGATCTACCATTCACAAGCATAGACATAATCACATCAATCTTATCACTCAAGGAAGAGGTTTCCTCAACAGAATTTACCTTCTTACCTTGTGGAGCTCTTTCCGTGTGCCATTCGAGTAATTTATCATCATATCATCAAGAAGTTTTGTAGCCGCCCCCAATGTGATGGACATAAAGGTACCTCCAGCAGCTGAATCCAATAAATTCCACGAAGAAAAATTTAGTCCTGCATAGAAGGTTTGGATGATCATCCAAGTAGTCAGTCCATGGGTTGGGCAATTCTTTACCAAAGTTTTCATTCTCTCCCATGCTTGAGCAACATGTTCAGTATCTAATTGCTTAAAATTCATTATGCTACTTCTCAAAGATATAATTTTAGCGGGAGGATAATATCTACCAATAAAAGCATCCTTACATTTAGTCCATGAATCAATACTATTCTTAGGCAAAGATAGCAACCAATCTTTAGCTCTTCCTCTTAATGAGAAAGGAAACACTTTCAATTTAATAATATCACCATCTACATCCTTATACTTTTGCATTTCACATAGTTCAACAAAATTATTGAGATGGGCAGCAGCATCATCAGAACTAACACCAGAAAATTGATCTCTCATGACAAGATTTAGTAAAGCAGGTTTAATTTCAAAGAATTCTGCTGTAGTAGCAGTGGAGCAATAGGTGTGCATAGGAAATCATTATTATTTGCATTTGTGAAGTCACACAACTTAGTATTTTCAGGGGTATTCATTTTAGCAACAGTAAATAAAACAAACTAGATAAAGTAAATGCAAGTAACTAATTTTTTTGTGTTTTTGATATGGAGAGCAAGACAGTAAATAAAGTAAAACTAGCAACTAATTTTTTTGTGTTTTGTTTAGGTGCAGCAAACAAAGTAGTAAATAAAATAAAGCAAGACAAAAACAAAGTAAAGAGATTGAGAAGTGGAGACTCCCCTTGCAGCGTGTCTTGATCTACCCGGCAACGGCGCCAGAAAACAGGCTTGATGCGCGTAGATGTACACGTCCGTTGGGAACCCCAAGAGGAAGGTATGATGCGCACAGTGGCAAGTTTTCCCTCGGAAAGAAACCAAGGTTGAATCGAACCAGGAGGAGCCAAGAAGCACGTTGAAGGTTGATGGTCGCGAAATGTGATGCGGCACAACACCAGGGATTCCGCGCCAACGTGGAATCTGCACAACAAAACCAAAGTACTTTGCCCCAACGAAACAGTGAGGTTGTCAATCTCACCGGCTTGCTGTAACAAAGGATTAAACGTATCGAGTGGAAGATGTTTGCAAAGAAAATAGTAAAACACAATTGCATAGATTGTATGCTATGTAAAGAATAGGACCGGGGTCCACAGTTCACTAGAGGTGTCTCTCCCATAAGATAAAAGCATGTTGGGTGAACAAATTACAGCCGGGCAATTGACAAATAGAGAAGGGCATAACAATGCATATACATGATATGATAAATATAGTGAGATTTAATTGGGCATTACGACAAAGTACATAGACCGCCATCCAACTGCATCTATGCCTAACAAGTCCACCTTCAGGTTATCATCCGAACCCCATTCAGTATTAAGTTGCAAAGCAGACAATTGCATTAAGTATGGTGCGTAATGTAATCGACAACTATTAGACATAGAATCAATGTTTTATCCCTAGTGGCAACAGCACATCACAACCTTAGAACTTTCTGTCACTGTCCCAGGTGTCAATGAAGGCATGAACCCACTATCGAGCATAAATACTCCCTCTTGGAGTTAAGAGCAAAAACTTGGCCAGAGCCTCTACTAATAACGGAGAGCATGCAAGATCATAAACAACACATAAACAATAGATTGATAATCACCATAACATAGTATTCTCTATCCATCGGATCCCGACAAACACAACATATAGAATTACATATAGATGATCTTGATCATGTTAGGCAGCTCACAAGATCCAACAATGAAGCACAATTAGGAGAAGACGACCATCTAGCTACTGCTATGGACCCATGGTCCATGGGTGAACTACTCACTCATCACTCCGGAGGCGATCATGGCGATGAAGAGTCCTCCGGGAGATGAATCCCCTCTCCGGCAGGGTGCGGAGGCGATCTCTGAATCCCCGAGATGGGATTCGCGGCGGCGGCGTCTCTGGAAGGTTTTCCGTATCGTGGCTCTCGATGGGGGTTTTCGCGACGGGGCTTTAAGTAGGCGAAAGGGTAGGTCGGGAGGGCTGACGAGGGGCCCACACCACAGCCGGCGCGGCCCCCTGGCGCGCGGCCCTATGGTGGCGGCGCCTCGTCGCCCACTTCGTTATCTCTTCGGTCTTCGGAAGCTCCGTGCAAAAATAGGACCCTGGCGAAGATTTCGTCCAATTCCGAGAATATTTCCTTACTAGGATTTCGAAACCAAAAACAGACAGCAACTGGCTCTTCGGCATCTTGTTAATAGGTTAGTTCGAGAAAATGCATAAATATGACATATAATGTGCATAAAACATGTAGGTATCATCAATAAAGTAGCATGGAACATAAGAAATTATCGATACGTTGGAGACGTATCAGCATCCCCAAGCTTAGTTCTGCTCGTCCCGAGCAGGTAAAACGATAACAAAGATAATTTCTGAAGTGACATGCCATCATAATCTTGATCATACTATTTGTAAACATATGTAATGAATGCAGCGATCAAAACAAAGGTAATGACATGAGTAAACAACTGAATCATAAAGCAAAGACTTTTCATGAATAGTACTTCAAGACAAGCATCAATAAGTCTTGCATAAGAGTTAACTCATAAAGCAATAAATCAAAGTAAAGGTGTTGAAGCAACACAAAGGAAGATTAAGTTTCAGCGGTTGCTTTCAACTTATAACATGTATATCTCATGGATATTGTCAACATAAAGTAATATAACAAGTGCAATATGCAAGTATGTAGGAATCAATGCACAGTTCACACAAGTGTTTGCTTCTTAAGGTGGAGGGAGATAGGTAAACTGACTCAACAATAAAAATAAAAGAAAGGTCCTTCAAAGAGGAAAGCATCGATTGTTGTATTTGTGCTAGAGCTTTTATTTTGAAAACATGAAACAATTTTGTCAACGGTAGTAATAAAGCATATGAGTTATGTAAATTATATCTTACAAGTTGCAAGCCTCATGCATAGTATACTAATAGTGTCCGCACCTCGTCCTACTTAGCTTGGACTACCGGATCTTTGCATGCCATGTTTCAACCAAGTGTCACAAAGGGGTACCTCCATGCCGCCTGTACAAAGGTCTAAGGAGAATGCTCGCATTTTGGATTTCACGCTTTTGATTATTCTCAACTTAGACATCCATACCGGGACAACATGGACAACAGATAATGGACTCCTCTTAAATGCATAAGCATGTAGCAATGATTATTATTCTCATATGAGATTGAGGATATATGTCCAAAACTGAAAATTCAACCATGATTCATGGCTTTAGTTAGCGGCCCAATGTTCTTCTCTAACAATTTTGCATGCTCCAACCACTAAAATGATAGATCCTTCAGACAAGACGGACATGCATAGCAACTCACATGATATTCAACAATAGTTGATGGCGTTCCCCAGAAACATGGTTATCGCACAACAAGCAACTTAATAAAAGATAAAGTGCATAAGTACATATTCAATACTACGATAGTTTTTAAGGCTATTTTGTCCCATGAGCTATATATTGCAAAGGTGAATGATGGAATTTTAAAGGTAGCACTCAAGCAATTTACTTTGGAATGGCGGAGAAATACCATGTAGTAGGTAGGTATGGTGGACACAAATGGCATAGTAGTTGGCTCAAGGATTTTGGATGCATGAGAAGTATTCCCTCTCGATACAAGGTTTAGGCTAGCAAGGTTATTTGAAGCAAACTCAAGGATGAACCGGTGCAGCAAAACTCACATAAAAGACATATTGTAAACATTATAAGACTCTACACCGTCTTCCTTGTTGTTCAAAACTCAATACTAGATATTATCTAGACCTTAGAGAGACCAAATATGCAAATCAAATTTTAGCAAGCTCTATGTATTTCTTCATTAATGGGTGCAAAGCATATGATGCAAGAGCTTAAACATGAGCACAACATTTGCCAAGTATCATATTATCCAAGACATTTTAGAATTACTACATGTAGCATTTCCCAATTCCATCCATATAACAATTTAACGAAGAAGAAACTTCGCCTTGAAAATTATGAGTAAAGCCTAAGGACATATTTGTCCATATGCAACAGCGGAGCGTGTCTCTCTCCCACAAAGTGAATGCTAGGATCCATTTTATTCAAACAAAAACAAAAACAAAAACAAACCGACGCTCCAAGTAAAGAACACAAGATGTGATTGAATAAAAATATAGTTTCAGGGGAGGAACCTGATGTTGTCGATGAAGAAGGGGATGCCTTGGGCATCCCCAAGCTTAGACGCTTGAGTCTTCTTAGAATATGCAGGGGTGAACCACGGGGCATCCCCAAGCTTAGAGCTTTCACTCCTCTTGATCATAGTATATCATACTCCTCTCTTGACCCTTGAAAACTTCCTTCACACCAAACTTCAAGCAAACTCATTAGAGGGTTAGTGCACAATTAATAATTCACATGTTCAGAGGTGGCACAATCATTCTTTACACTTCTGGACATTGCATAAAGCTACTGGACATTAATGGATCAAAGAAATGAATCCAACATAGCAAAAGAGGCAATGCGAAATAAAAGGCAGAATCTGTCAAAAACAGAACAGTCCGTAAAGACGAATTTAAAGATGGCACCAGACTTGCTCAAATGGAAAAACTCAAAACTAATGAAAGTTGCGTACATATCTGAGGATCACGCTCGTAAATTGGCAGATTTTTTCGAATTTTCTACAGAGAACTGTGCCCAGATTCGTGACAGACAGCAATGCTGTTTCTGCGCAGCGATCCCAAATATAACATCAACTTTGACATAGAAACTTTACTTGGCACAAAAACATGATAAGGAGAGGTTGCTACAGTAGTAAACAACTTCCAAGACTCAACAAAACAAAAAATTGCTGTAGTAAAAACATGGGTTGTCTCCCATAAGCGCTTTTCTTTAACGCCTTTCAGCTAGGCGCAGAAAGTGCAAATCAAGTAACATCGAGAGTAGAAGCATCAACATCATAACTTGTTCTAATAATAGAATCAAAAGGCAACTTCATTCTCTTTCTAGGGAAGTGTTCCATACCTTTCTTGAGAGGAAATTGATATTTAATATTACCTTCCCTCATATCAATAACAGCACCAACGGTTCGAAGAAAAGGTCTTCCCAATACAATAGGACAATATGCATTGCATTCGATATCCAAGACAACAAAATCAACGGGGACAAGGTTATTGTTAACCGTAATGCGCACATTATCAATCCTCCCCAAAGGTTTGTTTTTAACATTATCGGCAAGATTAACATCCAAATAACAATTCTTCAATGGTGGCAAGTCAAGCATATCATAAATCTTTTTAGGCATAACAAATACTTGCACCAAGATCACATAAGGCATTACATTCAAAGTCATTGAATTTCATTTTAATGATGGGCTCCCAACCATCTCTAACTTTCTAGGAATAGAAGTTTCAAGTTTTAGTTTCTCTTCTCTAGCTTTTATGAGAGCATTTGTAATATGTTTTGTAAAGGCTAAATTTATAGCACTAGCATTAGGACTTTTAGCAAGTTTTTGTAAGAACTTTATAACTTCAGAGATGTGGCAATCATCAAAATCTAAATCATTATGAGCTACAGCAATGGGATCATTGTTCCCAAGGTTGGAAAAAATTTCAGCAGTTTTATCACAAGCAGTTTCAGCAGTTTTAGCAATTTCAGGCAGTTTTGTACGCTTTGCACTAGGAGTAGAAACATTGCCAACACCAATTATTTTACCATTGATAGTAGGAGGTGCAGCAACATGTGAAGAATTAGCATTACTAGTGGTGGTAATAGTCCAAACTTTAGCTACATTATTCTCTTTAGCTAGTTTTTCATTTTCTTCTCTATCCCACCTAGCACGCAATTCAGCCATTAATCTTATATTCTCATTAATTCTAACTTGGATGGCATTTGCTGTAGTAGTAATCTTATTATCAATATCATTATTAGGCATAACTTTTAATTTTAAAAGATTAACATCGGAGGCAAGCCTATCAACTCTAGAAGCAATAATATCAATTTTATCAAGCTTTTCCTCAACAGATTTGTTAAAAGCAGTTTGTGTACTAATAAATTCTTTAAGCATAGCTTCAAGACCAGAGGGTACACTCCTATTATTGTTGTAAGAATTCCCATAAGAATTACCATAACCATTACCATTAGCAGAAGGATATGGCCTATAGTTATTACCAGGTTTGTTCCTATAAGCATTGTTGTTGAAATTATTATTTTTAATGAAATTCACATCAACATTTTCTTCTTGAGCAACCAATGAAGCTAAAGGAACATTATTTGGATCAACATTAGATCTACCATTCACAAGCATAGACATAATCACATCAATCTTATCACTCAAGGAAGAGGTTTCCTCAACAGAATTTACCTTCTTACCTTGTGGAGCTCTTTCCGTGTGCCATTCGAGTAATTTATCATCATATCATCAAGAAGTTTTGTAGCCGCCCCCAATGTGATGGACATAAAGGTACCTCCAGCTGAATCCAATAAATTCCGCGAAGAAAAATTTAGTCCTGCATAGAAGGTTTGGATGATCATCCAAGTAGTCAGTCCATGGGTTGGGCAATTCTTTACCAAAGTTTTCATTCTCTCCCATGCTTGAGCAACATGTTCAGTATCTAATTGCTTAAAATTCATTATGCTACTTCTCAAAGATATAATTTTAGCGGGAGGATAATATCTACCAATAAAAGCATCCTTACATTTAGTCCATGAATCAATACTATTCTTAGGCAAAGATAGCAACCAATCTTTAGCTCTTCCTCTTAATGAGAAAGGAAACACTTTCAATTTAATAATATCACCATCTACATCCATATACTTTTGCATTTCACATAGTTCAACAAAATTATTGAGATGGGCAGCAGCATCATCAACTAACACCAGAAAATTGATCTCTCATGACAAGATTTAGTAAAGCAGGTTTAATTTCAAAGAATTCTGCTGTAGTAGCAGGTGGAGCAATAGGTGTGCATAGGAAATCATTATTATTTGCATTTGTGAAGTCACACAACTTAGTATTTTCAGGGGTATTCATTTTAGCAACAATAATAAAACAAACTAGATAAAGTAAATGCAAGTAACTAATTTTTTTGTGTTTTTGATATGGAGAGCAAGACAGTAAATAAAGTAAAACTAGCAACTAATTTTTTGTGTTTTGTTTAGGTGCAGCAAACAAAGTAGTAAATAAAATAAAGAAAGACAAAAACAAAGTAAAGAGATTGAGAAGTGGAGACTCCCCTTGCAGCGTGTCTTGATCTCCCCGGCAACGGCGCCAGAAAACAGGCTTGATGCGCGTAGATGTACACGTCCGTTGGGAACCCCAAGAGGAAGGTATGATGCGCATGGCAAGTTTTCCCTCAGAAAGAAACCAAGGTTGAATCGAACCAGGAGGAGCCAAGAAGCACGTTGAAGGTTGATGGTCGCGAAATGTGATGCGGCGCAACACCGGGATTCCGGCGCCAACGTGGAATCTGCACAACAAAACCAAAGAAACGGTGAGGTTGTCAATCTCACCGGCTTGCTGTAACAAAGGATTAAACGTATCGAGTGGAAGATGTTTGCAAAGAAAATAGTAAAACACAATTGCAGTAGATTGTATGCTATGTAAAGAATAGGACCGGGGTCCACAGTTCACTAGAGGTGTCTCTCCCATAAGATAAAAGCATGTTGGGTGAACAAATTACAGTCGGGCAATTGACAAATAGAGAAGAGCATAACAATGCATATACATGATATGATAAATATAGTGAGATTTAGTTGGGCATTACGACAAAGTACATAGACCGCCATCCAACTGCATCTATGCCTAAAAAGTCCACCTTCGGGTTATCATCCGAACCCCATTCAGTATTAAGTTGCAAAGCAAAAGACAATTGCATTAAGTATGGTGCGTAATGTAATCGACAACTACATCCTTAGACATAGAATCAATGTTTTATCCCTAGTGGCAACAGCACATCACAACCTTAGAACTTTCTGTCACTGTCCCAGGTGTCAATGAAGGCATGAACCCACTATCGAGCATAAATACTCCCTCTTGGAGTTAAGAGCAAAAACTTGGCCAGAGCCTCTACTAATAACGGAGAGCATGCAAGATCATAAACAACACATAAACAATAGATTGATAATCACCATAACATAGTATTCTCTATCCATCGGATCCCGACAAACACAACATATAGAATTACATATAGATGATCTTGGTCATGTTAGGCAGCTCACAAGATCCAACAATGAAGCACAATTAGGAAGAAGACGACCATCTAGCTACGCTATGGACCCATGGTCCGGGGTGAACTACTCACTCATCACTTCGAGGCGATCATGGCGATGAAGAGTCCTCCGGGAGATGAATCCCCTCTCCGGCAGGGTGCCGGAGGCGATCTCCTGAATCCCCCGAGATGGGATTCGCGGCGGCGGCGGCGTATCGTGGCTCTCGGTACTAGGGTTTTCGCGACGGGGCTTTAAGTAGGCGAAAGGGTAGGTCAGGAGGGCTGACGAGGGCCCACAGGCCGGCGCGGGCCCCCTCGGCCGCGCGGCCCTATGGTGGCGGCGCCTCGTCGCCCCACTTCGTTATCTCTTCGGTCTTCGGAAGCTCCGTGCAAAAATAGGACCCTGGGCGAAGATATCGTCCAATTCCGAGAATATTTCCTTACTAGGATTTCTGAAACCAAAAACAGCAGAAAACAGCATCTGGCTCTTCGGCATCTTGTTAATAGGTTAGTTCCAGAAAATGCATAAATATGACATATAATGTGCATAAAACATGTAGGTATCATCAATAAAGTAGCATGGAACATAAGAAATTATCGATACGTTGGAGACGTATCAATGACTCAACATAAAAGTAAAAGAAAGGCCCTTCGCAGAGGGAAGCAGGATTAAATCATGTGCTAGAGCTTTTTAAGTTTTGAAATCATATAAAGAGCATAAAAGTAAGATTTTGAGTGGTGTTTGCTGTTGTCAACGAATGGTAGTGGGCACTCTAACCCCCTTGCCAAACAGACCTTCCAAGAGCGGCTCTCATGAAGGACGTTATCTCTACCAGCAAGGTAGATCATCCCCCTTCTCTTTTGTTTACACATGTATTTTAGTTTTATTTATGGATGACACTCCCCCAACCTTTGCTTTCTCAATCCATGGCTAACCGAATCCTCGGGTGCCTTCCAACATTTCTCATACCATGGAGGAGTGTCTATTGCAAAATTAAGTTGCTTATAAATCAGGGCAAAACATGTGAAGAGAATTATTAATGAAAGTTATTAGTTGGGGCTGGGAACCCCGTTGCCAGCTCTTTTTGCAAAATTATTGGATAAGCGGATGTGCCACTAGTCCATTGGTGAAAGTCCGCCCAACAAGATTGAAAGATAAAGCACCACATACTTCCTCATGAGCTATAAAACATTGACACAAATAAGGAGTAATATAGTTTGAATTGTTTAAAGGTAGCACATGAAGTATTTACTTGGAGTGGCGCAAAATACCACATAGTAGGTAGTTATGGTGGACACAAATGGCATGGGTTTGGTTTAAGGTTTCGGATGTATGAGAAGCATTCCCTCTCAGTACAGGTCTTTGGCTAGCAAGGTTGGGTAGCAAGCATAAGAGTTGAGGGAAACAAACAAATATACATGTGATAGAAACAATCATGCATCTTTCTTGTAAGCACAAGCAATTTTAACTTCAGAATACTAAACTCATTAGCAGAAAGATAATAAAGTAATATATCTACATGTATTTCCTCTTTTCTATTTAAACATCAAAGTATTGTTGCTATTGACCATTGCTAAGTTTGCCAAAACCAAATAGATTTACTTGATGCTCCCAAAGTGATATCAATACTAATGACAAGAGTAATCATATAACAAAAATTGCAAACTAAAATAAAATGTGCAAAAAGTAAATGATAAGACTTCTCATTTATATTCCATAACGATAACTCACACCAAGGGATACATAAATAACCAACTAAGAGAGAGATACTTCCACACTGCAAACCATCTTATATGATAACTTCCCTACTCATGATATGACACTACTTGATAGTAAAAAGGTAAAGATAGTGATGATGTGATACCGCGGCACTCCCCAAGCTTGGAACAAACCAAGGGGATGCCAATACCAGTGATGAATTACTCCTTCGGTGGTGACGGTGGTAGATTCTTCTCGTCATCAGACTTCCAAGGGAGAGGCTCTCCATCAACAAACGATATCTTGGTCTCGGGAATCCTGAAACTAGCAGCATAGCTAATGCGTTTAAACCTGTTTTCATACTCACAGTTTTGATTCTGAACATCATAAAGTTGCGCTGAAGTTGGTTGGTAGTGTTGTGAAGTGAGAGGATATCGCCCACAGCTTTGCAGTCTCCTTCTCGTGTTCACCAATGAGTTCGGACACAATTCTGTGGAAGATGTCCACTTCACGTTCAGCCATCTTCTTGTAGGCGAAAACCTCTTGTTCTAGTTTCTCCATCCTGTCCTCCAAGCTTCCTTCTTCTTTAGGACCCCGGACATCTTCTATCTGCAACTCTCCATCTACGAGCAGCAATTCCTTGGGATGCACCTTCAGCTCGTTCATGTACGGGTTGACGACGTTCTCAAAGAAGCTGTCCTTCGGAGTTTCCGACGAAGACATGGTGACTCTAGATCTGAAAATAATATCTGGCAGAAACAGCTCGAAACAAAACACGACGAGAAAACGATATACGGACCTCGGGGATCCGGGGATTATATAGCAAATATTTTCACGACAAAAGGAAAGTACGGGCCGAAAACGAGTGGAAACGGGACGCGAGGGGCTGTCCCCATAGGGCGGCGCGGCCAGGGTGGGGTCCGCGCCGGCCTATGGGGGCACGCCCTCGCGCGTCTCCTCCACTCCATTTCGATCTCGTAATTTTTCATATTTTCCATAAACAGCAGAAATATTGTTCGGAAAGTTAAACGCGGACTTTTTATTACTAAAACTGTTACCTATTCAAAGTCGAACTCTGCGGAACTGTCAATTTGGTCTTTGATGAAGGCTTCCGGAGTCACCGCTTGAATAACATCAATATCTTCATTATAAGAACCTCCAGAAATATAATGCTTGAGTCTTTGTCCATTCACCACTTGTGTAGCATCATCTTTCAGCGAGGAAATTTTTATTGCTCCTGAACGATACACCTCCTCAATGACATATGGTCCTTCCCATTTTGAGAGTAAAAAAAATCTGAGACGAGACCGATACAATAGGACTTTATCTCCAACATTAAATTCTCTTTTAATAATTCTTCTATCATGTCATTTCTTAACCTTCTCCTTAAAAAGTTTAGCATTTTCATAAGCTTCACTTCTCCATTCATCTAAAGAACTCAATTGTAGCAACCTTTTCTTACCGGCAAGTTTAAAATCTTTATTAAGTTCTCTTACAACCCAATAAGCTTTGTGCTCTAGTTCTAAAGGTAAATGACAAGCTTTTCCATAAACCATTTTATAAGGAGACATCCCCATAGGATTTTTATAAGCAGTTCTATAAGCCCACAATGCTTCCTTTAACTTAATAGCCCAATTTTTTCTAGATTTATTAACAGTCTTTTGCAAGATAGATTTAATTTCTCTATTTGATAATTCTACTTGCCCACTAGTTTGAGGATGATAAGCTGAAGCAATTCTATGATTAATACCATATCTAGCAAGAGTTTTTCTAAAACCACCATGAATAAAGTGAGAACCTCCATCAGTCATAATATATCTAGGTACTCCAAATCTAGGAAAAATAACATCTAAAAGCATTTTTAAAGAGGTCTCACCATCAGCACTTTTTGTAGCTATGGCTTCCACCCCATTTAGTAACATAATCAACAGCGACAAGTATATGAGTGTTACCTTCTGAAGAAGGGAAAGGACTCATGAAGTCAAATCCCCAACAATCAAATGGTTCAATAACAAGAGTGTAATTCATAGGCATTTCATTGCGTCTAGAGATATTACCAACTCTTTGACATTCATCATAAGATAAGATAAACTTCCTTGCATCTTTAAAGAGCGTTGGCCAATAGAAACCTGACTGTATAACCTTTTGTGCGGTTCTATCTCCGGCGTGATGTCCTCCATAAACACTACCGTGACACTTACTCAATATCTCTTGTTGTTCATATTCTGGGACACATCTTCGCATAAGACCATCCACTCCTTCTTTATATAAGTGTGGGTCATCCCAAAAATAATGCCTTAAATCATAAAAGAATTTCCTCCTTTGCTACGCTTTAACATCCCTCGGATAGGGCATCTTCTCAATTGCTTCAACTTTTGCTCTATCAACTTCAATACCTCTCTCAGAAATTTTATGTCCCAATACAATTCCTTCATTAACCATAAAGTGGCATTTCTCCCAATTAAGAACAAGGTTAGTTTCTTCACATCTCTGCAAAACTTTATCAAGGTTTCGCAAGCAATTATCAAAAGAATTCCCATAGACGGAAAAATCATCCATGAATACCTCAACAATCTTTTCACAAAAGCCATGAAAAATAGCAGACATGCATCTTTGGAAAGTAGCAGGAGCATTACATAAACCAAAAGGCATACGCCTATAAGCATAAATTCCATAGGGACAAGTGAAAGTGGTTTTCTCTTGATCTTTAGCTCTAACAGAAATTTGTGAAAACCCAGAATAACCATCAAGAATGCAGAAATGAGTATTTTTAGACAACCTTTCTAACATTTGATCAATAAAAGGTAAAGGGTAATGATCTTTCTTAGTAACTTTATTAACTTTTCGATAATCAATGCACATTCTATACCCTACAACTACTCTTTGAGGGATGAGCTCATCATTATCATTAGGAACAACAGTTATTCCTCCTTTCTTAGGAACACAATGCACAGACTAACCCATCTACTATCAGCAATAGGATATATAATACCTGCTTCAAGAAGTTTTAATACCTCATTCCTTACCACATCCTTCATTTTAGGAATTAGACGACGCTGATGTTCAACAACAGGTTTTGCATCATCTTCCATGTTGATGGCGTGTTCGCAAATAGCGGGAGAAATCCCCTTCAAGTCATCAAGAGTGTAGCCAATAGCTCCTCGGTGTTTCTTCAATATTTCCAATAACCTTTCTTCTTCAAAATCTGAAAGCTTAGCACTAATAATAACAGGATATGTTTTCTTATCATCAATATAAGCATACTTAAGATTATCAGGTAATGGTTTCAAATCAAATACAGGATATTCCTTTGGTGGTGGCGTTACACCTAGATCTTCAACCGGTAAGTCATGTTTAAGAATGGGTTGACGAAGGAAAATTTCATCAAGATCATCTCTTTCTTCCCTAAAGACTTCACTCTCACTATCCTCCAAATGTTGCTGCAAAGGATTATTAGGAGCAAGAGCAATAGATGCACACTGTTCAACTCTAAAATCATCATTAGGCAAATCAGCTTTATAAGGAGTTTTGGCAAATTTAGAGAAGTTAAACTCATAAGATTCACCAGCAAATTTAGTAACAATTTTCTCTTTCTTGCAATCTATAACAGCTCCACAAGTATTTAGAAAAGGTCTACCAAAAATAATAGGACAAGATTTACTAGCAGCAGAACCAAGTACCAAAAAGTCTGCAGGATATTTAATCTTACCACATAGAACTTCAACATCTCGAACAATACCAATGGGAGAGATAGTTTCTCTATTAGCCAGCCGAATAACCACATCAATATCTTCAAGTTCACAAGAACCAATTTCATGCATGATTTCCGTGTAAAGCTCATAAGGAATGGCACTAATACTTGCACCAATGTCGCATAAACCATAATAACAATGATCACCAATTCGAACAGAGAGCACAGGAACACTGGCTTTCGTAGACTTATTAGGATGCGAAACAATATTAGAAGCATCTTCACAGAAAATAATATGACCATCTTCCACATTTTCAGTCACAAGATCTTTAACTATTGCAATAGCAGGTTCAACCTTTATTTGCTCCTCAGGTTCTATAGGTTTCTTTGCACTTTTATTAACTACACTAGTTATAACAGAATACTCCTTCATTTTAGCAGGGAAAGGAGTTTTTCAATATAAGCTTCAGGAAGAACATGATCAACAGTTTTAATTTCAATACATTTACCTATAGGTGAATCAGTTTTATCTTTATAAGGTTCATGATACTTATCAAAATTCTTCCTAGGCTTGGATTCGATCCTTCAGTATTTTCTTGGATTCGATCAAGAAGGTCCCATTTAAACTCTTCTTTATTGCGTGTGAATGATCCAGAACAAGTAGTATCCAGCAATGTTTTATCTTGAAAAGAAAGTCTTGCATAGAAATTATCAATGATGATATTACTAGGAAGCTCATGAATGGGGCATTTGAGCATTAAAGACTTCAATCTCCCCCATGCTTGGGCAATACTCTCCCAATCATGAGGCCAAAAATTATATATGCGGTTTCAGTTTTTGTGAATTTCACTTGGAGGATAAAATTTAGAATAAAATAGAGGCACAATATCCTTCCAATCAAGAGAATGCCCATCCTTCTGCAGTTTATACCAATGCGCCGCTTTACCAGACAGCGACATAGCAAATAATTTCTTCCTAACTTCATCCATTGAAATACACACTTGAATAACCCGCATAATTCATGTAAAAACAGTAAATGATCTCCAGGATGAACAGTTCCATCCCCTTCATAGCGGTTATCCACAACACGTTCAATAATCTTCATAGGTATTTTATACGGAATTACTTCCTCACCTGGCGCCTCATCCACTACCGTTGCAGTAGTAGTAGATTTCCCAAATAGAAATTCAAGAGAGGATCTCTCCATAATGACTTATAGCAGCAGGCAGAAACAAAATCATCACGTACAGTAAAAGTTTTCCTTACCAATTCCACTTACCAATAGCGCTTCTCTCCCCGGCAACGGCGCCAGAAAATAGTTTGATGACCCACAAGTATAGGGGGTGTATCGTAGTACTTTCGATAAATAAGAGTGTCGAACCCAACGAGGAGCGAAGGTGTTGACAAGCAGTTTCGATGAAGGATTCACTGTAAATGCTCACAGACAAGTTTTCAGGGGTTTTGATATAGCAGATAAATAAAGTACAAGTAAGTAAAATGCGAGAGTAATAATTGCAGCGAGTGGCCCAATCCTTTTTAGCACAAAGGACAAGCCGGTTTGTTTACTTATAATGACCAAACGTTCTTGAGGACACATGGGGATTTAGTCTAGTGCTTTCGCTTCATATAGTTGATTAATCTTCATTGTTTTGATAAGTGTTGTGTGGGTGAACCTATGCTAATGCACCGCCCTTCCTAGGACTAATACATACTTGTGATTATACCCCTTGCAAGCATCCGCAAATACAAGAAAGTAATTAAGATAAATCTAACCACAGCCTTAAACTCTGAGATCCTGCTATCCCTCCTGCATCGATATACCAACGGGGTTCAGGTTGCTGTCACTCCGGCAACCCCACAATTAGCAACCGAATACAAGATGTACTCCCTAGGACCATAAAGGTGAAGTATCATGTAGTCGACGTTCACATGACACCACTAGAAGAATAACACCACAACTTAAATATCAAACCATTAAATATTACTCAACATAGTTCACTACTAACATTTAGACTTCACCCATGTCCTCAAGAACTAAACGAACTACTCACGAGACATCATATTGAACATAATCAGAGGTGATATGATGATGGATAACAATCTGAACATAAACCTTGATCCAATGGTTTCACTCAATAGCATCAATAACAAGTAGTAATCAATACCGGGAGAGTTTCCCCTATGAAATACTCAAGATTCAACCCTAGATGTTACAGCGGAGACGAGGTGCAGCGGTGGAGATGGCGGTGTCGATGGTGGAGATGATGATGATGATCCCAATGAAGTCCAGCTCGATGACGGTGGCGATGGCGACGATTTCCCCCTCCGGGAGAATTTCCCCGGCGGATTCCTGCCCGCCGGAGAGCTCTTTCTCTCGGTGTTTCTCCGCCCGCAGAGGCGGCTGTGTCTATTCTCGCTTATCCCCGTGCCTTAGGTTTTCGGGTCGAAGAAGTACGAAGGAGAGGGCGCCGAAGGGGCTGTGGGCCCCCTCCCCACAAGGCGGCGCGGCCAGGCTGGGGCCGCGCCGGCCTATGGGGGCCCCATGGCGGCCCTCCTCGGTCCCTCCTTTTGGTTGGCTTCGTCTTCGAAAAATAAGATGTTCGTGTAATTTCCGTCAATTGTTGATCTTCGAAATATGGTGTCCTGACGGTGCTTTTTCCAGCAGAATCCGACTCCGGTGAATAATTCTCCAATAATCATGAAACATGCAAAATAGGTGAAATAACATAAGTATCATCTCTAAATATGAAATATATCAATGAATAACAGTAAATTATGATATAAAATAGTGATGCAAAATGGACGTATCAGGGGAAACTCCGCCGGGATCACCACCGGAGGGATCTCCATCTTCTCCAACGTCTTCATCATCATCACCGTGACCAAGAGAGAGTAGTCTACCTCCAGACTATGGGTTTGTGGCAGTAGCTTGATCTATTTCTCTCATGTTCTCCATAGTTCTTAGTGCCATATGAGCTGCCTATCATGATTATGTTTATATTTGTAATACCTATGTGGTGGATCCTTATTCTACGATTTTGTTTTATGAGATATGATCTTATTATATGGTGAGATGTATTGATAGATACGTATTATGTACCCCGTTCTTAAGTTTATGTTCTGATCCAACATCTATGCAAGAGCGTGTGTGGGGTGATGTATGTGTTAGATGGAGTAGCATGGTTTTGGTGATTGGATAGTGACAATATGTTCAAGATCTAATATGGCTTTGCCTTTCTTTTGCTACCTCACTAGGGATAAAGTGAATGCATGTGATATGTTCATCATGTGACAGTAATGATGATCTTGTTTGTTATAGGTAGCATATTTGATATTCAAACTTCATGTCAAAGTACTTATTGCTATGCTCTGGTAATTCTTAATACAAGATTGATGAAGTTTTTTTCTTGTGAAGTATAAGAGAGGTGTGTTGCATCATCTCTATGATAGGCTGTGATGCCCATATTAATTCTGAGCTTACATATAATATTATCTGCACCTTCATATCTCATTGATGAATTTCTTTTTGTCCACCACAACTTTAAGAGAGAATATTCAAGTGAACCCATGAACCCGGTCCACTTTATATCATAAGAAACACCTTTAGATTGCTTTTACATTGTTTTCTATTTGTTGCACTATTTTAATACAAAAATACAAAAATATTTAATTTTCTTATTTGCATCCAAAACACAAAAAAATCAACCTCTTTACAGTTTTACTTAATTATTTTCTCTAGTTTAGTTTCTACTTGTTTTATTTGTACTTGTGGTATTTACTTACACAAAACCTTGTGCTTGACAACCACACTGTAGAGTTGGGGACACGAGGCATTTACTTTACCTGCAGGATTGTTAGAAGAAGAGAGAAGAGAATACTCTTTCATCTAGTTCCCCGAGAGTTCGATATAAACCCTCGAGTCACCATTATAGGGAAAATACTTCGCTGACGCAACACTCTGCACTTGGAGTCCCAACGTCATCACATTGCCACCGTTGGAGAAAGAGCCATGGCCGGCCAAATACACCTAAGCAAACTATCCTAAAAGCTACTACTAAACGGACCTTATGCGGGGTTCGGCGATGCCCCTAGCACCAACGACCCGGAGGCCGTAGTGGAGGAGAGCCGCAGGAGACAACACTGGGAAACAAGAGCTATGCGTACACGCTGTTTCCTTTTTCTCTCCACTGTAACCACTAGCCGCATGTTTCAGTTTTTTTCCCTTAGCCTTGCGAAAGAATGTGTTAAAAATAAATGTGATTAGATTTTTATTGAAAGAAAGAACACAAAAAATGCTTCTAAGTTTTGAGTCTAGCTCATTTGGTTAGAGAAGTGCATGAACAATTTAACTACCTAGATTTAAGTTCCCACATGCACATATTTAGGTTTCTAATAAAAAACGTTGTAGGGGCTTCCTCTGTGGCATTTCTTTCATAAAAGTATTTTCCTCTAAAATAAATCTACCAAAGTTGTAGTAACTACCGAGTCATAGTTGTTTGATGTATTTAGCTCGGTTTTATAGAAGGTCTGAATTCATTTCACCAACATGTAATAAGTTCAAATCACTACAACAATATTGGCCACATTTTGAGCTACTGCCAAAGGTGATGGTCAAATTCGCCACATTGTATTTGGACCCTACATTGTCGATGATGAGTTGTTCATACTACGACATGCTCGATCGCCGGTTATACCTACTCTTCGTTGAAATATTGAGGGATATAAGTTCTTGTTATATGTCTTCAAGCATTTTTCAAATCTAATTAACTAATATTAATGTATTTATTTACATGCAATTAATTGTTTGGTTGCCATGTTGGGTATACTAAATTTTCTTTGGTGACTTTTGAAATTTCTCTCGATGGTTTACAAAATACTGGTTTTATATGTTGTTGTGTCGAAATGATATGTTAATCCTTACTCCAGGGACATGAAATAAATTGACATTAGGTATAGTTGCCTCGGCGATTCAAATTGATTCTTAGAGAATTTTAGTGTACTTACATGCTGGTGGTGTTTAGCCAATTACTATGTAGTAGTTGAGCTTGACGGTTTTTCTATCCGAACATATTTATTATTTCTATTTTGACGCTAAGAAACTGCCGATCAATACACTGAGATTCAGATAACAAATAGACAGTGAGGTCTCCATGGGATGACTACGAATATCGATCGAGAAATGATCACTCCATTTGACATACTTGGTGCAAACGGACAATGGCCAGCTGTTTGCCACATTTGTGAAACTTGTAGTAGCACTGCTTCTTCTGCTGTTGTGTATCTTTGGATGCAGAGAACAAAGAGACGCAACTCTTCCAGATACAAAAATTGCAGTGTTGAATTCTGCAGGTGCAGGACTCCTCTTCCTGATAATCAATCACATGTTACCAAACGACGCAGAAAAGCTTACAATGTTTTTCGCATTGTTTTCAAACTCTACAACATATATATTCTCCCTCGTGCAAAGGAATCGTTTCTGGCACCAGTAAAAAAAGGGGTTTGTACAAAGTTTTACAAGAAGTTGGAGAGCTAGTTGGTAGTTTAAAGTTTTTTCTTATTCAGCATGTCCCTAGGCCGGTTAATATTTCGGCTCATCTTTGTGCTAAATTAGCTTGCACTTTGATGGTGACTAATAGCTGGCTAGATTGTATTCCAGACTTTCTGGTGGTCAGTCTCCACGCTGATCATTCATGTTCTGTTTTAGCTGAATAAAACTCTCCGAATTCCCCGCAAAAAAAGGTGAGCACTGTTCCGTTCCCCGATATGAAGTTCGGCGCATAGTTCAGTAAGATTTATGGGGTCGTAGGTTCTACTTATCAACGGGAACGATCTTAGATTTGGTGCGTACACCCATGCAGATTCGGAATTTCGGATTAGGCGAAATCGAGATGCAACTTCCCACACGAAATCAACACAAGAAAATTTATATGCTAGTAGCTGCTAATCACTCGCACAATTCACAGGTTCAATTCACAATGCCTTGAGTTCGTGGTACTCACACACATGCATCCACATTTCCACACATCAACAACATCTAGAATTAACTAGAAGTGCCAAATCACTGATCCACTCGTTCAACCTAGCTAGATTCGCACCCAGCGTTCTACCACTAGCTACTAGATTACTGATGCACTCTGGTCTCGACTTGTTTCCCGCTAATCCGATCGATCGTGTACCTTGAGATTAAGCTGTTGCAGGCGTACAATCGTCGATCAGCGCCACCAGATCAGCACCGCGGCAGCAAGGGTGACGGCGGCACCGGAGACCCTCCAGTTGAGGCCGAGGCCACGCGGTCCAGCTGCGGCGCTGTGGCTGTCGGCGTCGTGGTGGTGGTGGTGGTGGTAGTACGGGTACGCCCCCGCTGAGCCGACGCCCGCGCCGCCGATGAACGGAAGGGTCGAGGAGCCTCCTTTCCCGCGCGAGCCGCCTCCCTTCCCGCCGCCGACACCCTTCCCGCCGCCGCCACCTTTCCCGAAACCTCCACCCTTCCCGCCGCTGGCCCCTCCGCCGAAACCTCCTCCACTCCTCCCGCCGCCGAAACCTCCTCCACCCCTCCCTCCGCCGAAACCTCCGCACGCAAGCTCGACGTGCGTGGCCACGCAGAGCAGCGCCAACAGCACCGCGGAGAGCATCCTCACCTTGTTGCCTCTCATGGTGGATCACTTCCTCTAGCTAACTCCACTGATAATGCCTAGCTCTCGCTGCGGTGGTAGCCGGTAGGTGCGAGTTTATACGGTGAAGTGGACAGGAAGGGCCGGCGACAGAGAGGAAGGAGCTGGGTGGGTGTGGCGCCATTGGTGCATTGCCTTGTTCGTCCTAGTCGTAGTGATCAGCCCGTACGCGCGGCCTTGGCCGGAAGAGGCAAACGCCATGTGGCTATCTGCGCGCGCGCGTCGGGCTGATATTTTGCAGTCATCCCTCCGGCCGTGTCCCAACTTTCTGACGCGCAATGTGAAAATTCCTAGTCATTTGTTTCAGTTCACATGCTAATACTTCTGGTCAGCATCAGTGATAGGTAGTAGGAGAAACATATTACTTCATGTTGCATACCTGGAAAAACATGCTCTTCCCTGGCACATCGACCAGAGTACAGCTTAACTAACGAGGAGTTACAACACCGGCTACAACTAAGATTTAATAATATTAACTAACTGAGAGCTAAGTTCTCATTCCACCGAAAATTAACCACAACCTTATTGTACAATTCAACGGCAGGAGTAAGAAATGTTCATATACAGACACATGTACTCTTAATATATGTAATTGGCAGATTTGTTTAAATTAGCAACTGTTTGTTGGTTATATTTATTCCTAATGACGACACCGACGGAAGGACCTTTCTTGGCTACATATACGGTTTGTTTGAAAAGTAATGCCAACACCATTAAACCTCAATTTGGCCTAGGATTTTGATTTTTTTTATAGATTTTTGTGGACCAACCAGATTTTAGGAATTTTGATATTTTTCAGATTTGCAACGTCTAAATCTCATTGGACCCAACCAAATTTAGTTTTCATTTAACATTCTGCATGAATACAATCCAACAATTTCAAAGCAAATTTATTTAAAACCTAACAATATTTTGCAATTTTTATTGTGCGACTTAGGCAAAATTACCTGTATACAAATAGTCGTTTTTTGAAAACGTGCTCTGGTGCACACGCGTTACCAATGCATGGTTTGTTAAGCAGCAAAAGAATATCACCATCTACACTGATTAGCTAGACATTTCACATATTTTGCTTGCTCACCAATGGTAGTTAGTAAGGTGTTATTGTGCAACCTGCAACAAAGTGTCTCGTCGTATCCTACCCAAGCCACTTGTTCGTTTAGTGGTATTTCAGTCACGTTTGTGAAGCTCGTGTCACCTTTTTTTATTACATTTTTGTCCGATTTTTTTTATTTATCTATGTTTTTTTTCATGTTTTCAGTTTTGTTTTGGTGCGTTTTCTTGTTATTTGCCCTTTTTTTGTGGCAATTACACCTTTTCTTTTTGAGAAACACAGCATAAACATAGGCGCTCACATACACGCGCATACACTCACCCCTATGAACGCACACTCGCACATCCTACCCCTATGTTCGAAAGACTGAGTCGGCGGATTGAATTTTGGAATTGACGAAGTCACCTCAGCGCCTCGCTGTCGACGGAAACGTCGCTTCCCACTGAATGAATATTCCACCTTTATGAGACACACATATGTCAAACTAGGATTTAAAATCTGGTGGGTTAGGGGTACAACCACCCTCCTAACCACTCAAACTCAGGTTGGTTCTTTGTAATTACACTTTTAATGCTACACTTCCTTTATTGCAGTATGTGAACATCATACTTTAATGGTGTTGCACAGTAGTAATTAAAACTTTTTCTAAAAAACGACTATTTGTATACGGGTAGAACATGCATAAAAGAAGCTAAACATGCATAAAAGAACCTCGCAAAGGCTTAAAAATGTCTCCTCGAACTGATAGATGTTTTTCCAAACCAAGCGGAAAATCGTTGTTGTCTTCCGCATTTTTTTATTCCTCCAAAACTCTATTACAAAAGCTACAACATCCATACTTCCAGCCAGAAAGAAGTACTGCCATCTTTTGATGTCAAAAGTTTATCTAAATTCAAATGTATCTAGACATTTTTTAGTGCATAGATACACTCAGTCATGGTTGATCGCCTTAACTAGCTAACTTGACTGGATAATGCCGAGCTTCCGTTGCCGTGGACCGTGGTGGTTGGGTGTTTATACGATGAACCGGACGGAGATGGCCGGAGAGGAAGGAGCGCAGTGGGTGCAGTGTTAATTTCTCGCCGTTGGTGCCATTGCCTTCTTGGTGCTAGGCGTGTGTACCCACCGCGTCCACTGCGGCCTTGGCTGGAAGAGGAAAGCGGATGCTACATTTACCTGCTCCACGGCCGCGCGCGTCAGGCTGCAGATATTTCGCAGTGTGTGCGTAGGAGTAAATTCATTATTTGACGCATGTACGTAGGACCAATATTTTTACGCGCAGCGTGGAATTTCCTAGCGCATATATACCCAAAAAAGCATGCATGACCAGAGGTGAACAATCGTGATGATGATTTGCTACACCGAAATAGGAGGACAGTTCTTGTCTTCGTGACTCACACACGACTGAAGGGAAAGTAATGCCAAGTTACTACGAAGGACGTACAGATCTGGGAGTAGTTTGTTGAGAAAAAAATATACGATTCTACCGCACACTTGATGTCACGTCCACGGGCTCACACCATGCAATCAAACAAAAAAAAACCAGCTCATCATGTGTATGGAACCCGATCTTCCTTGCTTAGAATTTGCACTACTTTCTTCACTTGCTTAGAAGTTGTATCAGCAAGCTTTGCATTATGTCGCCGAGACCAAGATTAGATCATCTAATGCATGGGAGCGGCAACGCGCCTGCATGTGGACATTAGTGACCAGCCCCGTGACTTGACAGAAGCCATCCAAAATGTGAGCCAAGCTCACAAAATCCTCTTTGTACTGCAAAATAAAAAAAACCGCATCTCTGACCTCTCTTAGGCGATGGAGAGCTCCATTTTCCGTGGCCATATCGATAAGCTACGATGGTGGGATTAAATAAGAGCTCCCTCCCATGCGCAATGGGGTCCCCTAGCACCCCATTAAGCAACATACGAGAGGAACCGGTCATAATTAAGCAAAGCCACAACCAAATTCTGATATTTAACGGGGGAACTACACCGTTGCATAAGGTCAAGCAAGAAGTCTCACCATCAAAAACCTTCTCAATATCAAGCTTGATAATGTTGGTGGGGGATTTTGTTCGGTGCATCCTTCTAGTGTAGTTGCAAACGCACAAGAAGTTGCCGTGAATGCTTCGAGATTTGATGAAGGCGCTTTGAGACTTCGAGATGAGATTTTTCATGGAGGTGCAAGTCCTATGGACATCATTTTTGTAATAATCTTTGCCATCGCGTGGATCAAACTAATTAGACAAAGTCCGAGAAAGCCTCGACACCATTTTCTTTTGGCAAGAGTGCAATATTTGCGGTGTTGAGCCGATGAAAATTCTCCGCATGAAGGTTCTAGAATAGATGAAGCATCCTCATAACATCAAATTTGATAGGCGGCCAACTAGATTTAGAAGGGACCCATAAAGCGATGCATCCTGGGCGGATGTTTTTTGGGAAATACTTGAAATCAGTCGACCGATTGAGGGGAAAAGATCGGTCACTTGTCGTGCACGCCATTCTTTCCCGTGGTCCCCTTCTGCGCCAAGTGACTGGCTCCCTTCCCGCCTACTGCTAGTAACTGCCTTTTCTACTCCGTGTTAATGCGTCCCAAGTAGTGGTCTACTGGACCTGTAGGCATATGGCTGGTAGTCCATGTCCGCATCTTTTTGACTTTTCCGATCGTGTAGCTAGCTTGTACAGTTCTACTACTAGTACTAGCTTGCTAATTTTATCTTCTATAATCATGCTACTAGCTAAGATTATACGCCAAAATTATACTGTTAAAATAGTTGGGGATTTTGTTACAATTAATCTGTAGCAACCATTGCTACAAAAATATTACTTTTTTGTTGTAATAATTTGTGATTTTGTGGAAGTTGTTGAGGATTTTTGTAGTAAATCAAACTACAGCAAAAAAATGTTGTTTAACAACTTATTTTTATATGCGGGGTGATGCTTTTTTTTTGTAATTGTATATATGTTTTATACACGGGGCGATGATTTTTTGTTGTAACTGCATATATATTTTATACGCTGGGTGATGTTTTTTTTGTTGTAATAATATATATTTTCTATACGCGGGGTGATAATTTGTTGTTGTAATAGTATATTTATTTTATATGCGGGGTGATGATTTTTTTTGTTGTAATCATATATATTTTCTATACGTGGGGTGATGCTTTTTTTGTTGTAATATTTTTATACTTTTTATACACGGGTGATGATTTTTTGTTGTTGTAATAGTATATTTTGAAGTGTGGTGATGTTTTTTTTTGTTGTAATAGTATATTTTTTTATACGTGGGGTGATAATTTTTTTGCTGTAATACTCTCTTCCCTAAGAAAACTGCTCGTAAAACTGTTACTGAAAAATAAGTAATATAAGGGTGATTTCCTACAATTTCACCTGAAATGTATTATGCAATATGAATCAAAAGTTGTATACTACAGTGTAAATATTTTACAATCTAGTGCATGCACCCGTTAGCTAGCATGCGGAAGCTACCATTGTGCGCATGCAACAGTTACAGGAAGGAGCTAGGCTTTACCGTGTACAACGACTATGCATGGAAGCGATGTCTCAGGGAGAGCTGAAGCGATGTCTCAGGGAGAGTTCAGCAGCACATGCTAGCGGGCTCCACAAACGCGCAGCAAACACCACGCGAGGCTCTACTGTTTTAAACACGCAACTCGGCACCTGACGCGGGAGGAGCATGAAAGCGACGTTTCCTATCACTGATAGTGACGTTTTCTACATGAGGGGAATTGGACGGATGATCGCGTCGCATCCAACGGCAGTTAATGCAACCGATTTTTCGCGCCCGCGTCGGCCGACCGACGGCTAGCGCGTCCCCAAAGTAGGGAAAATCAACCACATGCGTCCTATACGATCTATAGAAGAACCTCACGAGCAGTTACATTTTACCAAACCGCTGTAGAGTAGTTGCTACCGGATACCGCATCAATCTATCATGTGAGCTCTCAAGTCCGCTCTAACCCAACATGACGTCCGGGAGGTGTGGCGTTCTCCACTGAAAATTAGGGAAGCCCAGTTCATTGAAAGGCTTGAAATCGGGATCCACACCCAACACGCAGTCCCAATGGGGGATTCGGTACGCACGTTCGTTTGCTGTTGAACTCCGATGCCGATTCGGAGTGTGCGAGATCAGGACGGGTTGGGACTTCCGGTTCCCACTTCGCACACGCTCGCACGGCGACGGTGGCATTCATCAGCAACAGCACCCATCTCGTCCCGGCCGGGCACACAACACACAGCACACATCACATCTTGGCATGACAGAACCAATTCAAGCAAAATTTGTGTTCTTCATAATTAAACTACTCAAAGAGCGGGCGCTACTGCGCGATCATAGACACACGGATCAACACTTTCACACTGATTTCATGATAGGAGTACTTACTACACGTACATGCATCCGCGGATATACGACCACAACGAAGCTAGCACACCGCTAAATGACGATCCACTGGTCAACATTTGCATCACCAATCTACTACTAGCTAGCTACTACAGTACTGAACTGTGGTAGCACCAAATCGCTAACCCACAGGATCTTGTAACTAGGCTTGTCGGCGTACGATCGTCGATCACCAAATAAATGCTGCGGCGGCAGCAAGGGTGGCGGCAGCGGCACCGGAGACCCTCCAGTCGAGGCCGCGGCCACGCGGTGCAGCTGCGGAGCTATGGTTGTGGTGGTGGTAGTAGCGGTAGTGGTGGTGGTGGCTCGACCTCTTTGACTGGACGACCATGCCGTCGCCTCTCCCGCCACCGTGGCCGAATCCCGCACCACCGTTCCCGACGCGGCAGCTAGCGCCCTGGAGGAGCGCGGCCAGGCAGAGCAGCGCCAGCAGCAGCGCGCACTGCTTCCTTGCCCTGGCCCTCATGGTCGATATCGCTCGTCTTCTCCTAGAGAACTGTGGCAATGCCTAGCTAGCTCCTCCGTCGATCTCGCTCGTCTTCTCCTCCCGGTGCTGGTGTGCTGGTGAATGCGCTGCGCGCCCGCTTATGATTAACTGAACTAGAGGTGGAGGAAGGACCCGAGAAACTTCCATCGGCGTGCTGTTGAGTTTCGCCTCGACGCGCATATATACACGGCTAGCCGAAACCTAATCCAACCGGACTCCAACTCCTAAACTAGCTCACGGTAGAGACACTTTCAAACATATATTGTGCGAACATGATAGGACTTGCACAGCTAACTAACACGAAACCGACTTGGACTAGGACTCACTACGCCTCGAACTAGCATATCAAGCCAGCGAATCCACACGGCACTAGGTCTAGCAGGCCATATGCATGTGGACACTTTCCTAAATAAAACTAAAACCCTAATTAACTTAACATTAACTCTAAAAATCTTCTCCTAATTTTGACTCGGTCGTCCTCTTGTGCCCCTTTCAATCTTTTCTCCGCGGGCTTCACATCACTTCTTCTTCATCTTCATCGTTATGTACGTACATTCAGAAACACACAGTGCACCTCCTTAGCTCTGCTATGTTGTGCCACTGCTATTGATCGGTCTCCCACACTCGGTTCGCACATATATGCCAACGCTATTGCGGTTCCGACACTCGGTTCGCACTATAGTCCTCTACTCTTCTTGTACTTGCCTACAATAGCCTATCTTTCTACTGCCGCACATCTCCTTGCTTTACGGTAGTATTTCCTACCACCGTTCGCCTTCGGTATCGCATCGAACCCATGCTGGCCACAACCAGAACGCTCCACGAGGACATAGACACAACTTACGAAACATCGTGCACACCCCCAAACACTTGACGCGCTTCAACTGCAACTTATCTCAACGGAGAGAAGCACTTGAACACAACAACGACTTACATAGACGACGACGCTGACTCGGCATGCAAACTTGCACGCCCATGACTCCTTGCCTCATCTTACTCCCGTGAAGACAAACTTGACGGGACTCCCGGCTCCAGCTCTTACATGAACGATCATCCACACCTCCAGCTCTTTGCCAGCAACAACTCCCCGCCGTCTCCTCCGTGTCGCTCCACCGAACCGTGAGGCACTAGTATGGGTTGCCACCGGGGCAAGGGTGGATTCAAATATTGAACCTCATGACTAGGTCTAGTAAGTCATGCACGTGGACACTTTCCTAAATCAAACTACTGAGAAAAATACATTCAGACTACGGTATGTTAGAGTGTAATAACAGACCATCTCTCTTAGTTGGGACTTTTGGTTTAATTGGCTAGTGCAACAATCTTTCGTGATATCAGAGCCTAGAGGTCTTAAGTTCAAGACCCTGCTCATGCAGTATTAAAAACAAAAGAAAAAAAGATTTTGCGACCTGCACCGAACCCACACTAAGGACTAAAATAGCCTAGACGTGTGCCTAGTCTCTTTTCATCAGTTCGGAGTTTTGGATCAATTGACTAGTGCAGCAATCTTTCAGGTTCCAATATTTTCCAATATGGTATCAGAGCGGTTAGCCTCACGGTGCTGATCCTAGTCACACCCGCGCCGCCCCCGGGGAGATCTCTCCTTGGGGGCGCGGCACCCGATTTTGATTAGACGATCAGATCGGTTCTTTAGATTAGATTAGATCTAAATTTTCAAATTCCCAATTTTCCCAATTCCTAGGTTAGATATAATTAGCCAAATAAATTCCCAATTTTCCCAATTCTTAGTTCAGGTTGATGGGTGAATTGGTTAGGTGCATACAACTTGAAACCAGAGGACGAGGGTTTAATACCCAACAAAAGCAATAAAAAAGAGAATATTGCGACCTACCCCCATTCCCGCTGCGCATGTCAAGACTTCTAAAAAAGAGCATAGACGTGAGTGGGAGTGTTAGAGTGTAATGACCAACCCTCTCTCTTATATCAACCATATAAAAACAAATGAGAACATGAAATAACACTGCATCAACATGTTATCATATGATCAAAATTTCAACTGCACCACCTGTATAAATCACGAGTAACAGTCGCTAGTCGGTTGCATCCAGTAGCAAAATCCTCTCACTTCCTTATTGGCTATGTAGCCAGTGGAGTAACCTGCATAAAGGAAATTTAATTACCGTCATTGTTATAGATATGATCATTTGGTATGCTCCATATAGACCAAAGTAAAGCACGTACACCAATTTGGATTTGCGCTTTGTCTTTCTTTGCGTCCCCCGCTAACTAATTTTTCAAACGCATTTGTGATATTAATATGGGGAATTATATGTACAATGCACCACAACACTTTTGCTAAAGGACATGATGTATTAAAAAAGACCTTGATCGAAAGAGTTTTAGTCTTTCTCTTACCCGTTTAGGTATTTCGGAAAGGTATAGGATGGACATTGGAAGGCTAGTCAAAATTGAATTAATTAGCACCAGCCGATCCCATATGAGAGTAATTTGACAAGTATTTTGCCCACCTTACTTGAACAATAACGTATATACATGTTAATTTCTATACCTATCTATTTAGCAACACAAAATGGCTACATTGGTAGGTAGACAACTCAAGTATTTTCACTGCTCACGGATTGTACTTGTCAAGTTGTTATCACGCAAACCCTCGACAAAGGGTCTTCTACATGATCCACGTTTTGTTTAGTGGTATTTCAGTGGCTTTTGTGAAGTTGAGGCACTTTTTGTTTTGTAAAGTTTATGTTAAGAAATTTGTTTTTATTTATCTTTGTTTTTTCCATTGCAGTTTTGTTTTGGTGTACTACTAGAAAAATCTTCGACATATTTTTATGGACGGGAGAGTAACTACTAGCTAGTTGCCTTCGCACACGCTGGCACGTACAGTAACATGCATCAGCATCAGCGCCCGTCTCGTCCCAGCCGGGCAGAGAGCACAGCTCAAAGGTGTTCATCGTTAAATTACTGAACAACGGACGGTACTGAAACACGGACCAAGTAGTGTCACACTTTTTTGCGTCTACAAGTAGTGTCACACTGATTTCGTGATAAGAAATATTTACACATGCACCCACAGATCACCTACAGCTGAACTAGCACCGCTAAATCACGATCCGGCCACTCGTCAGCATTTGCATCGCCAATATATCCACTACTAACTGCTACTAGACGGGCAGTACTAAATGGCTAGTCCACTTGATCCAAGCTTGCAGGCGTACGATCGTCCATCAGCGATAGCGCCGCGGCAGTAAAGGTGTCGGCGGCACCGGAGACCCTCCAGTTGAGTCCACGGCCACGCAGTTCAGCGGCGCTGTACGTGTGGTTGAGCGGACGACGGCACCGGCGATGAAGGGTAGGGTGGAGCGGCCTCCACACTCGCCACTGCGGCTGAAGCCTCCACCGCCCCTTCCGCCCACGCCCTGGAGGTGCGTGGCGAGGCAGAGCAGCACCAGCAGCAGCGCCCAGAACGTCTTCGGCTTGGCCCTCATGGTCGCCTCCCCTAACTAAATTGGACGGGCAAATGACAGCGGGCACCGGGCAATGCCTAGCTAGCTCCGCCTCCAAGCTCCTCGATCTCTCTCGATCGTCTTCTCCTCTGGGCGTTGGCGTGGTGGTAGACTGTTAGATGCGCTGCGCGCGCGCCGTGCCTGCTTATATGATCGATGATACTGAATGGAGAGAGGTACAGGAAGGAGCCAAGGAAACTCCATCGGCGTGCTGCTACGCGTTGGCAGAGTGGAGTGAGTTTCTCGCCATTGGGGCCATTGCCTTGTTCGTGCTACCACTGCTGCTAGGTGTGTGAGTGTCAAGTTATCAACGCGTACACACGTCTGCCTTGGCCGGAAGAGGCAAAGAGTACGTACGGGCGTGGCCGCCCGCGCTCGTCGGGCTGATATTTCGCAGTCATCCGCATCGTAAACCTCTCGACGCGTAATGTGAAGATTCCTAGGTCCTGCGTATCAAGGATTCAAGAAAAGATCAAAACGTCCAGGCCAGCGAAAAGAGAATAGGAAGATCGTTGAGAATGGCGGAGTAGCTAGCTCTTTAGTAGGGACGGTGAGGTTCACGCAAATAGGGGCACCCTACATTGCTCATTTCCCTTTTTCTTTTCTTTGCCCAGTTCAAAAGGTCCTGCTCCGTCGACCCGCATTCTAAAGCTCCGCAATCTGGTAAACGAAGCTCGACAATGCAGCAGAGAGGCGTCACCGACTCCCTCGCACACTGACCGAACGCCCGCCCCCTATAACTAGCGCGGTGTTGGAATCAATGATACGACAATAATAACCATAAGTGCAACGGTCCTAAGTCCTCAATATATTTCTCAATATAAAGTTGTAATTTATAAACCCATCTATCTTTGCCAGGTGCTTTACAAGATTATTTCAGCGAATGCTATTGCAAATAAAATGAGAGGTTTTTTGGATCAAGTTTTTGAAGATCAAAGTGCTTTTGTGTGTACTAGTTTCCTACGAAAGTGTCCACGTTGAAATCTAGAAGAAGTGCAAGAAACCATATTGTGAAGTGAAACTTGAGATGATAAAAGCATATGGGAACATGGCACCAAAGTTCTGACCAAGGAGACACTTCATGATCAGACACACAATGTTCCCATCAAAGCCTAGCCTCAACAACCCAGGAATAAGAGTGACTGTTCGGTCACCATGGGTTAATCAATTTCTTTCACCAATGATATTCTTATATTTTTTTAGTGCAATTTTACCAAGTGCCCAAGGAATCAATGAAATATGGACAAAACAACATGGCAACGCCAAATGCAAGCGTTATTGTGTGGTGGATTGTTTTCCTTTCTAGCATGCATGCATGGGATAACAGCATTGAGAATCTCCAAGAATCTTAGAATTAAAATATTTTATCTTTCGAACCACTAACTCGATTAATGATCTTTTTCACTTGCTTTAGTCGCAAACGAAATCTTTGATATTAGACTCCACGTTCTTAGATTGTTTTAACATACTATCAGAATATTTAATACGTAGTTACCATATTATAATAGATTGGATGGTAGGCCCATGTATGCTAGTATGCACCAATTCAAAGCTACACAATATTAGTTTGTGTGAAATGATATCATGTCTTAGGTCTTAGACACACCAGAACACCAACTCTTTAATTGTACATATCATTGCAATATCTAGAAATATCTCTATTAATCAAGTAAAATTATCGTGGTTACTATTTAGTACTATTTTTTCAATCCGAATGCCTTAGTTTGGCAACTGCTACCGCGAAAAAATCATGGAAACACAGATCTCTAATCGGAATAGTAGTTTAGAAGATAAATCATTTTTATTTTTCAAATTATCAACTAATGTGGCGATGTCAACCTGAGGTGGCATATTCCTTAATGCATGTATGTGCTCTCTATAGGGAAAGAAGACCTTAAAACATGGTGATGCATGCACAAGGCAACCACCTTCATAGATATTTTTTTCCCAATATTGAGCATATATGTTGATTGCTCCGGGTAGAAGATTAATAACGAGAAAAACTCAATATATTTCAGCATGAATGCTTTGCAGCCTCTTCAAGAGAGCATTAAGTCCTTATTGGTAGTACGGTGGGAGCTTTCACCATGCGGTATTTGGGTCTACCTAGAAAAGTAGACAAGATCACTAGTGGTGCTTTTGATCACATCAGAGAAAGCTAAAGGTTCATACACATGGATGGTCTAAAAAGCTTATGTATGTGCATATGAGGAAAAGTTATTCAAATCTCTCATTCAACCAATCATGTCCTTTTGTATGAATTGTTTCCGATTAACAAAGAAATTTTGCAAGAGTTCGGCATCAGGTATGGCGGTGGAGGACACGAGGGCAGCGAAGCTCACACGGTTGTGCCAAGGGTAGTCGAGATAGGGAGATAAGAGTGAGAGGGGTTTCCTGCCTAGATGACCACAATATTAATTTCCTAGTTTCTAAAGTGTTAAAATGCAAAGTTCAGCGACATACCAACTGACCATCATCATTCTCAATTTAGTACTCCCTACGATACATAATAAGTGTCGTTGGTGTAGTACAACTTTGTCCTGGAGTCGTAATAAATTAGTGACATTTATTATGAATCGGAGAGAATAGTCGAGGTATGTGTTGAATTTTTAGAAAGTATTTCTGAAGTAACAAGATTTTTTTAGTTTTAATGAAATAACAAGATTTTATTACACCTTTCATTCATTTGATGATTGTAACTACAACGGGCTAAAGCCAACCTAAAGTATATATTAACAGCCAAAGTGGGTAGTGGGAGGTCATTACAATGAGTAAAAAGCTAGAAGGAAAGAGGCTAACAACATCTAGAGAGGAAAATTCGGGGGCTCAAACATGTTACACCGATGAACAGCGTTCATAAGACACACCATAGTACCTCTCTCGCTTTGGTTGTGCCCACAAGACCGCACCACAACACAACTTGGCCATTTCCTGAGCTAGGTTCATTGGGGTTCCCCGTCGAATGTAGTACTCCCCTTGGATCGATATGAATTATCTCTAATATGGATATATCTAGACATATTTTAGTTCTAGATATATCCATACTAGTGATAAGTAATATATGAATTGTAGGGAGTACTCCATATGAAAGAACTAATTCGAGCAAAATATGTGCATTGCGCAACAGGAGCGACCACAGAACACACAAGGACACTGATTTCGTGATACGATCTAGTACGTACATATGCAGATGGACATGCATCCAGAGATCAGCCACAGCTAGCAAATTAGCTAAAGCACGATCCACCCACTGGTCAACATTTGCATCACCAATCCACCAGTACGAGTACGTACATATGCAGATGCACATATATGCATCCAGAGATCAAGCCACACACCTAAACTAGCAAAGCTAAAACACGATCCACCCACTGGTCAACATTTGCATCACCAATCCACCGGTACGAGCTAGCTAACTACTGAACGGGCAGCACCAAATCGCTAATCCACTACGTAATCTTTTACCTAGGCTTGCATGCAGGCGTACAATCGTCGATCACCAAATGAGCGCCGCGGCAAGGGTGGCGGTGGCGCCGGAGACCACCCTCCAGTTGGGACCGTGGCCACGCGGTTCAGCCGCGGAGGTGTGGTTGTGGTGGTAGTCGTCGTCGTCGGGGTGGTCGTCGTCGTAGTGGTGGTGGCGGCGCGACCTCTTTGACCGGACGACCACGCCGCTGCCTCTCCCGCCGCGGCCGGAGCCCTCGTCACCCTTCTCGCCCTGGAGGTGCGCGGCCAGGCAGAGCACCAGCACCAGCAGCAGCGCGCACAGCTTCCTCGCCTTGCCCCTCATGGTCGCCTCCGCCCTAGCTCCGGCCCCTAGCTAAATCGGCTTGGCGAACTGTGGAGCGCCTGCCTAGCTCCTCGATTGAGCTCGCTCGGCCTAGATTCGTCTCCTCTCAGTACTGTTGGAGTGTTGGTGTGGGTGTGGTCGAAGGAAGCGCCGTGCGGGCTTATATGATGAACTGAACTGAACGGACAGGGTGGAGGAAGGGGCCGAGAAGCTTCGTGGATGTGCTGCTGCCTTTGGAAGAGTGAGGCAGCTCGATCGGGTGTGGGGTGAATTTCTCGCCATTGCCTTTGTTCGTGCTAGCTGCTAGGTACTTCGCCATTGCCTTTGTTCGTGCTAGCTGCTAGTGCTAGGCGCTTGTGAGTATCAACGCGCGCGTACACACAGACACAGATGTCTTGGCTGGAAGGCTATCTGCGGCGTGGCTCGCGCGTCAGGCATATTTTGCACCCGATCATCCGTACTACTCCGTACCATATAACCTTTTGAAACGTAATGTGAACAGGAAAAGAAGATCGTTGAGTTAGCTCTTTAGTAGGGACGGTGAGATTCTCGCAAGTACGTACGTAGCTACTAGCTAGGGGGCACACTACGTACCGTGCTCGATCATCTTCCATTATTCTCCTGCAAGTTCGGAAAATCTTGCTCCGTACGTCGACCCACGACGACGTCCCAAGTCTGAACCGTGATGTGGTACATAAAGCTAGCACACTGACCAAACACGCCCGGCTAAAACACCCAACGGAGGACCCCTTCTTGATTCCTACTACCAGTGCTTAGACATTCAAATCCGGATCAACCGTACAAAATGTGCATCGTTAGGAGGCATACGCCCGTACATAGGTTTATATGCGTCGTATTTGTACATATCGATCAACAACAAAAGAATATCAGAAACTACATAATCTACCCAATTCACACATACTTGCACTAGGATTATTCAGCCCTGGTCAGACGACCCTTGTCTACGCGAACCAGGCAGCGGCAAGAACCGGGGCAACGACGACGGCTCCCACATTCCAAGCGCGGCCCCGGTCACCGGCAGAGTAGTCGCCGACGGCGAAGTTCGTCTGGTAGTTGCGCGGGACGTGGCTGAACCCGCTCCCGTGGTAGGCGCCGCCGCCACAAGAAACGCCAGGGCCTCCGCACGGACGGCCCGGGAAAGCGGTGGTGGGCTCGTGATTGAATCCGAGGACGCCGCCGTGGCCGCGGCTGAAGGTCGCCGCGACGGCGAGGAGGAGCAGCAGCAGCACGCAGAGGCGCCGCGTCGAGCGCGCCATGTCGATCGCTGAGAGTTCGTACGTACACAGCTACGGCTTGCTAAAACGTGGTGATCGGTATCCAACGGTTTGCTCCGACGGCTATCGATCGGCGCGGTGTGGCGCTTGTACTTCCGTACTTGTAGTGCAGGTGCGTGTCGGGGCACACGTACGCGCGGCTCGCCGAAGGCGAACGGTGCTCGGATTTGGTGTACGGTCAGGTTTCGGAACCGGTGTAGAACTCTGTCGGATTCAGTGCGAGTTGATCACGGAGTTAGGAAGACCAGTAGCAATGACTTCCGTCATGGGGCCAGCTAAATAAAGGGAAAGTATGACAACTCGGACCCCTCTCACTAACTCTCGTTTAATTTTTGCAGGATATGATTAATTTTATTTTTGCTATATATGCCACATTTATACACACGATTTTAAGGATTCTCCATCCATATAAATATCTTGGACAAATTCTTTGTTTTCGTGTGGTGCAGTCAACAAGATGTGCTGCGAACACATTCCAGTGATTGTTGTGCATGGCATTGCAGTCATGCATTATTTATCAATTTCCGCAGTTTATAATTTCCGCTGATACAAAAAGCCACACTAGGTAGGGTTTCTATACGATAGCTTATTTTGAAACTGTTTGCGACAATGCCACCATTGGGCACGTTGCATCGGCGTCCATGCCATGATCTTCATGGTGTTGGCAAAGGTGGAGAATGTCAAGATAGATGAGATTGGAAGACCATAAGCTCTTGATCACTCAAGTCGAGTTTGAGACTACTAAGTAATGGTGTAGATGAGGTTCTTTGGATGCGATGAAAACATTGCTTTACATGATGTTATGTGGACACTATTCTGTTGCAGGACAATTTTCCTGTCTAAACCGCATGCATGATGCCCGTGAGCCTAATGGTTGTTGATTTACCGCAACGACCTTGGAAATGGGTGGGCGGCGACAATGTGGGACTTTATTCCTAGTGGTGCTACTCAAGTACAGTATCTTTGATTTCAAAGGTAAAAACCTTAGATCTGACCTTTATTGGTTATACCTGGCAACGTTAATTGCTTCTTTGTTGAAGACATTGTCTCAAGAGTTTGGTCTTTTTTCAGGGTGAAACCCTAAAATCAGTTAATCAAGCAAATTCCGACCTTTGTTCATTGTTCCTTTCCTATACTTTCTGATTATTTAGTGGTTGATGCTACCCATCCAATCAAGTATTGATTTATCCTACATCAATGTCAATGCAGATATAGACCGTCTCAGGGTGATGAGATGAAAAAAAATGCAAACTTATATTTGGCAAAACCATTATATTTGCACTATAATTTTTTCTTCGATTGCACAATAATCCTCCGTGATGTAGCAGGAGAATTTTTGCAACATTTGGCCTTATGAGTTTCAGAGTAGGCAAAATTAGAATATAATGATGAAGATCAAGTCCCCGCAGGAAAATATAACTTGTGTTGAGAATTGAGAAAATCATTTTCACGTCGACGCCGAGGAATGTAACTTGCTCAGCTCCGGAACAAAACCATAAAATAAAATAATATCTCGCTGTTTTTTTATTACGGAATTCTCGCTGCTTCTTTTTTTTTTTTTTGAGGGAAAATTCTCGCTGCTTCTTGTTCAAGTCAGCCAGCGCCGGGCCGTGTCCAAGCTCCAAAAGCCCACACGCAGTCACGCCCAACTTCGGACTCATCACACACGGCCTCTCGCCGTCTCGCCGCCACCGCGCTCGCTTCCCCGCGGTCGCCGCTCGCTCTCCTCTCCCCGCCGTTGCCGCTCGCTCTCCTCCCCCCGGCGCTCGCTTCCCACTCCGCCTCCGACGGAACCGCATTCCCGAACCTAGGGGTGCGGGGAGGCGGGTAGCCGCCGAGCAGAGGAGCGGGGGTGGCGAGCGAAATGGACGAGGAGGAGGTGGAGCAGGACGAGGAGGAGGTTGCCGAGACGGGGATCGACTCCCAGGTGCGTATCGGCTCGATCGTCCCGAGTTCCCCGCTTCCATCGCGTTATATCGAGTACAGAATCGCGCTGCGGTAACCCCAATTTCGTGCAATGCCGTGTCCTAATCTGGAGTGTAGCCGGAGTCGATGGCGGTTTTCGCTCACGGCACTTCCCAAACCTGTATGCTTGTAGCGTCGATCTCCATGGCATGACTGCTTTTGATCTGATGGCCAGTGCTCTGATTTGGTTTATCTAATTTTGGTACGAGGACACTTGTACCCACGCAGTTTGGCGTGTTATTTTAATAGAACATGCCTTTTAGCTTAGCAATTGTTTTCAGGACTCAAGGTACGGAGCGTATTGATAATTTGAGATGATTGTCGCTTTGCGGCCTTAACTAGATAGATTTGGCTTGTTCCCGTATTGCAGGCCTCGTCCTCTTACACAATATTATGTCCATTTGGCTAGAGTTTTATAGTAGAACAAGAGATTCAGGAATGATGGAACACTCACCAGACGAATCGATCATGATGAATGTTTGATGTGCAACTATTTCAGTTCAGAACCTGTTTTGAAATTGCGTGCATGCTGTGGGCACTAGAAACCTGTTCTGATGCAAGTTTGCCTGCTGCTTTAGACCAATGGTAGAAGCAGGGCCTGTAAATGTTGATGGATAATTTTCTTGTGATAGGATGAAGTGTTTATGCTTATTCATTACTGGGAATCCTTGTTCTGCATTTGATGGGGTTAGACGCAGTGTTTGTATTGGATAGGATAACTTTTTTCAACAAAGCTAAAGGGGACCTTGATATTACTTTATAGTTTAGATTGCAAACTTCTTTGTTACTTCTTATGTGACTTACTCCCACCAATCTGAGCTTGATTTGGGAAATATCCTAAAGTGTCTGACTTGATTGGATCAGTCTCTCAAGCAGGTGGAGTTGTGCATTCGTGTAATAGAAAATCTCCTATGTTACGTGTTATTTGGCAATGTTTTTTCTGAGTGTTGACGTGCTTCTACACATCTGAGAACTGAATAAAAAGCTAAGCACAGAGGAAAAAGGATAACAAATGATTGTTCAACTAGACCAATTCAGAGTTGATCAGATAAACAGTGCTACTGACGGAACCATATTTCTTTACTGTAAAGCAATTCAGAGTGTGGTGTGTCCACCTCTGAAGTTCTTACTACTGCCTTTTTAAAGCTTATTTTCACATTTTTCAAGGATACGGCATCAAGAGTTCAGTATAAGTAATATTGCTACATTGAAACATCATTTTTTTTTAGAAAAGAATGGCATAATTCCAAAATTTGTTAGGGGCCTACCTTTTGTTTTGATATGCATGCACTGCAAAGAATGGAAGGCTTTTGGATGGCTTACTTTGTAGTTTCTGTTACTTTGTTCTTACTTTAGTAGACTGTTTCATGAATTCATCTGTAGCCTGAAATGTAGTTTCTGTTTCACACTCAATGATCTGGCGGATATGATTCTATCTGCGCATGATGCTTCAATAACTTCTCATAAAATTATTCACACATTCGTGCTATACAATGTACTTACTGATATTCATCTGATTGTATTGTAGGTCCATATGGCTTGTGTAATGCAAGGACGTAGGTAAACATTTGATATATTTCGATTGTTTTCGTCATTTTATGAGCAAGCTTCTTTTTTCTAGAAAACGCAAAAGCTTTGCGTTTCAATTCATTGATAGAAAGAGTTTGGGACAGCCTAGAGAGGCAACACCTGGGTACAACACGATACTCTACACATTAGGCCGGGGGGAGCAGCACTGCTAGACCCGAACCGTGAACTTGACCCCAGCGATAGGTATACTAGCCGGGAAGCAGATCCAGGAGAGGACCTTGTGCCAGGTGATCCGAGAATAGGGGAAACCGACAAGGATGGTGCTTCTTTAGGATAGTTTATGTGTCAAGTAAACATTTATCTTGTTTACCATTGCACCAAAATTTTAAATGCTAAAATTTCACGGTGTGCGGCAAGTTTCTTTAGGATAGTTTCTGTGGAAGTAAACTTTTCTCTTGTTTACCATTGCACCAAAATTTAAATGCTAAAATTTTATTTTGTCGATTACTAGCACATCAATGTATTTGTTGGATCAGTAGAAGATACAGCATGAGCCAACTGGTTATAATCCCTGTCACTTTCATGTGATATCAGGGTTGGAGTGGCATACTATGATTCAAATACGCGCCAGCTTTTTGTATTGGAAATTTGGGAAGACAGCACCGAGGGATTTCCTCTAATTGACCTTGGTATGTTGTTTACATCAATACTATGGTACTGTTTATATCTTTTGAACCAAAGTTCCAGGTTACATACCATGTATACTATTTATTAATATGGAAAAATTGTTTTGGTAGCAAAGTTTTCAACATTTCCACTGTGAAGTAATTTCAACATGTAGAATAGTAAACAAACATAATTGCATATCTGAATCCCTGTATTGCTTGATTTTGGATCAGTGAAATGTCAAGCAAAACCAAGCACCATATATGCAAGTACAAAGACGGAAGAAGAACTTTTGTCGGCTTTACAACGAAATGGTTTTGACCCCATTCACTTCTTCAGTTGATATCTTAAGCTCTGTTTTTGATGGTTTTGCATGGAATCACACAGATAATAATGATGAGGCCCCTGTTGTGAAGCTCATGAAAAGCTCGATATTCAGCCATGAGCAAGCCTGGCACAGGTTAGTAGCTCTCTATACTGTTTACCTGATCGCTAGACCAGGAATTCCTTGAATGCATTGAAAACTATGGTTGCTGCACCTTACAATATGATGTACATGAATATCTTAAGGATTAGTCAAATTGGGTGATACTTATCTGCTTAATTATTGGATATGCTGTTTCAACTGCTATTTGCTCCTTCTTGAATATGTACGTTAATCAAATAAGTTTACCAAAAGATTCAGTCAAAACTTGATTATGGCTTAGCAATAGTATACAATGATGAGGGGTTTTCAACATAATTGTTTTGTCAGTGAAAAATCTGTTAGCTGAATGACTGCAGTTGAATGATTTTTTTGTTTCGACGTTGTAGAAGGCTGACAAACTCATCCATGGAGGTGCTTCATAACTTATGATATGAATGACGAACTTCTTTGGTTAAAAACCTGACAATCTTTTCTGCAATTGGAAATCTATTATCACTGACTGGAAAGTTCGTCGCAGTTGGGCCGACTCTTTCTCCATCTCATGCATTTCCCAATTATTCAAGCTGATGAACTGATGCTAAATTTTCTTTGTATTGCATGTCTAAATTACAGATTAATATACTTGAGAGTTGCAGCAATGGATGATGGGTTAAGTGTAAAAGAGAGGATTTGCTTTGTAAGCGATCCAAACTAGAACCTTACCACTACTGTTTTCTACCTATATGTTTCACTTCTCAATAGATTTAAAAAAGGCCAGTTTATGCCTTGATAAACTCTTGCTCAGCGTGGTGTTCAAGACATCTATTTTTGTTCTATTATTGTTTCATTCATTCTATATTGCCTGGCTACTTTTTTTTTAACACTATCGGTGAAAGTTATATGCTTAGCGTTCTGAATGGGGGCATTGTCAACAATTCCGCTCTATTTTTAATATCTTGTTTGGTGATTGTAGAGCCATTTTTTTGTACCCAACATTACTGTGTACCATCTTCTTTGGTATTTTTGTGCCCTCAAAATGAAGCAGGTTCCTTGGATCTCGCAAATTATTTGTATAGATAGAAGTTAACTTTTGTCTTCTTGTAACTTATGGAATTTACTTTTATAATATTTTTAGTTATTTTATGGAACTTTGCGGACCGGACATGCTTATTTTCTTACAAAACCTGTAATATATAATTAGGATCCTCATATGGATACGTATCCAATTCTTTTGTGTTCCTTTTTAAACTGATTCCCTTCAGTATATCCTTTAGGATATCCTATATTTGTCACACATGAAGAGCTAATAAACTGTAGTTACTTGGTTTTTGACCTTTCTCTTGGCTCTCAAATCTTGTTAAATCATTTTGTCAATGCACAGTAAAATCATTTTATGTTCTACTTGCAGCTTAATTCCATGATGGATCTTGGAAGTGATGTTCAAGTTCGTGCGGCTGGAGGTCTTCTTGCTATATTAGACAATGAGAGGCTTCTTGATACACTTGAGCAAATGGAAGGCGGAGCATCCATCGCGATTGATTCTGTGGCACAGATATCATTTTATCCTTCAATCTGTGATTTTATTAGACGAGCTTAACATGATGTTGCGGTGAATTTTAAATTTCATCTTCCACCATGATACCTTATTTCAGGCCCAATATATTTTTGGTTCATACTGTAAGCAACATAAAAAAATTATGTAGCTTCACTGCCACGGTGGAAGCAACTTAGCAATTTATGTAGCTGCGCTGTAGAGTAACTTTATGTCATAAATAGTGACAATTCTTTATATGGTTAGTTTGGCACTGTGTACCTTGACATGCATCACAGAGACAGATACCTGAAACTTGATGCAGCTGCTCATGAGGCACTACAGATTTTTCAAGTAGATAAGCACCCCAGTTACATGGGAATAGGAAGAGCCAAAGAAGGGTAAGAACTGAGAATCTTCGATATGCGTCTTGTACTCTTAACCTGCTTCCAGTGTGTTTAATTGTAGTTATAAACTGCAGGTTTTCAGTCTTTGGTATGCTCAACAAGGTAAATAATTTTGGCTTTTGGGCTTTGGCTTATAAGCCACAAAAGCACCTATTTAGGTGGTCTTTTGCTTAGAAGCCAAAATACGAAAAGGCAAAAATAAGCTCAATGAAACAGTCCCTTAAGCCTATTGCTTTCCTTCACTTATTTTCTAACATTTACTGATCTGTCCTAAATGTAGTGTGTGACACCTATGGGAAGACGTCTCTTGAGGTCAGTTTCCTGCCTTTGCTAGTTATCACTGAAAGAAGAATAAATAACATGTTCTTAAGCAGTAATTATAATTATGCTTCATTTTAGGGCATGGTTCTTGCGTCCCATAATTGATATCGAGGTCATAAATAATCGGCTCAACACAGTATCCTTATTTGCACAACACATGATCTTTCATCTCTTCGGATTCACTGTTGACCCTGTATTTCTTAGCAATTCTAGATTTCGTTCTTCCTTTGCTGTGAAGAAGTAATGTCTGTACTGCGTGGGACTTTGAAGTCTGTGAGAGATATTCCCCACATGCTCAAGGTGCTATTTGGTTTTACTCTGCTTATGTAGATTTTTAGATACTTTATTTCTACTGTAGTCTATAAGCTATCTTTGTATATATCTCATCAAAAGTTATTTCTTGTACTAACTTATTGAATGAATTTGAGATCTTCAGACATACTATTTTTGCCTGAAGTAGAAAAGGCAACTCAAAAGTAGTTCAAAACAGTTGAATCATATGTTCATTTACAATGTCATGGTTATTCTTAGTTTCTTCGAGCATGCATTCTGTCTTAGATTTTCAGATATGTGCAACTAACGTTTGCCTTTTTTTTCTGAAGAAATTCAACTCTCCTAGTTCCATCTGTACAAGCAGTGATTGGCACACATTTCTGAAGGTACCCCAAAAAGCTTTATTTCCAAGTTCAAATATATGTTATCCTGGCACAATATATCTCCTGTCGGCCTTTCTAGACATTTGCTCATTTATGCCTACCGTACTATTATCATACTCTGTCCATATCACAAATAGTGTCATTTTGAACATTGACACAGTCTTCAAGATTTACCTTTGACCACTACTTTTACTATATATATGCTTAAAACCAAAGAAAAGTATTATTGAATATAATTTTTGAGACAAATCTAAACATATGACTTACAGGTTCTTAATCTGAATATTCGAAACTATATTTATATTTAACACTTCAAAAGCTTGACTTAAGACACATCCAAAACAACATATATTTGTGATATGGAGGGAGCACTTATTAATCCAGCTATCTGTCACTGCCCTGTTTGTGTGTATTTATCTCCTTTCATTTCTCTTGGTAATTTCTTTTTTACGGCTCTTTTTTTTCAGTGCCTTTGCTCTTTGCTTCATATAAACAAGATTTTTGAAGTAGGAATATCAGAGCATCTGGCAAATAAGTTGCAACATATGAACATTGACTTGGTTGAGAAGGTACTGTTCTCCGAGCAGTGGCTATCAGTTACACACACTAACTAATCGAAGTTTTGAACTAGTTTCATGATGACACAGTAAGATTTTTCTTTGTTCATGGATGCTTATGTTTTCAGGCAAATTCTTCTATTACAGAAGAGCTGGATTATGTATCAAATCTGGTTCGTACTCATACGGCAATTTGTTCATGTGTTTTACCCTTCTATTTGACTTATAATGATATTCGGTCATCTTCTGTAGGTGACGTTAAACCATATATGGCTCTGCACACGTCTGCTTACTCGTATCTCTAACTAGGCAATATTAGTGAATTATGTGCGTGTGTGTGGTCAGCACTTGGGGTTCTGACATTATGTAGCATAAATTTGCATAAAATGATATATAGATACTTTGTATGAAAAGTTATTTGTGAAATTTGTTGCTTCAGACCTGAGCAAACATGTTCGACTTGGACGAATACATATGCAATCATTGCTTCATATCTTTTTCTTTCTCTGAATTAGTCACCGTTTACATTTCCGTTGAATTTGTGGCTCCGTGCACTGAATGATTGCTATCTTGTTGTTATAATCTTGTCCTAATAGTATATTAATATTTGATCCATGCAGAGTGTGGCATTTTGGAGGCCGAGCTATATGTACCTCTTTATTTTCAAACACTAAAAATTCATTTTTCAAAGTTTCAAAAAAAATCCGAAACAAAACTAGAAGTTTGCAAACAAATTTGTATTCTAGGCTACACGAAATTGACAAAATCTAACAAATTTTATAGTCTCGAAATGTGCACTATTCATTATATAATTTGAAATAGTTTGTATTGAGATTTTTCACCATTGTAGTATACAACTAGAATTTTTTTTCGGACTTTTTGAAACTTTGAAATACAAATTCTGAGTGTTTGCAAATAAAGGGCTACGTGTAGCTTGGCCTCCATTTTAAGTTTTCCATCCACCCAAGGCATATTTTGTTCTTCTGGAGGACTCTAGGCATGCTATTGTTGTCTCATAGATCACAGATTGATGATTTCTATCTATTATTGATTATTGATAGGTAATTGGTGTCATTGACGTGCAACGGAGTAAGGAGAAAGGCTATGAGACAGTGGTGAAAGAAAATTTCTGTGACGAGGTCAGGCCTTGTGGTGCTTTCTCATCCTGGCTTTGTGATCTGTTATTATAAATTATACTCCCATACTTTATAAACGATCCCATACTTTATAATTAAGAGACTTTTACCTGTAACCCATCACACAGTTATCAAACTCTCATCTCTTTATGCGATACTTGGAGCAGGCTTATTGCTTTGCCTTGCACATAACCAGTACTTGTGGTATTCATCATGCTCACTTGTTGCAGTTGGTGATTGCCATATAACATTATTTAAATTGGATCTATTTCTCATTTCTCGAACAAAAACATAGTTGTGTTTCCTTATGCTAAATACATCAGTGGCTCATAGGGATCTGGTAGAATTGGGGTGATAGAAACAGATTTTCATATGTGTGGGTACCATTTGAAGTTTGAACATCCAATCCTCTATGTGATAATAATTGATCATAACATGAAAATTTCTCAGCAACTTCTGCAGTTCTTCTAAATATCTTGATTTTTCCTTTTAAGTGTGATACTTTTACATCTTGTGTATTTCTGTTTTCGCGAAGATATGGGCTGGTTCCTCTAATTAAATCACCCTCCTTGTGGAATGCAGCTGGATGAACTGAGGATGGTGTATGAAGGATTACCCGACTTTTTGGAGCAGGTGAGGGATATTTCAAACTGAATTTACTTTGATGCATCAACAGTTTATGCATTTATTCGGTAACTTGTCACAGTTTAGCTGCTTCTAGGTTTCAGGAAATGAAAATGCCTCCTTCCCTTTTTCGCTTCAATGCAGGAAAGCTCCGTTAATTGTCTACGTACACCAAATAGGTAGCTGTTTTGTTCATCCCCGGATACAACTTTGTTCTTATTATGCTGCTTAATTTGGTACCATCTCACCCTCTTATGTGATGTACGTTGCTATTGCATGCTCAACCACTGTCCATTTTCTTTTGTTTATGCTACGAAAGGTCTCGTTGTCTACTATATTAACATTAAATATAAACAAGCATTCTCCTCATTCTTTTGTTTATGCTATGAAAGATCTCTTTATCTACTTTGTATTAACATTAAATATACATACGACTTCTTACTAATGAACTAGCATTTCTTAGAAATCAGCGTAATTGTTTGGCCATCAAGCATTTTTTGTGGTCCAAAGATCATCTTACAAGAGAATTTCTTAGTTTTTCTACTTGCCTGCCTGTTGCACCTGCCCAAACTGGACCTCTCCAGAGCTATTGATTCCGTCTCGTGGCCTTTCCTCTTTGAAGTTCTCAATTGCATTAGTTTGGGGGACCTATGGAGGGAATGTATGAAAAACGAGTGGGACCAAGGAAGTTCTAACCCACACCTACACCGTCATCTATGTTGGGTTAGAACTTCCTTGGTCCCACTCGACTTTCACCACTTGCCGAGAGAGAGGTGGGTGCAAGCGTGTGGGTAATTAATTGGCTGGATGGGTTTCCTGGGAGAGCAAGAGAGCAATTAGAATTTTTGAGACCCTAATCAAAGTGGAGGCCCTGTGCAGGTGCACACTCTGCACCTGCATGTGGTACGGCCCTGGCTTGCAATCTTATTATCATCTGCTATCACCAAGGTTATGATCAACGGTGATCCCGGGCCACCAATCTGGCATAGAAAGGGGTTAAGCCAACACGACCCTCTTTCCCCTATGTTATTCTTCATGCCGTTGATGCCCTAAACCGTCTGCTCAATCGTGCCAGTTCTCTCGGAGTGCTGGAACAGCTCAATTCTTGGTGTGCCATGATGTGCGTCTCTCTTTATCCTGATGACCTGGTCCTGTTCTGCCGCTCTCCATTCAGGATCCGACCGCCATTCCTGATATTTTGGCGCTCTTCTGAGAGGCCTCCGGTCTGCGCACCAATTACTCCTAGATGTCAGTAACGATGATCCGTGCTCCCCTGATGAGGAGGCTTTGTTGTCCTCCCTTCTTGGTTGTTGGCTGCAAGCTTCTCCGCTGATGAATCTTGGTGTCCCTCTCACGGCAAGCCGCCCCTCGCTGCTCAATTCCAACTCATGGTTGATCAGGTCACCAATCGTCTTCCATCCTGACAGGCACACCTGCTAAACAAGTCTGGGCGCCTTGGTGTCCAGGACCTCGAGTGCGCTGATACTGCTCTGTGCCTTCACTGGCTCTGGCCCCAAGCCACACTGATGGGGCACGCTCTTGGAGCGGCCTGGAACTGCATTTTTCCATGACAGATTTCTTCGCCTCCACCTTTGTGATTGTTGCCAATGGCGCTACCTTGCTCTTTTGTAAGACCAATGTCTTGATGGCCACGCTGCCTGTGAGGTCGCCGCCGATGACTATTGCTGCAGGCCCTCACTACCTTGACTGGACCCTTGATATCCGTGTCGTCTTGACTGTCCCAGCTCTTGCGCAACTCTTGCTGCTCTGATGTGCAATCTTGCAGGTACGTCTCAGTGATGAGCCTGATCACCTTATTTGAAAATGGACAGTTAGCGGTATCTACTCAGCATACCCTTGGTACTGAGCCTCCTTTGAAGGCTCCATCCTGTGCCAAGCCTGGGAGCTCACCTGGTGCTCCTGGGCACCCTGCAAAGTCAAGGTCTTCTTATGGTTGGCTCGTCTGAATCTCTGCTGGATGGCCGACTGGCCAACCGGCTGGAACTCCGAGATATCCCCCATAGTCCAACCTACCCTCTCTGTGGCCACGCAGCCTGAAACCCTGACACATCTCCTGGCAGCTTCCCTTTCTCGTGCCTCCCCCCCCCGGTAGGCCATGCTTGTCAAGGTCGAGGTAAGGGCGCTGTTTCAATGGTCTTGCTTACTACTTGGATGCTTTGGAAGCACCATAGTGCTTGCATCTTTAAAGATGCACGACATGTGTTGCGGAGCTTCTTAGGCAGACTGGGGGAGACTAGGCTCTGGGCTCATGCTGGTGCCCTTGGCCTCAGAGCAGGGCTGCCCACAGCCTGTGATGTGCATTAATCTAAAGTTTGAGTCGGCACATGAATTGAAAATATTGGTAATATGATGCTGAACTTTTTTTCCTGGTTGTGATTTACTAGTTTCTTTGTCTAGTTTGCTGTAGTTCGAACTGGAATCTTAATGTTGGTAGGTGGTGCTTGCAAAAATATTTATTCAATCTGTCATACTAGAAACTAAATGTTTTTGAAGTTAGCACTCATGAGTTTTCCATTTATGATGCTAACAGGATACTTGATGTGTTTTTTTGATGAGAAGATAAGTGATGCCTTGTTAGTAGGACTTCCAGATTTTGAATTTGCGGTAAGCTGTTTGTCATTTTTTATTTTTTTATTGATAATGTGTAATATTTTTATGTTCATCAGTTTTCAGAGGACAGGGAGGAGAGAAGGTTCTACTATCATACTCAAAAGACAAGAGAGCTGGACAATCTTCTGGGAGATATTTACCATAAAATTCTCGGTAGCTTTCAACAATTTATTTACTTACTATTTGATTCTTGCCCCACTGGTGTGATTTCTTATCTGATGACATTTAATGTTGGTGCAATAATCATATTTTCCCTGATGATAAAGATGTAGCTATTCTATGATTAGGAATAAGTTTGTCTTGAACTTGGTGTTCGATGGTTTAAAGTTACAGTCCATGAATAAGCAACCAGTGAGTATTTCACCTTAACAAAATTATCTTTCCATACTCTCCAGGTATTGCATACCTGTGAATTTTGGAATACAACTTTATATTCATCTACCAAATTCTTGCTATGCTATCTTTTGTTCCAGTATTTTCTGTAGCTTAAGTTTACATGTGATTTATTTTCGAACATGAAATTTACATGTATGATAACCCTTTTAATATTTTCCAAATTAAGTTTTCATACCTTTTTTGATAATTTTTATATTGAGCATACCTCACCTTAGCAAATATAGAATGATATTTGACTTGGGCCTGGTCGCGCTGACAGACATGGAAAGAGCAATCATAAGGGATTTAGTATGCCGCGTTCTTCAGTTTCTACCTCAACTGACAAAAGCAGTGAACTTTGCAGCAGAGCTTGATTGGTATGCATAAATTTGTTGCACATATCAACTTGCTGACAATACGGCTACCTAATGAGCTCTTCTTGTTAATGTTACATCAGTATTTTATCATTGGCAATTGTTGCTCGCCAAAATAATTATGTGAGGCCCATCTTAACTGAGGATTCTATACTTGAGATACAGAATGGAAGGTTAGTGTTTATTCGTTTTCTTTTCTCATGCTACGTGTTAGCCGGGTATTACTGACAGTCTTATGGTTTGAGGTTTCATCTAGAAGTTCCTAAATTTACTCCAACATCAATTTAGACATGTTTTGCAGGAAATGACCATTGACACATTTGTTCCAAATGATACTAAAATGCGCAGTGCAGGTGATTAGTTCTCAAGATATGTGAACTTGAAACTTACACAGTACTTCTGTTGTAAAAACTCGGATTTATGACTATTTTTTTATCCCAGGAAGAATAAACATAATAACTGGACCTAACTACTCAGGGAAAAGCATTTACATTAAGCAGGTAATGTTACCTGAGAAGTGCTTTATGTCCCCAAAACCAAATTGCACAAATGCTGAAGCTGTATTGGCCAGTTCTGGATTAAAGAGTGGCTGCAGCTCAGATATTTGATATGTTTTCAATTTTGTGTTTTTTTCTTCTAGGTAGATCATGGAAGAACTTCTCTTCCTACTCCCATAAACTCAAATGAGCAAAGCAATAAAGTTCATGCTGTGTTGGGTATTTGCTTTCAGGTTGCATTGGTGGTTTTTCTTGCTCATATTGGAAGCTTTGTTCCTGCTGATTCTGCTGTTGTTGGATTAACAGATAGGTTTGTGTTTGTATTGCATGTTTATAGCTGATTAAGGGACATTTTTGTGTATTCCAGGACAAAGGCCAAAGGACAATATGTGTATTGTTCATTAAACACAGTTATAGTACTAATAGTATATTTGCATACTGATAATTTTAATAACCTTTTGTAGGATATTCTGTGCAATGGGAAGCAAGTCAATGACAACTGAGCAGTCAACCTTTATGATTGATCTACATCAAGTTGGAACAATGCTGAGGTATCATAGTTGTATGCACCTTTAAGTTTGTTATCTAGTGATCCTGAACATGCAAATAAAGAAACTCTGCAGGCATGCAACATCGAGATCATTGTGCTTATTGGATGAATTTGGTAAGGGCACTTTAACAGAAGGTGAGACAACAGAAAATCTCAAATCCTCCTTCCATCCTCAAAAAAACTCAAGATTAGATGGCTCATTTTCTCCGATTCCATGCAGATGGTATTGGTCTACTTGGAGGGACTATCAGTCATTTTGCAAATTATGATTATCCTCCAAAGGTTAGGTTGCCAGCTTGGTAAATATTACAGTTGAATATAAATCTGATAGTATTGCCTGTATGATCTTCTTTGCAGGCACACTTGAAGTTACTACCATAATTTCATAATTAGTTAGCTCAGATTTTCCGCATTGCAAGCTTTGTTTTTTCTTTTAACTTCTCTTTCAGTTATCAGGCATTTGATGTCATTGGTTACTGGACATTAGAGATTTTAATAACTGTACCGGAACAGTAACCATTGTCAGGTGGCAGATTTATGCATTTTTAGAACTGAATCATTTCATTCAGGATAGACAATAGCTATATACTCCCTCCGTTTCATATTAGTTGTCGCTGATTTAGTACAAAATATGAAACGGAGGGGGTATATTTTGTAACTTGGAAATAAGAACTTGATGTTAGTATAGAACTGAGTGCACACTGAGCGTTTTCAGATCAGATTGATTTTTTTTATGCTTTCATGCATGAGAAACACAGTATTATCCGGGTATGGCTCTATATTTTTTCTAAGGGAAGACCTGGTCCTTTATTGATCCTGCATCCTATAACATATTTCCTATATAAGAGTTTCTTCTGTATGGCATTTTTTTTCTTGAATGCTATGAACATTGTTAACACATTAGTTCTTCTGATTGACTTGTATATCTTGCAACCAGCTTGATCCAACATGGGCATGCTATAAATTTACTCTATTCACAAATGAGGGAAATATTATAGTATTGTACTATTGAATGTGTTGGGATCTGATCTAATTGTTGCAACCTTTGCAGGTCCTTTTGTCAACACATCTGACGGAGATCTTCACCGAAAACTACTTACCACAGGTTAATATCTAACTGTTGATGTATAGAAATGATTATGCCCTTTTACACTTGGCGTTTACAAACCCTGGTTATAATGGTCTGATCTCTTTGATTAATCTAGAGATATTTTGCAGTCTGAACATATAAAATGCTATACCATGAGTGTACTGAGTCCTGATGGACAGGCAAGCAACGAAGATATCATATTCCTTTACCGGTAATTATAAATGAAAGCTGCTATTATGTATTTTTCCTTTTTGTACTAATTTCTTATATAACTTATAATACCCATGGTGAAGACTTGTACCTGGACAGGCGCTCTTGAGCTTTGGTAAGCTTAGTACTACATTTATATTTATACAATGACCATGGATACTTTTGAGTCAGATAGAAGTAACTCATCTTTTCTTGCAGGACTTCATTGTGCACAGCTTGCTGGTATGTACATGGAGTAAAGAGTAAACTTCTATTTAGCTGGCAAATTACCATAACATGATAAACTAATATAATTTCATTTTGAGGGAAAGGCTGAATTAATATATTTACTTCGCATTGTTAGTTACCCTTGTTTGTCTGAAACTCACACGGTAAAGTGCTGAGTGTCATTTTCCTTAATTCACATCATGACATGGACAGTTCCAGGAGATACTTTGCAAAGAAACCGGACACTATTACTGTCCGTACAAAGATTATTCTCATGTTTGGCTGTTTGCAGGTGTCCCCGATGAAGTAATTCAGAGAGCTGCTAGTGTCCTGGAGGACGTCCATTCCAAGAGACCTATACGGCGCATGATCTGTGATAAATTGGTGGCAAAGGACCAACAATACCAGGTATGACTTCAATGCGTGTTTGTCAGAAAAGATTGTTCTGATGGTAGGCTGTTACATGCAAAAGGCAGTCAAGTGAATATGATGTGTTTTTCTTCGAAATTTCAGGATGCATTGGCAAAATTGTTGGCCTTCGATCCACGCAGTGGTGATCTGAACAACTTCTTCGAGGAAATATTCCCCCCTGAGCCGTAGATTAGGCTGATTTAGAGTTAGAAGAGTGACTGTAAATATGGAACTGGTAGACCGTTGAATATAAGCCGTGAAAGCTCGAATGCTATTGGCTACAAATAATTCACTCCATCAAATGAGTACTAATCAATATTGATCATAGAGTACTTTAAATTAAAGTACTCCCTTCGTCCCATGTGAAAAGTTTTAACTTTATCTAAATTTGAATGTATATGGATAATATCTAGATATACCCAAATTTTAATAAATCTAGACATCGAGTAGTTAATGTTTTGTGTCCTTGTTCAAACGAATGAGGCATGATTTACAGTTGTCACATATGGCTTGTCTCGCTGATATAATATCTCAGAGTGTACCGTAATGTAGCAACGCATAAACTGGCGATCTTGGACTAAACCAGAGATATCATTTAGAGACGGGATTGCTCTGGCCATTGGGCATATAATATTAAGTGATTTAACTTTATGTGCGGATGTAACTAGATTCATTTTAGTCTTATCCATATCTATAAAAATTTAAATCAGTTATTGTCAAACCATTCTAGTGTATAGAGGTATCTGCATTATATGATATTGTCCCTGTAATACTTCCTCTAGTACAACTTAACAGGTATACGCACAGTTTAAGATTAACTTTAACCATTAATTTGATCAAAACAAATACAGTATGAATCATGCGTCTACAAAAGCTATACCATTATATCCGTATTAGAGAAGGTTTTCACTGATATATTTTTTATGACATAACTTTAAAATTTTCACTAAAATAATGATCAAAGTAGGAGTAGTTTCTTAAACTATGTACGGCTCTGTTAAACTGATCCGAGGAAGTATCTGAATTTCCTCTCATGGTCGACTGCTCAACAGGTCAAACAACTCAAAACGTGGCCATAAATATTTGATAGGCACTTCAAGAAAAACAACACACGTGGGTCTCACCTCGCTTCCTTAGCTCTTATTACTCATGTCTTATCTTTTTTCTTTCAGTTGTTAGCATAAAATTGCTACTCCTATTTTTTTTACCTAAATTTACCAAAAAAAAAAGGTTTTGTTAATGTGAGCTCACAAGTGGGTTCAGTCCATGTCAGCAAATTGGCCTAATAATGCATCCCACGGATTAGAAACAGTATCAATTCATTGTTAGTTCGTGTTTACTGCCTTTTGAAAAAATAATGGTGTGTTTTTGTCCTGAAACCACGAAATGGTACCTTTGTTAATCTAGCTAGAAATGTGGTGGCTTTATGCTAACCACTCCGTTCTCTCCTAAACCTACTTACACGCTTTAACTCTCACAAAGCATGGGTGGATAGGCCATCACACACCATGCCGAAGTTGGGGACGCCAAAGCTAGCCACGATGGAGGCGAGCCATACTCGAGCCGGAGCATGCGATGACGTGGCTGGGCCAATGTAGGCCAGTTAAGATCGAGTCAAAGACTTTTACTATTTTGTTTTTTAGGTGGAATTGTAGGTGGGGAAAGAAGCAACCTTTTATTTTTATTGTTATCTCGTTAAGGCACCAAAGATAGGAAACTATGGTAATGATGCATTCACCAAAAAATGTTTTATTAATTGGAGAAATGGATTATAAACTTTCATCGCTGATGTTGGAAAAATTAATATCATTCACAATAAGGTGAGAAAGTATGTTCTTGCTTTTAAAATTCGTAGACGAAGTGTAGTTCATGTGTGGTCTAGGAAAAGCATAGAAAAAGAGAAGCTATACAAAGCTTGCGTCATTATAATTTTAGGTGTTGTAAAATTTCTCCTTTTGCAAGCTCATGCTTTCCATGGACACGATGAGTCCCCGAGCTCGAGCAATAAGGGAAACTTTCTGAAGATGGTGGGATGGTACAAATGCAAGGATCCGCAGGTTGCAAATGTTCTTGGTGAAAATGCTCCTCGAAGTTTCCAAACGACTTCTCCTGAAATGTGTGAGTTGGTGAAGGCTTGTGCACATGAGACAAGGAATGCTATCATGAATGACTTGAGATCGGATTAAGTTCGAAATTTAAACACACTATGTTTCTGGGGCCGACAAATCCAACTCCACATAAACTGAAAGTCACTCGGATCAGCTCCGGACACTGCAAGTATTGTAATATACAACAAATTTCACTAAATCAGACATGTCTGCTCACCTATACAAAGTTCAGTTTCGTCAAAAGCTACGAACTATGACCAGCTAAATAAACAACTACTGCCGACCCAATTTTAAAAAATATTACTACCGGACCAACTTAACAAAGATTTACTACCAAACCAACTAAATGTGTGTTTACTGCAGGCCAACTAAAAAAATTACTACTTGACCAACTAAATATGTACCTAATCCAACGTGCCAATACACACACAAATGCCTGACCATACCAGCTACCCAGTATAAACTGAATCCACTAACATATAAACAATGATAAATTAGGGTTTACCCTTAAATCATGCGAAACAACTTCCTTAGCGGCAAAACCATGACAAGCACCACCACTTAGTAGCAGCAACGGAGCACCACCACCAAAACCACGCAACACCACCAAAACATCTCCACAAACTAACACATCAATTTACCAAATTTTCTTTTGACGTGTCTCTGGATTTGGTGGGGAATGGCAAAAAACAGGGCTCAAATTGGAGAGCAATGAGAGAGCAGAGAGAAGTAAGGATTAAGAAGTGAGGAGGAAGAAGGGCGCCGGCCCGATTTATGACGTGCGAAGGCACTAACTGGGAAGGCTTCCTCGACGACCCACCTTGATAATCTCTGGCCCGATTGGCATGTTGCCTGGCAGGCCGTCTAGGATTCATGCACCTTTCGGGGATGGGCAACCTGACCGGGGCTTTTCGTGAAAGTTGTCCCCGACCAACTTTGCCGGTCCAGGTGCTAGGAAATCTGTTTTTCAAGAAAGCTGTGCCCGACAAGGCCCTTTCGTGAAAGCCCTTCCCGACCCCGTATTATTTCCGAAAAAAATCAAAATTAATATTATTCGTAAAATTAACGGAAAATGTTTAATTTTCCCCGCCCAAATAGTGCATATTGGGAGGCCCGCGGCAACTGAGGGCGCGTTTGGTTGCCTGCATCCCCTTTGGCTCACATGGGGCCAGCAATTTTCGGCCCATTTGGATGCGTGGACCAAGCCGCGTTGGTGCATCACACGGTTCTCAAATCACCCCTGAGACAGGCTCTGGAGGAACGGCCAGAATGGCAGTTTCTCCGGGACCAGGCCCGTTGCGGCCAGAAGGCTGCACGCGTGTGGAAGGGAGGCGGGAACGCCGCGTCCCTTCGGGAACACGCGCCATAATTAGCCTCACCGCTTCCTTCTCCTTCCTCTCACTCACGACCGCACTCTCACCTCCCCCAAACTGTCACATCACCCGGCGGTTCCCCTCCCGCCGACCAATCCGCCGGGCCGACGCACGGAGGAGCACCGGTACGGAGGAGAAGACCTCGGCGAGTAGCACCGCGACATCGGCCGCAATCTGCTCCACAATCTTCATCGGCATCTCGACTTCGCCCGGGACCTCGAGCTCGTCCTCGGCCGGAACAATGGCGGGAACAACCTCTCCTTCTCACCTTCGTACTCGTTCTGGCAGAACATGTCATTCTCGGGCATTTCCGACGACATGCACATTAGATCTGCTAGGGTTTCCGTTGGGATAGCGTTCAAATTGACGTTTGCAAGTTCTTCGTCCCCATTTCTTGTTGTTCTTGTCCAGTTCTTGCTTTTCACGGTCTCGATTTGCTTAGATCTATTACTCTAGTGTCCGATTGCGGTAGAATCCTTCCTAGACCAGGCTTTGGATTGGTGAAACTGGCATATTGTATTGTGCATGCATAGAGGGGAAGGTTTTTTTGTGTTCGGGTTTAACATGTTGTGATTGTTGTGCGAAAGATTGAGCTGAGTCGCACTAGTTTGTTCAGACGCAAGAGGAGTAGGATGACTTGAAGAAGGAAGTTGCTATGCTCAAGAATATGCAGAGAACACAAGCACAAGTGATGAGAGCTAATAAACAGGAATGAGAGGCAGAAAAAGGCTTTGGAGGCTGATGGGGATATGCCCATAGGGGGTGGGTCGCCAGTCCCACTCGCCACAAGGACGAAGGCCCACGAAGGACCGCCAGTCGCCTAACCGACTGGGCCCGAAGGCGACTGGGCCGAAGTCCCAAGGAGATGATCTGCTCGGTGAAGATGGAGATTACTTGAAGAAGGGTGTGGTATCCCAGATTAATAGTAACTGATACGATTCGGAGTTATCTCCTGTAACCCTAGGCCGGGGTGGATATATAAACCCCCGGGCTAAACCCTAGAGGAGGGCTCATCTCAGATCCAATCTCCCCTTTGTAAGCTCTTGGCTCCGTGCCGACTGAGCCCCCCCCATTGTAATTCTCCACTGAGCAATAAGATCTAGCAGGACGTAGGCCTTTTACTCTCCGGAGGGGCTGAACCTGGGTAAAACCTTGCGTCCCTTGCACCTCGACCCGTAGATGGCGATGTTCCCTTGCCCTCGCATCAACGAAGTGCTACCCCCTGTAGCATCTGCCGTGGTTACATCCACGATAGTGGCGCCCACCGTGGGGCATGGGACATCAAGCCTCCGAGCTACGGCGAGGCCCTACTCGCCATTGCAGCGGCCGGTCGCTTCCGGCAGGATGATCGCCACCGGCAATTTCTTCCACATCCAGCCAAGCACTTACCGGCTGCCTCGTCACCTCTCAAGCACGCCGGATGGTGCCGATCGGCTCCATCAACCTCTTCGTTGGGCTCGCCGGCGTCGGCACCGAGCCCCGCCCTGGTCGATCGCACGACCCCTTCGCGCCGGGACAGCTCCTCGCCACTCGCCCCACCGGCGAGGTATACGCGGAGGCCGAGTCGGCCCTGGAGGACGACGCTGACTCGGCGGCCGTGGCGCCGACCGCCAACCCCATCGTCACCGCGTCAGCCGCCGACTCCATCGACACCGTCCCAGCCGCCGACTCCGGTATCGCAGCGATCGACGCTGACTTCATCGCCACGGCATCGGTCGCTGGGTCCACCGCTGTGTCCCCGACTGCCCGCTCTATCGCCACGGCGTCGTTCAAAGACTCCATCTCCTTGGTCTCTCACCCAAGCGACATCGAGGATGGCTTCGAGGACGACTCCATCCTCTCCCTCTTCGGCAGCGACTCCGACTCGGACTTCGTCGAGGGCCCACGATATCGTTACCCAACCGCAGTCTTCATGGCAGGAGCCGAGGAGGAGCCTCCGGTCGACGCCTTCACCACCCCGCTCCCTGCAACCGCCACCGCGACGGAGATCGAGGCGCACCGGGCGGCCCTCGAAGAACAGAGGAAGAAGGAGTGATGCGTGTAGCAGACACGTCCGTTGGGAACCCCAAGAGGAAGGTGTGATGCGCACAGCGGCAAGTTTCCCTCAGTAAGAAACCAAGGTTTAATCGAACCAGTAGGAGTCAAGAAGCACGTTGAAGGTTGATGGTGGCGGGATGTAGTGCGGCGCAACACCGGAGATTCCGGCGCCAACGTGGAACTGCACAACACAACCAAAGTACTTTGCCCCAACGAAACAGTGAGGTTGTCAATCTCACCGGCTTTGTAACAAAGGATTAACCGTATTGTGTGGAAGATGATTGTTTGCAAGAAAACAGTAAAACAAGTATTGCAGCAGATTTGTATTTCAGTATAAAAGAATGGACCGGGGTCCACAGTTCACTAGAGGTGTCTCTCCCATAAGATAAAAGCATGTTGGGTGAACAAATTACAGTCGGGCGATTGACAAATAGAGAGGGCATAACAATACACATACATGTCATGATAAATATAGTGAGATTTAATTGGGCATTACGACAAAGTACATAGACCGCCATCCAGCTGCATCTATGCCTAAAAAGTCCACCTTCAGGTTATCATCCGAACCCCCTCCAGTATTAAGTTGCTAACAACAGACAATTGCATTAAGTATTGCGCGTAATGTAATCAATAACTACATCCTCGGACATAGCATCAATGTTTTATCCCTAGTGGAAACAGCACATCCATAACCTTAGGGGTTTCTGTCACTCCCAGATTCACGGAGACATGAACCCACTATCGAGCATAAATACTCCCTCTTGGAGTTACTAGCATCAACTTGGCCAGAGCCTCTACTAATAACGGAGAGCATGCAAGATCATAAACAACACATAGGTAATAACTTGATAATTAACATAATATGGTATTCTCTATCCATCGGATCCCGACAAACACAACATATAGTATTACAGATAGATGATCTTGATCATCTTAGGCAGGTCACAAGATCCAACAATGAAGCACAATGAGGAGAAGACAACCATCTAGATACTGCTATGGACCCATAGTCCAGGGGTGAACTACTCAATCATCACTCCGGAGCGACCATGGCGGTGAAGAGTCCTCCGGGAGATGAATCCCCTCTCCAGGGTGCCGGAGGAGATCTCCGAATCCCCCGAGATGGGATTGGCGGCGGCGTCTGGAAGGTTTTCCGTATCGTGGCTCTCGGTCCTGGGGGTTTCGCGACGGAGGCTATTTGTAGGCGGAAGGGCAGGTAAAGAGGCGGCACGAGGGGCCCACACCACAGGCCGGCGCGGCCAGGGCCTGGGCCGCGCCGCCCTGGTGTGTCGCCACCTCGTGTCCCCGGTCTTCTGGAAGCTTCGTGGCAAAATAGGACCCTGGGCGTTGATTTCGTCCAATTCCGAGAATATTTCGTTACTAGGATTTCTGAAACCAAAAACAGCAGCAAGCGGCTCTTCGGCATCTTGTTAATAGGTTAGTTCCAGAAAAAATGCACGAATATGACATAAAGTGTGCATAAAACATGTAGATATCATCAATAATGTGGCATGGAACATAAGAAATTATCGATACGTCGGAGACGTAGCATCCCCAGCTTAGTTCTGCTCGTCCCGAGCAGGTAAAACGATAACAAAGATAATTTCCGAAGTGACATGCCATCATAACCTTGATCATACTATTTGTAAACATATGTAATGAATGCAGCGATCAAAACAATGGTAATGACATGAGTAAACAAGTGAATCATAAAGCAAAGACTTTTCATGAATAGTACTTCAAGACTAGCATCAATACGTCTTGCATAAGAGTTAACTCATAAAGCAATAAATCAAAGTAAAGGTATTGAAGCAACATAAAGGAAGATTAAGTTTCAGCGGTTGCTTTCAACTTGTAACATGTATACTCATGGATAATTGTCAACATAGAGTAATATAACAAGTGCAATATGCAAGTATGTAGGAATCAATGCAGTTCACACAAGTGTTTGCTTCTTGAGGTGGAGAGAGATAGGTGAACTGACTCAACATAAAAGTAAAAAGAATGGTCCTTCAAAGAGGAAAGCATCGATTGCTATATTTGTGCTAGAGCTTTTATTTTGAAAACATGAAACAATTTTGTCAACGGTAGTAATAAAGCATATGAGTTATGTAAATTATATCTTACAAGTTGCAAGCCTCATGCATAGTATACTAATAGTGCCCGCACCTTTTCCTAATTAGCTTGGACTACCGGATCATCGCAATACACATGTTTTAACCAAGTGTCACAATGGGGTACCTCCATGCCGCCTGTACAAAGGTCTAAGGAGAAAGCTCGCATTTTGGATTTCTCGCTTTTGATTATTCTCAACTTAGACATCCATACCGGGACAACATGGACAACAGATAATGGACTCCTCTTTAATGCATAAGCACGTGGCAACAATTATTATTCTCATATGAGATTGAGGATATATGTCCAAAACTGAAACTTCCACCATGAATCATGGCTTTAGTTAGCGGCCCAATGTTCTTCTCTAACAATATGTATGCTCCAACCATTAAGGTGGTAGATCTCTCTTACATCAGACAAGACGGACATGCATAGCAACTCACATCATATTCAACAAAGAATAGTTGATGGCGTCCCCAGAAACATGGTTATCGCACAACAAGCAACTTAATAAGAGATAAAGTGCATAAGTACATATTCAATACCACAATAGTTTTTAGGCTATTTGTCCCATGAGCTATATATTGCAAAGGTGAATGATGGAATTTTAAAGGTAGCACTCAAGCAATTTACTTTGGAATGGCGGAGAAATACCATGTAGTAGGTAGGTATGGTGGACACAAATGGCATAGTGGTTGGCTCAAGGATTTTGGATGCATGAGAAGTATTCCCTCTCGATACAAGGTTTAGGCTAGCAAGGTTATTTGAAACAAACACAAGGATGAACGGTGCAGCAAAACTCACATAAAAGACATATTGTAAACATTATAAGACTCTACACCGTCTTCCTTGTTGTTCAAAACTCAATACTAGAAATTATCTAGACTTTAGAGAGACCAAATATGCAAACCAAATTAGCAAGCTCTAGGTGTTTCTTCATTAATGGGTGCAAAGTATGTGATGCAAGAGCTTAAACATGAGCACAACAATTGCCAAGTATCAAATTATCCAAGACATTTTAGAATTACTACATGTAGCATTTTCCAATTCCAACCATATAACAATTTAACGAAGAAGAAACTTCGCCATGAATATTATGAGTAAAGCCTAAGGACATACTTGTCCATATGCTACAGCGGAGCGTGTCTCTCCCATACGGTGAATGCTAGGATCCATTTTATTCAAACAAAACAAAAACAAAAACAAACCGACGCTCCAAGCAAAGCACATAAGATGTGGCCGAATAAAAATATAGTTTCAGGGGAGGAACCTGATAATGTTGTCGATGAAGAAGGGGATGCCTTGGGCATCCCCAAGCTTAGACGCTTGAGTATTCTTAGAATATGCGGGGGTGAACCACCGGGCATCCCCAAGCTTAGAGCTTTCACTCTCCTTGATCATATTGTATCATACTCCTCTCTTGATCCTTGAAAACTTCCTCCACACCAAACTCGAAACAACTCATTAGAGGGTTAGTGGACAATAAATATTAACATGTTCAGAGGTGACACAATCATTCTTAACACTTCTGGACATTGCATAAAGCTACTGGACATTAATGGATCAAAGAAATTCATCCAACATAGCAAAAGAGGCAATGCGAAATAAAAGGCAGAATCTGTCAAAACAGAACTGTCCGTAAAGATGGATTTTATTGAGGCACCAGACTTGCTCAAATGAAAATGCCCAAATTGAATTAAAGTTGCGTACATATCTGAGGATCACTCACGTAAATTGGCATAATTTTCTGAGTTACCTACAGAGAATTAGACCCAGATTCGTGACAGCAAAGAAATCTGTTTCTGTGCAGTAATCTAAATCTAGTATTTACTTTACTATCAAAGACTTTACTTGGCACAACAAAACACAAAACTAAGATAAGGAGAGGTTGCTACAGTAGTAAACAACTTCGAAGACTCAAATATAAAACAAAAATACTGTAGTAAAAACATGGGTTTGTCTCCCATAAGCGCTTTTCTTTAACGCCTTTCAGCTAGGCGCAGAAGTGTATATCAAGTAACATCAAGAGATGAAGCATCTACATCATAATTTGTTCTAATAATAGAATCATAAGGTAACTTCATTCTCTTTCTAGGGAAGTGTTCCATACCTTTCTTGAGAGGAAATTGATATTTAATATTACCTTCCTTCATATCAATAGTAGCACCAACGGTTCGAAGAAAAGGTCTTCCCAATATAATGGGGCAAGATGCATTGCATTCAATATCCAAGACAACAAAATCAACGGGGACAAGGTTATTGTTAACCATAATATGAACATTATCAACTCTCCCCAAAGGTTTCTTTTTAACATTATCAGCGAGATTAACATCCAGATAACAATTTTTCAATGGTGGCAAGTCAAGCATATCATAGACTTTTTTAGGCATAACAGAAATACTTGCACCAAGATCACATAAAGCATTACAATCAAAATCATTGACCCTCATTTTAATGATGGGCTCCCAACCATCCTCTAGCTTTCTAGGAATAGAAGTTTCAAGTTTTAGTTTCTCTTCTCTAGCTTTTATGAGAGCATTTGTAATATGTTTTGTGAAAGCCAAGTTTACAGCGCTAGCATTGGGACTCTTAGCAAGTTATTGTAAGAACTTTATAACTTCAGAGATGTGGCAATCATCAAAATCTAAATCATTACAATCTAAAGCAATGGGATTATCATCCCCAAGGTTGGAAAAAATTTCAGCAGTTTTATCACAGGCAATTTCAGCAGTTTTAGCAGTTTCAGGTAATTTTGCGCGCTTTGCACTAGAAGTAGAAACATTGCCAACACCAATTATTTTACCATTAATAGTAGGAGGTGCAGCAACATGTGAATCATTAGCATTGCTAGTGGTGGTAATAGTTCAAACTTTAGCTACATTACTCTCTTTAGCTAGTTTTTCATTTTCTTCTCTATCCCACCTAGCACGCAGTTGAGCCATTAATCTTATATTCTCATTAATTGTAACTTGGATGACATTTGCTGCAGTAACAATTTTATTTTCAATATCCCTATTAGGCATAACTTTCGATTTCAAAGATCAACATCAGAGGCAAGACTATCAACCTTAGAAGCGAGAATATCAATTTCATTGAGCTTTTCCTCAACAGATTTGTTAAAGGCAGTTTGTGTACTAATAAATTCTTTAAGCATAGCTTCAAGTCCAGGGGTGTATTCCTATTATTGTTGTAAGAATTCCCATAAGAATTAGCATAACCGTTACCATTATTATAAGGATATGGCCTATAGTTATTACTAGAATTGTTCCGATAAGCATTGTTGTTGAAATTATTATTTTTAATGAAGTTTACATCAACATGTTCTTCTTGGGCAACCAATGAAGCTAACGGAACATTATTAGGATCAACATTAGTCCTATCATTCACAAGCATAGACATAATAGCATCAATCTTATCATTCAAGGAAGAGGATTCTTCAACAGAATTTACCTTCTTACCTTGTGGAGCTCTTTCCGTGTGCCATTCAGAGTAATTAATCATCATATCATCAAGAAGCTTTGTTGCTTCACCAAGAGTGATGGACATAAAGGTACCTCCAGCAGCTGAATCCAATAGGTTCCGCGAAGAAAAGTTCAGTCCAGTATAGAAGGTTTGGATGATCATCCAAGTAGTCAGTCCATGGGTTGGGCAATTTTTAAAAAAAGATTTCATTCTTTCCCAAGCTTGAGCAACATGTTCATTATCCAATTGTTTAAAATTCATTATGCTACTCCTCAAAGATATAATTTTAGCAGGGGGATAATATCTACCAATAAAAGCATCCTTGCATTTAGTCCAGGAATCAATACTATTCTTAGGCAGAGATAGCAACCAATCTTTAGCTCTTCCTCTTAATGAGAAAGGAAACAATTTCAATTTAATAATATCACCATCTACATCTTTATACTTTTGCATTTCACACAATTCAACAAAATTATTGAGATGGGCAGCAGCATCATCAGAACTAACACCAGAAAATTGCTCTCGCATAACAAGATTCAATAAAGCAGGTTTAATTTCAAAGAATTCTGCTGTAGTAGCAGGTGGAGCAATAGGTGTGCATAAGAAATCATTATTATTTGTGGTTGTGAAGTCACACAACTTAGTATTTTCAGGGGTGGCCATTTTAGCAGTAGTAAATAAAACAAACTAGATAAAGTAAATGCAAGTAACTAATTTTTGTGTTTTTGATATAGCAAACAAGATAGTAAATAAAGTAAAGCTAGCAACTAATTTTTTTGTGTTTTGATATAATGCAGCAAACAAAGTAGTAAATAAAATAAAGCAAGACAAAAACAAAGTAAATAGATTGGGAAGTGGAGACTCCCCTTGCAACAGAAAAAGATCTTGCGAGAAATTTGCTTGATGCGTGTAGGCGACACGTCCGTTGGGAACCCCAAGAGGAAGGTGTGATGCGCACAGCGGCAAGTTTCCTCAGTAAGAAACCAAGGTTTAATCGAACCAGTAGGAGTCAAGAAGCACGTTGAAGGTTGATGGCGGCGGGATGTAGTGCGGTGCAACACCGATTCCGGCGCCAACGTGGAAGCACAACACAACCAAAGTACTTTGCCCCAACGAAACAGTGAGGTTGTCAATCTCACCGGCTTGCTGTAACAAAGGATTAACCGTATTGTGTGGAAGATGATTCTTTGCAAGAAAACAGTAAAGAACAAATTGCAGCAGATTGTATTTCGGTATAAAAGAATGGACCGGGGTCCACGTTCACTAGAGGTGTCTCTCCCATAAGATAAAAGCATGTTGGGTGAACAAATTACAGTCGGGCAATTGACAAATAGAGGGCATAACAATGCACATACATGTCATGATAAATATAGTGAGATTTAATTGGGCATTACGACAAAGTACATAGACCGCCATCCAGCTGCATCTATGCCTAAAAAGTCCACCTTCAGGTTATCATCCGAACCCCCTCCAGTATTAAGTTGCTAACAACAGACAATTGCATTAAGTATTGCGCGTAATGTAATCAATAACTACATCCTCGGACATAGCATCAATGTTTTATCCCTAGTGGCAACAACACATCCATAACCTTAGGGGTTTCTGTCACTCCCAGTTCACAGAGACATGAACCCACTATCGAGCATAAATACTCCCTCTTGGAGTTACTAGCATCAACTTGGCCGAGCCTCTACTAATAACGGAGAGCATGCAAGATCATAAACAACACATAGGTAATAACTTGATAATTAACATAACATGGTATTCTCTATCCATCGGATCCCGACAAACACAACATATAGTATTACATAGATGATCTTGATCATGTTAGGCAGCTCACAAGATCCAACAATGAAGCACAATGAGGAGAAGACAACCATCTAGCTACGCTATGGACCCATAGTCCAGGGGTGAACTACTCACTCATCACTCCGGAGGCGACCATGGCGGTGAAGAGTCCTCGGGAGATGAATCCCATCTCTGGCAGGGTACCGGAGGAGATCTCCAGAATCCCCCGAGATGGGATTGGCGACGGCGGCGTCTCTGGAAGGTTTTCCGTATCGTGGCTCTCGGTACTGGGGGTTTCGCGACGGAGGCTATTTGTAGGCGGAAGGGCAGGTAAAGAGGCGGCACGAGGGGCCCACACCACAGGCCGGCGCGGCCAGGGCCTGGGCCGCGCCGCCCTGGTGTGTCGCCACCTCGTGGCCCCACGACTCTCCTTCGGTCTTCGGAAGCTTCGTGGCAAAATAGGACCCTGGGCGTTGATTTCGTCCAATTCCGAGAATATTTCGTTACTAGGATTTACGGAACCAAAAACAGCAGAAAACAACAAGGCTCTTCGGCATCTTGTTAATAGGTTAGTTCCACGAAAATGCACGAATATGACATAAAGTATGCATAAAACATGTAGATATCATCAATAATGTGGCATGGAACATAGAAAATTATCATCGGAGACGTATCAAGGAGCTCGCCGAACGGCAGAAATTTCGTCTCGAGCAAGACGAAGTGAGAGCTGTATCCCACTATCGCCAGCAGCGCAATCGCCTGCGCATGGAGCGCGCCCGCGCGAACGACTTCCCCAGCGCGCGCCTTAACTTCGACGATCCAGATGGAGAAACTCGGGTCGCCCGAGTTCAGAACCCTGACATCCCGGAAGGAAGTCGGGCTGCGGCCGACAGAGTGGCACACGGAGCACCACCACCGCCACCACCACCACCCGAAGTTCCTCGGGCGGAAGTTGACGCCAACGGTCTACCATTGCATTCGTCTCCAGCCGACAACGTCGCGGCCGCCCAAGCCGTCCTTGCAAGGCTCCCCGAAACGGGAGACGGCGCGATCCTCGTCCAGCACGCCAAGGCCCTGGTTGCCAAGGCATTGGAGCAACAACACGCCGCAGCCGACTCGCAAGGGCGACTCTATTCGCGCACGTCCGCCAGTCTCGCGGCGTCATCAGGTGCGGCAGATCGTGCAGTCGTCAACGCCAACAACGGTCCGCCGCCAGCACCACGTGCGGCCCACTCGACCAACAACCGAATCGAGCCACGCCCCGCGCGAGTGATGGTCGCCGCCAACGGACAGCCCGTCGACGCGCGAACCCACATCGTCAACGACCAAGAATGGCGGGCGCGAAACCGGCTGAACGACCGCTACGCCGATGAAGCCCCGCGCCAGAGCGCGTTCACTCGAGTCGGCCCCGCCTGCTTCGGGCCAATGATCAGAGGCGAGCCGTACCCCACTGGGTTCAAGGGGCTGTTATCACCAGAATTTGACCGAGTCAGAGGTGGGCCGCGATCAAGATAGACGTGAAGAATATATATATATATATAGAAGTAATACGTGGATCGGCCTTTTATACCAAGTTGGGCTTAATTGCCCGTGTATCTGTAACATATTAGATTGCATCTTAGTTTAGAGATAGAATCTTACTCGTGCACGGTTTAGTGCACGCCCACATTAGAAAGTCCGCTGGACTATAAATATGTACCTAGGGTTTATGGAATAAACAACAACCAACGTTCAACCACAAACAAATCTCGGCGCATCGCCAACCCCTTCGTCTCGAGGGTTTCTACCGGTAAGCATCATGCTGCCTAGATCGCATCTTGCGATCTAGGCAGCACAAGCCTGCCTACGTTGTTCATGCGTTGCTCGTGCTGAAGCGTTTTTGATGGCGAGCAGCGTAGTTATCTTAGACATGTTAGGGTTAGCATTGTTCTTCATGCTGCATGCTTTCGTAGTGCAACCCTTGCATGTCTAGCCGCCCTTACGCCTATCTTAGGCGTAGGGCGGCACCCGCTTGATCATAGTTTGGTAGATCTGATCTGTTACGGTGCTCCTTGTTCTACAAGGATTAGTTTAATATCTGCAATAGTTAGGCCTTACGAAGGGGGGAGGATCCAGCACGGGGTGTCGTTCATTGGCCCTAAGCGGATGTTCCGAGGATCAACCTCGTGTTGGTTTTTAGGCCTTGTTTAGGATCGGCTTACGATCACCGTGCGTGGCCGCGAGGCCCAACCTGGAGTAGGATGATCCGATTATGCGCGAAAACCCCACATCGTCGTAGATCTCATTAGCTTTACCTTGATCAAGCGGGACCACCATATATTCGGACACCTCGTCGAATCATGGGTGGATCGGCTCTTTGAGCCGATTCACAGGATAACCCGAGAGCCGATCGAGGCTCGTATTTAACGTTTACGTGTGTGCCTGAAACTAAGCGAGGCATCATCCACACCTTCGACCAGGTATAGGTCAGGTGGCACGCCCTTGTGATAAACATCGGTGCGTGCGACCAGGAGGCTTTGCGGGCCGTCGCTCGGAGGACTAGGGCCAGCCGCAGCCCTAGTTGTTCCTGGCTCTACGGTGTTGCCCGTCTATACCCGCCAGTGGGTTTCTGACGTCAACACATTCTGGCACGCCCGGTGGGACGATCACGACATCCACGACATCGCCATCTACATCCAAGATGGCGGAAGACACTCCGGTCACATACGCGGATCTGCCTGATGAGCTCAAGAAGAAGCATGACGAGATCAAGGCAACCCTCGAAGCCGAACTCATCGGCTCCTTCCACCGAACCCGCTCCCATGGCGTCAGGAGGAAGGGTTTCACACCAAAGCGCGCTCGATGGAGTGGACCTGTCCGCCCCGTCGGAAGAACGCACCAGGTCGCTGCGGCAGGAGATCAACTACATGGTGGCTCATTCGCTGCACCGCCACTCTGAGCCTGGTGAACACCTTGGAGCGTGTCGCTCGCGCGTCGTTCAGGAAATCATGAGTCACCGGTACTCCCCGTCGGGACCGGCTCGGGGACTTTCAAAGGAGAGATGCCGCTCCAGCCGTTCGCGTGGGTAGCACCGGAACTCCGAACTCATCGGCATACGTCGTCTACAAGATTGGTGGTGATCCTAGTGACTACCAATTCCTGCCCGAGCCACCTAAGGAGATCCCGCACGGATACGCGTGCGCATACGTGCCAGACAGCAACGCCTTGGCACTCTCGAACCAGGCGGCAATAACAGCGGCCTCTGAACGGCGGGAGGAACGTCGAGCCGATCCTGAGAAGCACGTGGCTGGCTAAGTACGCTGCCCCGACAAACCTCCAAAGCCCAGCTCCTGCAGTTGGCTTAGAACCGTAAAAACAAGCATGGCTGGTTAAGTATGCCACCCGGCGAATCTTCGATTCGACACCTTCACCATCTCAGCGGATCAGATTTGTGCAATTCGAAAGATCGGTTCGGCATGATGCCGAAAAGGAAGCGTTCGGCTACACCAAGCCGTACCCCAACAGCTACGAGACTGATCCCGCTGCCACCTAAATATCGGCTCCCGGACTTCACAAAGTTCGGTGGATCAGACGGTCCAGCTCCATCGAGCATGTGAGCCGATATGCACAGCTGGGCAGGCACGATCTCGCGTCGAGATGAGTTGCGCGTGAGGTTCTTCTCGCGATCCCTCACGGGATCGGCTTTCGGGTGGTACACATCGCTACCACCGAACTCCATCCAGGACACAGGAAGCGATTGGAAGAGCGGTTCCATGGCAGTACCATTCGGAAGCTTCCGAGTCTAGCATTGCCGATCTAGCACAACTACGTCGAAGCGCGGAGAAACGAGAATACATCCAGCGCTTCAGGCATCTTAGGAACCGATGTTTTTCGGTTCGTATAAATGAGAAAGAAGCGTCGAGTTGGCAGTAGCGGCCTTGCAACACGGCTCAAGGACACGGCCTCCCAAGCAGATTATCCTCATTGGCGCACATGGTTCGAAACTTTCAGCATATGAACAGGCGTCACCCGGACTGCCAAGACAAGTTCAAGCGTGCGGTGGCCCTGGTCGATGCGGAGGAAGACGAGGTTCCTGCGGGAGACAAGGAAGTAGCAGTGGCTGAGTGGACTCGGGGAGGAACCCCCGTGTCTTGCAAATGGGTAAAGCCGCCAGGCCCGCCCAGGGGGTTTGATTTTGACGTAACCAAGACTGAGCAAATCTTCGACCTCCTGCTCAAGGAAAAGCAGTTGAAGATACCTGAAGGTCTCAAATTCCCCGGCGCAAGAGCTGAATGGAAAGCCATACGCAAATGGCATAACTCGCTCTCCCATGCCACCAACGACTGCAGGGTGTGGCGTCAGCACATCCAAGCGGCGATAGAGAACGGGCGTCTAATTTTCAACCAGTACGCCATGAAGGTCGACACACACCCCTTCCCCGCCGTAAACATGGTGGAGTACGCTTGCCATGCAGGGTGCCAGCCGGGTTTCTGTGCAACATCAACATGGTAGATCTTGGACACCACGCTGGCAAGGATGGAGATGAGGGCAGCAGCTCTCATAGCAAAGATACAGAGGAGCCGCTCCACGCGATCGGCTCCGCCAAGACGGCAAGCGCTACGTCACAGAGGGAGAAGTGAAGAACATAAGATATCACGACCTCTCCGATCACCTCCTCAACAAATATGTGAGTCGAACTCGCGGCAACGGACGATCGGACGTGCGCGGAGAAGCCAGAAGACATCGTCGGCCAACCGATGAGGAGGAGCACGAGCGTTGTGCCAAGGAAATGCGCAAGGCAAGAAGGACAGGCACGATTGTCCTTTCTTCCTTCAACTGCTGGGATTCAGGAATGAGCCGATTGCCAACAATCGGCAATTGCCCAGAATGCAATCGGAAGAAGAAGGAGGCAGCCAACGTGTTCGTGTTCGAGCGCTTGGGACCTCTCCCACCCCAGAGCAAACAAGCTGAGTCCCCTCGGTTGGAAGATCTCGAAGATTCAGAAGACGAGGGAGAAGAAGAAGAGGACAGGACCACCGGCCAAGGTGGTGCCCGACGGACTCAGCCGTTCCCGAACGCAGGGTTCAACGATTGCGCGGCTTGGAAGAAGCCGAGAGGTTATACTTGCATACATTGAGGAAGGCAAGGCCTGATCTGGCTGCGAAGGTTCAGCGAACCCTGGATGAAGAGGACGTCCACGAAAAATGGAGTGGCGCCCCAAGCAAAGGAAAGCCGATGATGAAGCATCGGCTGGCACAAACATGGTGCTCGTTCTTCCGGCAGAGCTTAGCGCTCCACGATCACACGATGCATTCAAGGTGGGCGACAGCAAGCGTGCCAACATGATGAAGTCAGAGATTGGGCTGGTCTTATCTACCGGCCTGAACGAGTAACAAGAACACGTCGATGAGCAAGCATGGCGAGGCTGATCCTTGTGATCGGCCCCACAAAATTTATGAAGGGACATCACAAAACCTTCGCCGAGCAAACAACGTGGAGGCCGATTCCAGCAATCGGCCAAAATTATCCTCACCCACCATTTTGTCTGGGTTCAACGTGTTATCCAACAGAGCCGATACCATCAAATCTCTTGACAGAATCGGCTCGGGGGGGCACCCAGGTGGATAGAACATGAGGATATGCAATGGAAGCATCTCAGCGTCTCATCCTTTGGTGATGGGTATTGGAATATGGGGGCCGATGCGCTAGTCGGCCGTAAAAAAGTAAAAATCTAAAAATTCGAAAATTTTCGAGCACAGCCGATGCAGCAGACATCGACTTAAGAGGAACAACTGTTACGATCAGAGGGTTAATGGAGCACTAATGGAAGAGCTCCTCGATGGAGTAGCGTAAACGCTCGGATCCTCTCTTCAAGGACAAGGCCAAGAGCAGCCTAGACGTGCAAATCAGGTCAAGGATGGATTGCATGAAATCCGCCAAAAGAAAAGAGCCGATCTAGCCGGCAAGTTGCAGGAAGAACTGAAGAAGCTCGGGGGGCAGCTCGCCTTGAAGGCTCTCTGCTTTGAGAAGCCGATTTATGTTCAAACCGGTTGGCTCTGCATAGGAAACTTCCCCACACACGATCAAGCCCAGGTCCATACAGCTAATTCACATATCCTCGTCTCTGTTTTGGCTGAGACTCGGGGGGCAACAGGCCGATGGATGCCTTGTTCTTAAGAGCCGATTGGAGTCACCTCGGTTGTTATTGCATCATGATCGTCTCAGGGAGGAATTGGGAAGGAAAAGCCGTCGTCTGGTACGAGGTTTGGACCATGCTGGTGCTGCAAGAAAAGAGGAGATTGGTTCCTCAAATTAGCCGATGAATAGTCATCGGCTGCGGGGCTGCAAAACGCCACGATTGAGAAGATCAATGATAACCCGATTCGTTACTATCGGTCTTGATGTGGCAAGCGGAGGGATGGAAATTGGATTAATGAAAGGAGAAATTGGAAGAACAGTTCTCATTAATACAAAGGAGCAGCTTTACAAGAAGAGCCGATGGCTCTCAAAAGAGGGATCTAGTGCCTAGTGCACTGCTACTACTAGTCCTATTCTACTAGTCGTCGCTGTCCTCATCGTCGCCGTCGTCGAGGTCGTCGGCGCTGCTCCCAGGAAGCTCCTCGCCGTTGCTGCCCCAGCCGTCGCTGGAGCCTCCTCCTCCTCTCTCCTCGTCATCATCGTCCTCGCTATCCGCCCAGGCGGAAGCGCTTCGTTGGAGGATACCCGATGGAGGCGGAAGAATCATCTTCCTCCTCCTCATCTTCTTCCTCGTCGTCATCGTCGTCCTCGCTGTCCGCCCACATGCGGGAGCGTTTCTTCGGCGGGAGCCTGGCAGAGAGGGAGGCCTTGGTCTTCTCCGCTTCTCCTCCCTTCTTCTCCTTATCCGAGGGGATGGGGTGTTCCCCGGAGCGGAGATCGTCCTCTTCTTTGCTCTTCGGCAATGGTTGGAGAGGGGGGGCCTGAAGCGGAGGAGGAAGAGGAAGACATGGCTACAGGAGAGAAGGGTTTTTTGGTTTGGTGAACAGAGCAGAGCAAGGCGATGGAGTGGTGAACCGTTTGGCACAGATAAATAAAGAGAGTGTAGTGGAGATTTAATGCCATACGGTTCTCGAGGGCGTGAGGCCGGGATTGACGATTCGTACAGAGAAGCCCGGGAGGCGAGGCGTAATGATGGAAGATTCTGCGGCCGTTCTGCTCTGCCATGACATGACCCGACGAAAGAAAGCGTAATGATTTTGGAAATGTCATTTCCAAAACCAGGGGGGCATGTGTTATCACCAGAATTTGACCGAGTCAGAGGTGGGCCGCGATCAAGATAGACGTGAAGAATATATATATATATATAGAAGTAATACGTGGATCGGCCTTTTATACCAAGTTGGGCTTAATTGCCCGTGTATCTGTAACATATTAGATTGCATCTTAGTTTAGAGATAGAATCTTACTCGTGCACGGTTGAGTGCACGCCCACATTAGAAAGTCCGCTGGACTATAAATATGTACCTAGGGTTTATGGAATAAACAACAACCAACGTTCAACCACAAACAAATCTCGGCGCATCGCCAACCCCTTCGTCTCGAGGGTTTCTACCGGTAAGCATCATGCTGCCTAGATCGCATCTTGCGATCTAGGCACAAGCCTGCCTACGTTGTTCATGCGTTGCTCGTGCTGAAGCGTTTTTGATGGCGAGCAGCGTAGTTATCTTAGACATGTTAGGGTTAGCATTGTTCTTCATGCCGCATGCTTTCGTAGTGTGCCACATGTCTAGCCGCCCTTACGCCTATCTTAGGCGTAGGGGCGGCACCCCGCTTGATCATAGTTTGGTAGATCTGATCGTTGGATTGCTCCTTGTTCTACAAGGATTAGTTTAATATCTGCAATAGTTAGGCCTTACGAAGGGGGGGAGGATCCAGCGGCACGTAGGGTGTCGTTCGTTGGCCCTAAGCGGGATGTTCCGAGGATCAACCTCGTGTTGGTTTTTAGGCCTTGTTTAGGATCGGCTTACGATCACCGTGCGTGGCCGCGAGGCCCAACCTGGAGTAGGATGATCCGATTATGCAAAACCCCACATCGTCGTAGATCTCATTAGCTTTACCTTGATCAAGCAGACCACCATATATTCGGACACCTCGTCCGAATCATGGGTGGATCGGCTCTTTGAGCCGATTCACGGGATAACAGAGAGCCGATCGAGGCTCGTATTTAACGTTTACGTGTGTGCCCTGCAGGAAACTAAGCGAGGCATCATCCACACCTTCGACCAGGTATAGGTCGGGTGGCACGCCCTTGTGATAAACATCGGTGCGTGCGACCGGGAGGCTTTGCGGGCGTCGCTCGGAGGGACTAGGGCCAGCCGCCCTAGTTGTTCCGGCTCTACGGTGTTGCCCGTCTATACCCGCCGGTGGGTTTGACGTCAACACATTCGGCACGCCCGGTGGGACAGTCGACGACATCCACGACATCGCCATCTACATCCAAGATGGCGGAAGACACTCCGGTCACATACGCGGATCTGCCTGATGAGCTCAAGAAGAAGCATGACGAGATCAAGGCAACCCTCGAAGCCGAACTCATCGGCTCCTTCCACCGAACCCGCTCCCATGGCGTCGGGTGGAAGGGTTTCACCTGAAGGCGCGCTCGATGGAGTGGACTTGTCCGCCCCGTCAGAAGAACGCACCAGGTCGCTGCGGCAAGAGATCAACTACATGGTGGCTCATTCGCTGCACCGCCACTGCGAGCCTGGTGAACACCTTGGAGCGTGTCGCTCGCGCGTCGTTCGAAATCATGAGTCACCGGTACTCCCCGTCGGGACCGGCTCGGGACTTTCAGGGAGAGATGCCGCTCCGCCCCAGCCGTTCGCGTGGGTAGCACCGGAACTGCCGAACTCATCGGCATACGTCGTCTACAAGATTGGTGGTGATCCTAGTGACTACCAATTCCTGCCCGAGCCACCTAAGGAGATCCCGCACGGATACGCGTGCGCATACGTGCCAGACAGCAACGCCTTGGCACTCTCGAACCAGGCCACAATAACGGCGGCCTGCGGAAGCAGGAGGAACGTCGGGAGCCGATCCCGAGAAGCGATCGTGGCTGGCTAAGTACGCCCCCGACAAACCTCCAAAGCCCAGCTCTGTAGTTGGCTTAGAACCGAAAAAACAAGCATGGCTGGTTAAGTATGCCACCCCGGCGAATCTTCAGGGTTCGACACCTTCAGCCATCACAGCGGATCAGATTTGTGCAATTCTGAAAGATCAGTTCGGCATGATGCCGAAAAGGAAGGCGTTCGGCTACACCAAGCCGTACCCCAACAGCTACGAACTAATCCCGCTGCCACCTAAATATCGGCTCCCGGACTTCACAAAGTTCAGTGGATCAGACGGGTCCAGCTCCATCGAGCATGTGAGCCGATATCTGGCACAGCTGGGCACGATCTCAGCGTCGGATGAGTTGCGCGTGAGGTTCTTCTCGCAGTCCCTCACAGGATCGGCTTTCGGGTGGTACACATCGCTACCACCGAACTCCATCCAGCACGGAAGCGATTGGAAGAGCAGTTCCATAGCAGTACCATTCGAAGCTTCCGAGTCTAGCATTGCCGATCTAGCACAACTACGTCGAAGCGCGGTGACGGAATACATCCAGCGCTTCGGGCATCTTAGGAACCGATGTTTTTCGGTTCGTATAAATGAGAAATAAGCGATCGAGTTGGCGATGGGCCTTGCAACACAGCTCAAGGACACGGCCTCAGCAGATTATCCTCGCGGCGCACATGGTTCGAAACTTTCAGCATATGAACACGCCCCCGGACCTGTACCAAGACAAGTTCAAGCGTGCAGTGGCCCTGGTCGATGCGGAGGAAGACGAGGTTCCTGCGGGAGACAAGGAAGTAGCAGTGGCTGAGTGGACTCGGGGAGGAACCCCCGTGTCTTGCAAATGGGTAAAGCCGCCAGGCCCGCCCAGGGGGTTTGATTTTGACGTAACCAAGCCGAGCAAATCTTCGACCTCCTGCTCAAGGAAAAGCAGTTGAAGATACCCGAAGGTCTCAAATTCCCCACGGCGCAAGAGCTGAATGGAAAGCCATACTGCAAATGGCATAACTCGCTCTCCCATGCCACCAACGACTGCAGGGTGTGGCGTCAGCACATCCAAGCGGCGATAGAGAACGGGCGTCTAATTTTCAACCAAGACGCCATGAAGGTCGACACACCCCTTCCCCGCCGTAAACATGGTGGAGTACGCTTGCCATGCAGGGTGCCAGCCGGGTTTCCTGTGCAACATCAACATGGTAGATCTTGGACACCACGGCCAGGATGGAGATGAGGGCAGCCTCTCATAGCAAAGACACAGAGAGGAGCCGCTTCACGCGATCGGCTCCGCCAAGGCGGCAAGCGCTACGTAACAGAGGAGAAGTGAAGAACATAAGATATCGACGACCTCTCTCTCGATCACCTCCTCAACAAATATGAGTCAAGACGACCAACGCCGACGGTCCAACGACGATGATGAAAGAATTCGTCTGCCAGAGAAGCGAAGACATCGTCGGCAGAATCGCGATGAGGAGGAGCACGGCGTTGTGCCAAAGGAAATGCAAGGGAGCAAGACGACGAGGACGAGCCGGGATTGTCCTTTCTTCGGCAGGATTCAGAATGAGCCGATTGCCAACAATCGGCAATTGCCCGAATGCAATCGGAAGAAGAAGGAGGCAGCCAACGTGTCCGTGTTCGGCGCTTCAGGACCTCTCCACTGAGCAAACGAGCTGAGTCCCCTGGTTGGAAGATCTCGAAGATTCGGAAGACGAGGGAGAAGAAGAAGAGGACAGGTACCACCGGCCAAGGTGGTGCCCTGACGGACTCAGCCGTTCCCGAACGCAGGGTTCAACGATTGCGCGGCTTGGAAGAAGCCGAGAGGTTATACTTGCATACATTGAGAAAGGCAAGGCCCGATCTGGTCGCGAAGGTTCGAATAACCCTGGATGAAGAGGGACGTCCACGAAAAATGGAGTGGCGCCCCAAGCAAGGAAAGCCGATGATGAAGCATCGGTGGCACAACTGGTGCTCGTTCTTCCGGCGAGCTTAGCGCTCCACGATCACACGATGCATTCAAGGTGGGCGACAGCAAGCGTGCCAACATGATGAAGTCAGAGATTGGGCTGGTCTTATCTACCGGCCTGAACGAGTAACAAGAACACGTCGATGAGCAAGCATGTGAGGCTGATCCTTGTGATCGGCCCCACAAAATTTATGAAGGGACATCACAAAACCTTGCCAGCAAACAACGTGGAGGCCGATTCCGGCAATCGGCCAAAATTATCCTCACCCACCATTTTGTCCGGGTTCAACGTGTTATCCATGACCGATACCATCAAATCTCTTGACGAGATCGGCTCGGGGGGCACCCAGGTGGATAGAACACGAGGATATGCAATGGAAGCATCTCAGCGTCTCATCCTTTGGTGATGGGTATTGGAATATGGGGGCCGATGCGCTAGTCGGCCGTAAAAAAGTAAAAATCTAAAAATTCGAAAATTTTCGAGCACAGCCGATGCAGCAGACATCGACTTAAGAGGAACAACTGTTACGATCAGAGGGTTAATGGAGCACTAATGGAAGAGCTCCTCGATGGAGTAGCGTAAACGCTCGGATCCTCTCTTCAAGGACAAGGCCAAGAGCAGCCTAGACGTGCAAATCAGGTCAAGGATGGATTGCATGAAATCCGCCAAAAGAAAAGAGCCGATCTAGCCGGCAAGTTGCATGAAGAACTGAAGAAGCTCGGGGGGCAGCTCGCCTTGAAGGCTCTCTGCTTTGAGAAGCCGATTTATGTTCAAACCGGTTGGCTCTGCATAGGAAACTTCCCCACACACGATCAAGCCCAGGTCCATACAGCTAATTCACATATCCTCGTCTCTGTTTTGGCTGAGACTCGGGGGGCAACAGGCCGATGAATGCCTTGTTCTTAAGAGCCGATTAGAGTCACCTCGGTTGTTATTGCATCATGATCGTCTCAGGGAGGAATTGGGAAGGAAAAGCCGTCGTCTGGTACGAGGTTTGGACCGTGCTGGTGCTGCAAGAAAAGAGGAGATTGGTTCCTCAAATTAGCCGATGAATAGTCATCGGCTGCGGGGCTGCAAAACGCCACGATTGAGAAGATCAATAATAACCTGATTCGTCACTATCGGTCTTGATGTGGCAAGCGGAGGGATGGAAATTGGATTAATGAAAGGAGAAATTGGAAGAACAGTTCTCATTAATTCAAAGGAGCGGCTTTACAAGAAGAGCCGATGGCTCTCAAAAGAGGAATCTGGTGCCTAGATTGCTACTACTAGTCCTATTCTACTAGTCGTCGCTGTCCTCATCGTCGCCGTTGCCGAGGTCGTCGGGCTGCTCCCCAAGGAAGCTCCTCGCCGTTGCTGCCCCAGCCGTCCGCTGAAGCCTCCTCCTCCTCCTCGTCATCATCATCGTCCTCGCTATCCGCCCAGCCGCGGAAGCGCTTCGTTGGAGGATACCCGATGGAGGCGGAAGAATCATCTTCCTCCTCCTCATCTTCTTCCTCGTCGTCATCGTCGTCTCGCGTTCGCCCACATGCGGGAGCGTTCTTGACGGGAGCCTGGGAGAGAGGCCTTGGTCTTCTCGCTTCTCCTCCCTTCTTCTCCTATCCGAGGGGATGGGGTGTTCCGGAGCGGAGATCGTCGTCTTCTTTGCTCTTCGGCAATGGTTGGAGAGGGGGGGCCTGAAGCGGAGGAGGAAGAGGAAGACATGGCTACAGGAGAGAAGGGTTTTTTGGTTTGGTGAACAGAGCAGAGCAAGGCGATGGAGTGGTGAACCGTTTGGCACAGATAAATAAAGAGAGTGTAGTGGAGATTTAATGCCATACGGTTCTCGAGGGCGTGAGGCCGGGATTGACGATTCGTACAGAGAAGCCCGGGAGGCGAGGCGTAATGATGGAAGATTCTGCGGCCGTTCTGCTCTGCCATGACATGACCCGACGAAAGAAAGCGTAATGATTTTGGAAATGTCATTTCCAAAACCAAGAGGGCATGTGTTATCACCAGAATTTGACCGAGTCGAGAGGTGGGCCGCGATCAAGATAGACGTGAAGAATATATATATATATATATAGAAGTAATACGTGGATCGGCCTTTTATACCAAGTTGGGCTTAATTGCCCGTGTATCTGTAACATATTAGATTGCATCTTAGTTTAGAGATAGAATCTTACTCGTGCACGGTTTAGTGCACGCCCACATTAGAAAGTCCCCTTGGACTATAAATATGTACCTAGGGTTTATGGAATAAACAACAACCAACGTTCAACCACAAACAAATCTCGGCGCATCGCCAACCCTTCGTCTCGAGGGTTTCTACCGGTAAGCACCATGCTTTGCCTAGATCGCATCTTGCGATCTAGGCAGCACAAGCCTGCCTACGTTGTTCATGCGTTGCTCGTGCCGAAGCGTTTTTGATGGCGAGCAGCGTAGTTATCTTAGACATGTTAGGGTTAGCATTGTTCTTCATGCTGCATGCTTTCGTAGTGCAACCCTTGCATGTCTAGCCGCCCTTACACCTATCTTGGCGTAGGGCGGCACCCCGCTTGATCATAGTTTGGTAGATCTGATCCATTGCGATTGCTCCTTGTTCTACAAGGATTAGTTTAATATCTGCAATAGTTAGGCCTTACGAAGGGGGGGATCCAGCGGCACGTAGGGTGTCGTTCGTTGGCCCTAGAGGGGATGTTCCGAGGATCAACCTCGTGTTGGTTTTTAGGCCTTGTTTAGGATCGGCTTACGATCACCGTGCGTGGCCGCGAGGCCCAACTGGAGTAGGATGATCCGACGGTGAAAACCCCACATCGTTGTAGATCTCATTAGCTTTACCTTGATCAAGCGGGACCACCATATATTCGGACACCTCGTCGAATCATGGGTGGATGCCTCTTTGAGCCGATTCACGGAGATAACCCAAGACCGATCGAGGCTCGTATTTAACGTTTACGTGTGTGCCTGCAGGAAACTAAGCGAGGCATCATACACACCTTCCCGACCGGGTATAGGTCAGGTGGCACGCCTTGTGATAAACATCGGTGCGTGCGACCAGGAGGCTTTGCGGGCCGTCGCTCAGAGGGACTAGGGCCAGCCGCAGCCCTAGTTGTTCCCGGCTCTACGGTGTTGCCCGTCTATACCCGCCGGTGGGTTTCTGACGTCAACAGGGGCCCCGTGACATCGAGAAGTACGACACACATATCGACCCCACAGTCTGGATCGATTCGTACGCCATGGAAATGGGGATCCAAGGACACTCCGAGTTACTCGCCGCACGCTACCTGCCTCTCATGATGGACGGCGTCAATCGCCACTGGTTCAACACCCTCACCGCCAACAGCATCGACTCTTGGGAAGAAGCCCGCGCCGCATTTATCCAACACTTCGCCAGCGCGTACACTCGTGCGACAACCATAGAAGACCTGGATCGCTGTGTCCACTCGTGCGAACGCTACTACAGCGTGGTGGCCACGAGCCTGCTCCCGACTCCACCCTAGTCGCACTCGCTTCCGACAGCGTCGACTGGACCAAGCCATACATGAGCTACCTCGAGCGCCAGATACTGCCAATGGACGAAGCCAAAGCACGAGCTATCGTACGCAGGTGCAAGTCTTTCACATCATCAATAAAGAACTATACAAGCGCAGTGTCTCGGGAGTGTTCCAGCGATGCGTCGCCACCGAAGAAGGGCGCAACATCCTGCGCGACATCCACGCAGGGGACTGCGGCCACCACGCAGGCGCGCGTTCCATAGTCGCCAAAGCTTTCCGTCATGGCTTCTATTGGCCAACAGCCCACGAAGATGCAATCGCGCTCGTCCGTTCGTGCGCCGGGTGCCAAAAGTACGCAAGCCAGTCGCACATGCCGGGGTCAGCATTGAAGACCATCCCCCTCATCTGGCCCTTCGCCGTCTGGGGCCTGGACATGGTAGGGAAGTTCAAAACGGCCCCCGGCGGATACACTCACCTCCTGGTCGCGGTGGACAAGTTCACCAAATGGGTAGAAGCAAAACCCATAAAGAAGTGCGACGGGAAGACAGCCACAAAGTTCCTACGCGAACTCATCTACCGATATGGCTATCCTCACAGCATCATAACTGACAATGGCACCAATTTCGCCAAAGGGGAGATGGCCGACTTCTGCGAGGAGAAAGGCATCCGACTCGACTTCGCGTCAGTCGCACACCCCGAGTCGAACGGCCAGGCAGAAAGAGTGAACCAGAGCATCCTCCACGGACTCAAGCGGCGCCTGGTCGTGCCCCTGGAACGCGCAGCCGGTTGCTGGGCAGAAGAGCTCCCCTCAGTGCTGTGGGGCATCCGCACAACACCAAACAGATCGACAGACTTCACGCCTTTCTTTCTGGTATATGGCGCCGAGGCAGTTATGCCCACGGATATCGCCTACGGTCGGGTGAAAACGGCGCCTGGAACCCACAGCAGGGTCGCATGGACCAGCCCCCCGGGCCACGGCGACCGACCTCGTGCTACGCTATACAGCACACCAATGCCCTCCTCCACCTTAGGCTGGCGACTTGGTACTTTGACCAGGGACCCCGCAAAACGGACCCGCGCTCGCAAGGAAAACGCCCCGCAGAACCCCTTGAGCCTAGCGACTGGCTCACCGAGCCACGACGAGTGGTGCGCTACATACAAACAGCACAACTACAAGCTCACCGCTACTCCACCCATGAGGCTGCTATTCGCACTATAATGACTACGTACTGCGACTGGGGACGCCCAGCTCGACAAGGAAAACAGTCAAGTCGATAGCCTTCATCGGGGTCGCATGGCAACTGGCCTGTAGGCCATGGAGAGTCGGACCCAACTCCAAAACATCGCCGTCACAATAACATAATTCAAAAGCAACCATCGAGTTACAATTAAGCAAAAGCTGACACTTTATTTACAACTGACACCCGCTCGCGGGAATTCGAGTTACTTCTTACACAGGGGCTCAAGAACCTACTGGGACGGCCCCGGAGCTTCCTCCACAACAGGCTCGGCGCCACCATCGCCATGACGAAACTTCGGCGTGTACAGGACGACCGGGTACGTAGACAAGGAGCCGGTGGCCGCAGAGTGGAGAAGAGGCGCTCCGCGGGGTAGTCCACCGGGCCGGGCTCCTTCTCCGCGTCCCCAGGCGCCGCCTGGCTGGGGATGTGAGTCTCCAAGTCAGCGGTCGCCAGCACCCGGTCGGCAAAGGGGCGCACCACCTCCATCAAGCGCAGCACCTCGGCGACGTCGAGCTCCGAGGGGAAGCCAGCGGTGACCTCCTCCACGTCAAACCCTTCAGAGTAATGCGCCAGCACCATGCTCAGAGCCATGGTAATGCCAACGCGGCAGGAGGAGCGGCGAAGCCAGTCAACGACGGCCGGGATGTTGACACGGCCCTGAAGACGGACGGCGTATCCCGCAGAATCACCTCCCGCGGACTCAAGTACTGGAGCGCCGCCAGTATCTCCCCCGCGCAGGCAATGATGCGCGCGGTCGCGGCCGATAGGCACTCCCGTGGCTTCGCCGTCTCCGTGAAGTCGCTTGTACCTACAACCAACAACAAAAGGAAGAGAAGTGAGAACTCGCCCTCGACACCGACTCGCCATGCCGGGGACCACCCCGAAGCCGACTCGCCATGCTCGGGGACCGGCCCCCGACGCCGACGCTCGGACCGGCCCCCACGCCGACTCGCCATGCTCGACGGCCGACGCGCCATGCTCGGGGACCGGCCCCCGAAGCCGACCTCACCATGCCCGGACTGTTTCGGACGCCACTCGCCACACTGGGGACTGCGCGGCAACGACAATAAAATGGAAACTTACCAAGAAGCTGCCGCACATCTCATGACAAAGCCTCGGCTGGTCTTTCCGCTTGCACCGCCAGACGATGCCCTCACGCCCTTCTCGCGGCCAACTCCTTGGCGTGTTGCTGCTTCAAGGCCGACCTCCTCCCGCGGCTGCGGCGGCCCCCGCGCGGAATCCCGCGCATCCGTCGCGGCCTCCAGCTTCACCTTGTACTCGGCGATGACATCTTCCAGCTCCCGGCCCTTCTGCTCCAGGACCTTCATCAAGTCCGCCACCTCCGCTTTTTCCGGGCCTCTTCGGCCTGCTGCGCCCGGAATTCGGCTTCGCGGTAGAAGGATTCCTTTTCGAACCCTTCCCGAGCCTCGGCAAGCGCCTTCGCCTGCGCCTCTGCTACAAAAAAGGGGGCGGTGAGAACAAAAGTACAAACAAGGCGAGCGCGACTGGGAGGGGAAAGCGAGTGGGCATGACTTACTGCCCAGAGCAATGAGCTTCCGGTTCTTTTGCGCCGCCTCCTCCACGAGCGCGGTCAATCGCTTAACCTCCGCCTGCACAAAAAACAATGCCAAGATCAATAAAGGCAGTCCAGGTAGGCAAAAAGAGACTCGACTCGCCCTTCCAGGCCAAGTCGACCCTCGGGGACTGGGGGGCGACTGGACTGCGAATACAGAAGCACTTACCACGTGCGCTTCACCGAGCGCCGTGTGGAGCTTAGTAAAGGTCAAAATGGAAGGCGGAGGACGACGCGACTCGGCCGCTTCACCCGCATGCATCACCGCGTCGGTCGACGGCGCCCCGTCCGTCCGCGTCTCGGGGTCGTCGGGATGGACTCGGTCCCTGGCGGCCTTGGACCGGCGCTCCTTCATCGGCACCGAGAGTCCGCCTTCCTCGGCAGTGTCATCTTCGACCTCGGGCGCCTTCTGGCCCTCAGTCGACCCGACGCCCACCGACTCCTCTTCTACCACGGGAGGAGCAGCTTTCGGTCCCATCGCCGCGCTCGCCGTGCCCCCGCGACCCACGCTGGGCAAGGGAAAAACATCGGCAGTAGGCTCGGCCCGGCTGGCACTCGCCTTCTCAACCTGGCTCGCGGCGACGGGCTCCTCTGGAGCCGACCCCGCGCCCAAGTTCGGAAGGCGCCGCTTTCTTCTCCGCGGCCTTCTTCGTTCCCGCCTTCTTGCTCGGCCGCCCTCGTGGCCGCCGCCCCAATTGGGCAGGTCTTGCCAAGACCTTCCTCTTGGACATGCGGGAGAGCGGGGTGGGTCGTCAGTCAATCCCGCCATGAAGGAAGCAAGCTCGGCAAGGAATACTTACTTCACCGTGGGGATCGCCTTCACGCCGGTCCGGCTCGGGCCCCAGCGTCGATCCGTCCTTCGGGGGCGCTGAAGCCTTATGGAGCCCTCCAGGATAGTCGGGCGCAGCCGCTTGGACATTGGCTCGGCTCCTTCCTTTGAAGGCTCCCCCTCCTCCGGGTGAGAGGTCGCCTCTTCGTCCCCTTCGCCCTCCCGCGGCTTCGGCGCCCTGTGATAAAGACCCGGCGCCCCTCTTCGATCCGCGCGGGAGTCGACGAAGTCTCGCGTCTCGAGTCCGACTCTGCGCTCCCTCCTCGTCGTCAACCTCCTCCTCTTCGCCTTCGGTCATTTCCGGAGGCTCCCGGCGAGAGGGGGAGAGTGGTCGGCGATCTTCTGCCACCGCCGCATTTGAATGGGCGGGAAGTTAGAAAGGAGAAGCACTACCTAGGCATCCGGGTCGCCGCACAAGCCGCACCGAGGCGCCGGGTTGTCCGGAGAAGGGCTGTGCCGGCCCCTGAGGAGGTAAAGGTGGCCGTGGTGATCTTGGCGAGCGCTTCCGGTACTCGGCCTCGTCCCACTCGGTCGCCGTCGACCGGGTGCGTCTTGCCCGGTACTCCCACATGGAATGAGCCCGGCACCGCAGGATCAGCCATTACGAGCTAAAGTTGCACATTGGCCGCCGTCGTGCTCGTCCTTCACGTGGATCGCCCGGCGCATCCCCTTCACCACCTCCTCCTGCTCACGCGGCAGCGATCGGACGTTGAGACGTCGCGGGACGCGTCGGGTCGCACTCGAGGAATGCAAACCTTGCCGGGTGGTACTCCTAGCGTAGGAACTTAAGCGGCGCCATCTGATCGCGCTTCTTGGGAGCGCCATGTCGATGAAGCTCTCCTCGGACTTCACTTGGAAAGTGATCCCGCTGTTCGGGATGAGCGCCTCGCTCTTGCTGGCCCGGGTCGCCCGCCCATGGAAGATCGATACCCACGGGAAGTACGGCGGCAGCCTGTAGCACTCGCACAAAGGCCGAAAGAGAGATCTGCCGCACACTATGCGGCCCGTGTCGCATATCTTTATGCCATAGAAGGCCAGCAGCTGGCGGATGAAGTCGAGGAGGGAGCGCGAATCCGCGGTCCAAGAAGCCGAGGAAGAGCACGACCCGCCCGGCCTCGGGAGCTGCCCACCTCGTTCGCCGTGGGACTCGCCGTCCTGCTGGAATTCGGGGATGACCCCGGGGGCGACGTACGGGAGGAGGGATTCGCGCGTGACCTTGGACTTGCCCGAGGCTCTCGCCGCCATGACTGCGCTCGGGAGCTCTCGACGAGAAGAAAGTGGAATGGGAATGGAGGAAGAATGTGGCAGAGTGATAAGCCCTAACCCCGGGGTCCGACCTTTTATATCACCGCACTCGCTCCAGATAGGCATCAAATCCGTCCATTGATTCGCCGCGAGGTTACCGCCCCGCAATTAACGGTCAGGATCGACGGCGGGATCGGCGGAACGGGCGTTAAAGCTAGCCGTTAGCGGTCACATCGGGCCCAACGGTCAATTTCATGCAAACGGCTCGAGCCTCGGCCAACGTGAAATCTAGGCCGTTGCTTCCTCCACGTGTCGCACCCAGGACTACGCGACTGGCCTGCGCCACCGGCATGCGCCGACCGTCATACGACGACGGCATACGCTCGACGCTGTCATGCGCCGACCAGCTCATCGTTCAGCGAGTGAAGAATGGCGACCAGGACGGCTACTTAGGAGCCCGACAATTCATCCCATTCCGCCTGTGCTCTTTACGACCCGCGCCGGATCTACTTCATCACCACCGCACTCGGGGATCGATGGGGATATGCCCATAGGGGGTGGGTCGCCAGTCCCACTCGCCACAAGGACGAAGGCCCACGAAGGACCGCCAGTCCTGCCGGCTGGCGACCGGGCGAAGTCCCAAGGAGATGATCTGCTCGGGTGAAGATGGAGATTACTTGAAGAAGGGTGTGGTATCCCGGATTAATAGTAACTCGATACGATTCGGAGTTATCTCCTGTAACCCTAGGGCCGGGGTGGATATATAAACCCCGGGCAACCTAGAGGAGGGCTCATCTCATCCAATCTCCCCTTTGTAAGCTCTTGCTCCGTGCCGCCGAGCCCCCCATTGTAATTCTCCACTGAGCAATATTCTAGCAGACGTAGGCCTTCACTCTCCGAGGGGCTGAACCCGGTAAAACCTGCGTCCCTTGCACCCTCGACCCGTATGGCGATGTTCCTTGCCCTCGCATCAACGAAGTGCTACCCGTAGCATCTCGCTGTGGTTACATCCACGACAGAGGCTGAGAAGAGAAAGCTAGAGTATGACATATACGATCTGCTTAAAGTAAACTTTGCAATCAAGGACAAACTCTAGAGAATCAGAGCTACTTGTGATGAGTGATGAATGTGATGTAGATGTACTGTACGAGAATCTTTAATGTGGCCTAAGTACAATTTGTAATGTACCCTAAGTACCACTCGTAATGAACTCAATTTGAAGTGCTATTTGTGTTATTTCTTGATTGAACTAGGCCAATGATTATAACCTGGGATCATAGTATGAGGAGATGATTGATCAGAACCTATGGCATGACTTAACATGATCATGCCATTGATTCTGTTCAAACATCTCCTACATATATCCTCATTGTATGAGGCCTCCGATACCCTGCTTTGCATGTTTCTGCTTCTTCAGTTCTGCATTGGTCAATGATTCAACTATGGTACAATGGCATGCATGGTGTTGCCTCAAATTTAGTCTTGTGTGTCATATTACTGGTACACTAGACTTAGTTTGGGGATAGTCACTTTGCCTGTAGTGTGATCCTACATATGAGGCCTCATTTTCGTATGTCTGATGCATTGGCCAATGATTCAACAAAGGCACAATGGAAGGCTAGGTGGTGGCCTCAAACTTAGTAATGTGTGCCACTGTCGTAGCACTACACTTAGTTTGTGATCACTTCCTATGACTGCTGTGAGCAAATGTATGAGGCCTTACTAATGTTATCAATGTCCGTTTTCAACTAAACTACTTGTGAGCAGGCACACCTCTAATTTCTTGTGTTCTTCTGGCAGACCGAGAAGATCATGCTTGGGTCACCTGCTGAGGTTCCCGGCGAGGGACCGGCGAAGCGTCGTGGAAGGCCGGCTAAGGTCGGCTACCCACGATGAGGCAGGGCCGACCACTCAAAATCATCTTCAAGCCCACCTTCGGCCAGCTCATGATCCCTAAAGTTTTCATCAAGTGGTTCGGAGAAATCCCTTCCAACATCATCGTCACCACCAACACCGGATGCAACTGGAGGATGACTACGAGAAGAGAAGGCAATGACGCATTCATCAACCAGGGATGGACGGCCTCCATCAACTCAAGGTAGGCCAGTTCGTCACATTCAGGAAGGTGTCCTCCTTGGAGTACAGTGTGGTCATCTTCGACCACACATGCACTGAGGTGGTGAGCAGATGCTCGTCCCATGGCGATGACACCAGGTGCGTCGTGTCCGAGCATCATGTCTGAAGCTAACCTGGTACCATGTTGTGTCTAGTTGCTAGTCCAGAACTATGATCGTGTCTGCAAAATGTTGTGTCGTGAACTTGTGTCGTTTATGATCACTGCTAAGTTCTTTGTCGTCTATGATTGTGTTCTTACTTGTGCTGTTTATCACTGGTAACCTCACCACTGAAGGGAAAAAGTTACCATAATCGGATTATGGGTTGCAACAAAACAGCAGGCGCACCGTTCTGGGCTGCTACAAGGACTGAAAACCGACCTACCAAACAGCCAGAGCCAAATCTCTATGGAGCCGAAAAATCTCCATGCAGACCACCAAACAAAGTCGCTTTTATGGCCCATGACCCGTTTTGAACGTGGATGGGTTCCTTCCCACTGCGACAAGTGATGCAGGAAATCGGCCAGCAACCAAACACACCCTGAATCAAATAGTTGCGTATTGGTAGAGATGGGAAGCAAAAAAAAAAAAATCCACAAGACAGGAGTGACCATGGATGATCGGTGCTAAACAGTTGCACCGCAGCACTACTCGTACTATGTATACTGTACACCATTCCTGCTACACGTCTGGTCCGTCTACGACATTGCACATCAGCCACGTAAGAAAAGCGACGACGTACGTACGCTAACAGCGCGAAAGCTCACGCCCGGTAGGCATACGCTAGCCTGGTACACGTCGTGGTCAGCGCGCGCTACACGTCCGCGAGTCAGCCACAGTGTCTCGCGCCCACATCTTCCGTCAGCTCATTGACCTGTAGACTGTAGTATATACAGGTGGTAGGTGGTCCCCACCGGTCATTTGCCCTGCCGTCAGTGCACCTGCTCTGCTTCCTTTCTGCGACCACCTACTCCGGCCCGCTCGACCACGGACGCCGGCCACCACACGACATTCTCCCCCCATTCCCGCTTGTCTCGCTCTACAAATACATGGACCGTGCGTGTCTCGCACACCAGTCGCATACCCTCGACAGCTAGAGTGCTGCTCCACTACTCCAGTATCTGTAGCTAGCGAGCCAGCCTCCTTCGTCTCTTCAGCTTGACGGGCAGAGCTCACTCCGGCCGTCGCTGCACTGCCGCCATGAAGGTACGTAGCGAACATCGCTCCCATGGATCTTCTTCTACCTGCGGCCAGTTGCTTCTGCCTGTCTCTGCCCACATCTTGGTCGTTAATGCAGAATGTGAGGGCGAGGCCGCGGCGGATCCCGGCGTTCGGGGAGTGGAACTACTACGACCACGGCGGGTACGGGTACGGGTATGCCGGCGGTGGCGACTGGCCGGTCACCCAGTACTTTGAGTCCGCTATGCAGGCCGGCGGCGGAATGGTCATTGCTCTGCCTGCCTCGCCGCCCAAGCCGGCCAAAAAGGTGAGTACGTAGTAATTGCTCACTAATTATGTGCCGTTTAGTAGTAGAAGATCTATCGCTGAGCAATTAAGTGAGCACACGTTGTAGTTGTAGGGCATAATAAGTTGTTTTGTCAAGCTAGCTAGCTGAAAAGTTTGTCTTTGGAGCTTTCTCTCTGATGATCCTAGTACTTTCTTAAAACACTTCGTGATGAACTGATGATTGTACTTTTGTAGATCACTAATACTCAGTTTTATTTGACACTTTGACTAGAGCTTCGCACTTGTTTAGGATGAGCTATTTTGTTGGAAAGCTAGCTGAGTGTAGCTTTTTTTGCGGGGTAGCTAGCACAGTGTAGGTTTTTCAGTTTGGACCGCATCGGTTTTTTTAGGAAAGGAAAAGGTAAAAAAGCGAGAAACAGGAAGGGGAAAGGCAGATGGGAAACCGAGTGAAATACTGGGGTTACGCCGGTAACCGAAATTCCTAGCCCACTCCAATAATTTTTTTTATTATCTAAAAAAGCTTAGTTTATTTAAATTTGGTTTGAATTTAGGCTGATTGGTTAGTCCAATCTTAAGTGCACGTATTCCTCCTTTGCTATAACCGTGCGCCCTAACTCATTTCCTTGATACATTCGCTTCCTCCTCACCCAAACATTATATTCAAAAAAAGATAGACTTTTATTTTGTTCAAAATTTAGAATTTTGAGAATCTCGACGGTAACCGAAAATCTCGGCCACCTTCGAGATTTTTTCTTACGGGTACCCAAAACTTTGGTCCTTCCACTAGGATGAAACACTAAGTTAGAATGCAGTTGTAGCACATCTTCTAGTGTTCAATGGTGCTATTATTTCTTAAGCGCTATTTTGGCCCAAAAATAAGAAGCTGGCGAGCATTCAACTTGCATAAAGTTTCTGCAGACATACCCGCAGTAAGAACTAATGGTGCTGTTATTACTTGGGTAGGCGGTAACGTGGAGCAGCGCAACAATGGAGATGGCCGACGAGGAGGAGCAGAGGAGGCAGAGGCAGAAGGTGGTGGTGGGGATGCAGGAGCAGCACGCGACGAAGAAGAAGACTGGCGCCGGGGCCCCCGCTATGTCGTCCGCAGAATACCAGACGACGCGCAGGGCGGTCAAAGCCGTGGACGAGGACCTCTACGTGATCCCGCCCGACATGCTCTGCCACAAGCCAAGGGTACCTAACTCTACCTGCACCTCTCCCAGAGTCTCTATACCTATTCACTGATCCCGGGCCCCGAAATCCGATGGATCGTCGAAACTGACAAAATTATGCAGTACCACCACCACCCTGTGCTTGCTTACTGTCTAATCTAATGATGGTCTTATCTTACGTACTGAAAGGGTGCTTATTATTCCGTGCTTCTTGCAGAAGCGGCTGGCGAAAGGCCTGTGGATCGGCGGGTGCCTGGGCCTCAGCTGCGTCGCGTAGCATGGGGATCCGCGCGCGTTCGCCATGGACTCTCCTTGCATTGTTGTGCGTGCGAGCAGTGATGAGGAGAGCGGCCATGATGCTGTCACAGCACGATCATATCATACCGAACCTCATTCCCGACCACGACGATGGTGATGCGCGCGCGGCATCGTCATTTCCTCGTGCCGAACACCACACTCGAGTGCCGCTTTTCCCCGTTGCGTCTTTTCCGATGCGTTTTTTGCTCCTGATGCTACCTATACCTGGTTCGCTGAAATTTCGGAGGACCGAGAAGAAGCTGGGAGGTGATGAAAGGTGTGGATGCAATGTACTAGCTAGTAATCATGTAATTTGAGGGCTTGTCCTGTACCTTTCGAGCATGTGTGCAAAGTAAAGACTAAAGATCAACCTGCCTAGCTAGTGTTTAGGGGCTGATAGCCATCTCTTCTGGTGTTTACTGTCTCCGTGTCCTGTTCTAGCTTATGACGGTGTGATTGTGGCGCTGATTCTGTTGGGACTCGTTGATTTCGTCCGCATGATCACCTCTTAATTGTGTTGTTCCTATCGAGAAATGTCGGTGTGTAACGGCTTAGGGCCTGTTTGGGCTAAACTTCGGTCCGAACTTACCGGCGACGGGTCTCGCTCCGCTCGTCAGAAGTTAGCCTCCCTTTAGAATAAATTGTCTAAATTCGAAAATTGTTCATATATAAAAAACTAACTTTTCGAAGATAATGTTTTTAAATTTTAAAACTTCAGATTTAAAAACATTTTAGCTTTTAAAAAACGTAAAAATAAAAAGGCAGAAAAGAAAAGAAAAATGAAAAAAAAATAAAGAAAAAGTGAAACGAAGCGGTGGGTACCGGGCAAACCAGGTGAACCGGGAAAGGCATACCGCACAGACGGTATGCCCGTCCCCGGCTGGGTAAGTAGTCCCCTTCGGTGGGTACAAGCCGAAGGGGAGCTTTCGTCTTCTAAGTTGCTTCTCTAATGTGACAAATCTATAAACCTATAGACGAAAACTATCCCTAGTGTCACTAGAGCTCCTCCGATCACTAGGCACCCGGCCATCACGAGACCCGTCTTATCGAATAAGTCAGCATGATCCGCCTCATGCTCGCCGGTCGAATCCATCACCTGCATGTTTTACGGGAAGGGGAAAGGAAATGAGATAAATCGCCAACACACATAAAGTTATGCTAAAGATGCAACCCAGCATTAACTAAAGTAAGAGAAGTTTTTCTACAAAAAAAAATCACAACATTTACTAATTTTAGATGGATGTTGTATTATTTTTACAATTCTTTATTTAACTTCCCCCTAGCTATCCCCACTCAGTTAACTTTTGAGGACATTGTTAAATTTTGTTGTGAAGAATAAAATGCTCCACGACCCATATTTATACTACTTCAGAGAGCAGCATTGAGTCATTGTAAGAACTAAATTTCTTTTCTAGACAGCATTAAAAAATAAAGCATATAAAGTTTCGAAGTAATCCAATCATATCCATTGAATCATTATAATAATTATTACTTTGGTCACTCCATGATGAAATATAGAAGCAAACAGCTTCAAGATTTAACTTTGACAATTAATTTATTGAACAATATATGGATTACATGATATTAAAATAGCTTCTACATGTATCGACTTAATGTATAAGACCACTGGCGGAGCTATGTTTAGTTCGGGGGGGGGGGGGGGCCGCCCCCCCCCCTATAGACAAATTTATAAACCTATAGACGAACACTATCCCTAGTGTCACTAGAGCTCCTCCGATCACTAGGCACCCGACCATCACATGACCCGTCTTATCGAATAAGTCAGCATGATCCGCCTCATGCTCGCCGGTCGAATCCATCACCTGCATGTTTTACGGGGAGGGGAAAGGAAATGAGATAAATCACCAACACACATAAATTTATGCTAAAGATGCAACCCAGCATTAACTAAAGTAAGAGAAGTTTTTCTACAAAAAAAAATCACAACATTTACTAATTTTAGATGGATGTTGTATTATTTTTACAATTCTTTATATAACTTCCCCCTAGCTATCCCCACTCAGTTAACTTTTGAGGACATTGTTAAATTTTGTTGTGAAGAATAAAATGCTCCACGACCCATATTTATACTACTTCAGAGAGCAGCATTGAGTCATTGTAAGAACTAAATTTCTTTTCTAGACAGCATTAAAAAATAAAGCATATAAAGTTTCGAAGTAATCCAATCATATCCCCGTCGGTTTTCTCCCCGTCGAGCTTCTCGCCGGCGTCGCCTGCCATGTTCCAGGAGGGCGCCTACGGCCAAACGGCCAGGTTCACGCCGTCGCCACCCGACCTTGCCGGCGGAAATCTGAACGAGGGCTTCTCGCCGGCCCTGCGACGAGGGCCACTCCCGTTCGGTGCGATGGCGGCGCCGAACGACGAGTGATGAACTTGATGATCGACTCCGGCTCCGCGGCCGCCGATGCCCGGGGTTCTTCATGCAAGAGGAGGCGAGGGCGTCGGCAGCTGTCACGGCGCGCAACGACTGGGTGGAGGATGTGGCCGACGGAAGCCAAGCCGTCGAAGAAGAGGAAGAAGCAACCCAAGTCGGGGTTGCCGACGCCAACCCGCCGAAGGCAAAGAAGAACCGCGCATCAAATGGACGCCGAGGGAGGAGGAGGCTCGCCGAAGCTTGGATGACCGTGGTCCATGGACGTGCATAACCGGGGCGGAACTACTCCTCCACACGTATTGGTTTCGAGTGGTGCGGCGCGACGAGTTACGTACTTGGCGTTCCCGATGGGCGGCGGCGACATGGAACCGATGGACGAGGAGACGAGGAATTGTACGAGGGACATCGTACCGACATCCTCCGACCCGTCCGGCGCGGCTCCGTCTTCCGGCGCTACCTGCCGGGGCCCTACCATCTACGACGTCGACCGGCCGCTGCTTCAACGCTGACTGCGGCCGCGGCGTCGGCCGCCGCTTCGACCACCGTGCCAGACGGGACTGCCGACGCCCCTGTTTCAGTGTAATTTCCCTCCGATCGCCGATCTGTGGCTGATCCTTTTGCCGATCGAATTTGTAGCGGGACGACGACTGGTTTGAATTTCGACTTTGTCCGGCGAACTCCGGGTGGACGAGTGGAAATATGGTTCTCCCCACGAATTAATTTCGTTCAATCCGGCGGTTGTTTCGTCCGGATTTTGACGTGGAGAGGCCAAACGAGTGGAGATGCTCTAATCATGCTACTAGCTTGAGACCTGTTCCGTTCCTTTTAGAGCATGTGTACGCAAGTAAAGAAAGCCGCCTAGTGTTTACTTTTCTAGGGGTTGATCGTGATAACTCTTTAATTTGCTACTGGTATTAGATGTCCTGTCCTGAGCTTATGACGGTCTGATTGCGGCGCTGATTCTGTTGGGACTCGCTGATTCATCCGCATGATCACCTCTTAATTATAGTTTCTCTCGGGAATGTAGGTGCGTAAAGGTTTGTGCGTGTGCAGTTAAATATGCACTAGTGGAAAACGGGGCAACAGGCCCGGTTTGTTTGGGCTTTCAGTCCCGGTTTTCAAACCGGAACCAACAAGGTGGGGACTAAAGAGTCCCCCCTTTAGTTCCGGTTTAAAGTTGCACCGGGTCCAAAGGCGTCGCCACGTGGTGCGGTCAGGGAGCTCGCGGTGGAGGATCTTTGGTCCCGGTTCGTGGTACGAACCGGGCCTGGAGGTTCTCTGCCGCGGGAGAAAATTGCTATTTCTCTGCCACGGCACGGCGCCGCGAAGAGAAATCGACGCTCAGCCATGCGTAGTTTCAAAGAATGCATATATCATCAAGAAACCACAAAATGCCATGAATATATAGACATCGCCATGAAACAGTAATGCATGAATATTTACAATATAAAGCTAGTCGGATCTCTTTTACTAAATCTATTAGCCTTTACAACATTCCTCGTAAGAAAGAATCCTCGCTGATTTCTTGAATTGCTCTCGATGCGATCTCCACAGTGAGAGTATCTCTGGCAGCGCATCATCTATATTTAAAAAGGAGATCAATATATATATATATATATATATATATATATATATATATATATATATATATATTGATAAATATTAGACCACTGGGTGTAGTTATACCCATATCTATATACTTCCATACGAAGTATATATGATACTTTATCGGTTTGAGTATGAATGTTCGTATACTATATCTAAGATACTCCAAACCAAGTTTGGTGAAAAAAATGCAAGTGAACCCATAGTTTGCACTATATATCAGAAATACATGCATATGTATACGTACAAAATGAGTCTACGTAAAAAAATGTACATACTACCTACAAAGTAGTATATATACTTCCAAAATAGTTTATATACTATACTACATGTACATACTCTCCGTATGATAGATACCTCAGGATTATGAGAACACACGGGTGTAACCACAACTGAGTAAAAGTGAATATGTCGTGTGGGATAATCACAAATAATGGCAAGCCAAGATGACTGTAAATTCAAGAATGGCACTATGGAGAGAAGTGTGGTCTGCACCTCTGGAGCAAAACAAGGCTGGGCTGGAAGGCATGGAGGGACCACATAAGTTACTCCCAGTTCTGCTCAAGGCACTTCCACACTGTAGGTCAGACTAAACGAATAATCAAGCACTGATGAGCAATACTATTTCTGTCTCAAGATAGCATAGATATATACTGGCTTATGCAGGTAGTCTTGTTGGTTCTGCCCATTTACCCTGGACAAGATGATGAACCACGTTCTGTAAGCTCTGCCTGCAAAAATAAATATAAACAGCACATTAGTTGATGAGAGCCTGCCAATAGAAACACATGAGATGCCACAATGATTGGAATACTTGGAGACAAAGGTGTCGCCCATTCCGCATGTTCTTTACGTTTTTGAGTCCATGACATTTACGAACTCTTTTGTGAAGATCAATGATTAGGAGAATAAAGTGGAATCTGCACAAGCATAGCTCAATGATTACGAGAATAAAGTTGAAGGTGCACAAGCATAATGTCTGTTATATATAACACTCACTTGAAGTTATAGGAAGAATATATCCTTTTTGTTTGCTTGCTTCACTAAACATTAGTGAAGTGTTGTCAGGTTCTGGGGGTAATCGTAGAACCAGAATTTCATGAATCAACAGGTTCATTTACTGAACTCTACTGTGGAGCTTATTGGGTTTCTTTTGCATTCGAGCTTCTTCATTCTCCATAATTAAATATAGCGTACTCAAAGAATATAGTGAGGATAATTGTTAGTGCAATGAATGAGCTGAGTCAAAATATATAAATAAATCACTTACGTAGTAATCGATGACAACTGCGTGTCTGAACTATCTTTGATTGAATAATCAAACACTTCTTCTAACTCAAAGTTAATCTCCTCGCTCCCCCGGAAGTAATGCTCATCTCTAAGATACACCGTGAGGTAGCGATCACCTTCGCATCTGCATCAGTACCATTCATGCAACCTTCGATCTGAGTCCCTAGACGCCATGAGTTTCACAAAGTTTGACGACCACATCCGTATCTATACTTGCTTTCATTAATTGAGCTGCTGATAAGTAATCTCGCATCAATCGATGCTCTCCGAGTTCTAGCCTCCCTGCTCATCATCGATGCTGTCTGATCATCATAGACCGGCACAATAAGTGTGTATGGACTGAATGTCCCGCTGTCCAAGCTGGGCGACTTTTTGTTGCTTCGCTCTATAGGAATGTCCAAGAGAGCGGTCATGATCACTTCTCGGCTCAGCTCTCTTCATTCTCGTCTCGGCTTCATTGTATGTGCAACAACGTCTCTTCAAGAAGAAACGCCTTTTTCTCATCAGTCTGCTCATGTGGTAACAACTCGGGAGTCTGTGGCCTCATCGGAGTTGATGATCTCTTCGAAGCTGTAGGGGCCGCGGTTAGCTTCCTCTTTTGCTTAGGTGGAGGCAGCGGAGTCTCCTGACGCAGGAGGAGGCGGCGGAGTATTGTCACGCGTGGGAGCCGCCTGTGATTTCACGCGGAGGAGACCGCTCATGCACAGGGGAATCATCATCGCGCATAGGAGAATCATCACGAGGAGATCGCAGTGGCAGGAGGCGGACGAGGTGGCATGCTTGGTGGCTTCTCACCCGGAAACACAATGTTCTCTTCCGCCATTGCACTTGGTTCTACTGCTTCTCCCAGTTCTTTGATTCCCCCATCTTCACCTGCAGGGTGCTCAAGCACCAACCTCTCATAACTCTCAACACTTCATCCACCATCACAACAACGAAGTCGTCTTGGACCGGACGGCAATGGTAAGTCTTGTAGGTAAGAGGATGCCCGACCCGACGCCTTGAAGGATAGGTTGAAAACTTAACATGCAACCCACAAGGAGGGCTCTCAAAGGAGATCATCCACGGTGCGGGGGTGGGGGAGGGTAGCGGACAGGCCCGACCACCTGGTCATCATCATCATTATCCACCCGCTGAGTGGAAGCCACGCTGCTTTTTCCCGGTGGTTGAGATTGCAATGGACGATAGCATTGAGCAATGCAGGATCTACAGCCTGCCCCGAGCCATCTGGGATGTAAGTACTTGGGTTACTATGGTTAATTGGGCTTTCATGGTGCTCATAGAATCCTCTAAGACGCTATGCGGTCTATTTCCCTTGCCTTTCTCCTCTCATGGCTTTTATCGGGAAATCTCTTCCTTTCCGCAAGAAAGCCATACTTCCACGGAACCAGCCTTCTCAGGCCTTGTGTTTGTCCGCCATGTTCTTTGTTCCCAAGGGCACGTGTCAGCTCATCGTTTGTCGTCCGCGCGCTTCTCCTCCTCCACGTCCTGTGCTTGTTCCAGGGCTTCAATGGGATACTTCAGATGAGCTTTCTTATAGATGCACTCCCCTGTTTCTGGATCCAACGTTCCCCCAATCCCGAACCACCTCTCTTTCAATGCTCGTCCAACCGTGTCCCTAATCCGATCCCTTTCCTGGTCAGTTCCTCCGCCTCAGCTGCCCGCCACTTAGGACGGTTAGCCATGTATCCACCTGGCCATAATTTGGTGATATTTCTTCAACGAACATTTGCCTTATTTGTTTCCGACCTTTTCTTAAATTCTTCGGACTCCGTGCTGTACTACGAATTTGCCCCAGTGATTTTTTACCTTCTCACCGTCCGGAGTCTTGTCTTTCTTGATAAAGCCGCTCAATCTTTTCTTGTGGTTTTTGAATAGTTCGCCATCTTCTTCTTGGCAAAGTCGCGGAGGTCTGCCTCCATCTTTGCCTTTCATCGCATCCCCGGCGGCTTAATGTTGAATGTGCTAGCGAGTTTATTAATGGTTGCCTTTGGCTATATCATCGATATAAAGACCTGAGCTTCTTCCCCTTCCAGACAACACTAGTCCCTTCTGCCTTGTTCCATTCTCGAACGGTGATCGGGACGTGGTCCCTAACAAGCACTCTGCATTGATCTATAAATGACTTTGCATGGTTCTTGGGAGCAATCGGTTTACCATCCTTAGCGGTATGGGTGATGTCGTGCCTAACACCGTCGTCCAACTTTTTTGGCCGGGCCTCGCTTCTTCGACTTTACAGAAGAAGTGCTCGATTCAGAGGGCTAAAAAAGAAATAATTCATAGTCAGTACAATTTAATTAGTTAATGCATATAGTCGATCAGCAGCGGCTTAATTTATATACCTGAGTGATAACTACGGTTCCAGAGCCATTATGATGATCTTCTTCCCCACTGGAGCCATTAGGATCTTCTTCCTCATCGTAGCCATATTCTCTTCGCTCAATATTCCCCGCCGCCTCCTCACCGGAGTCATTCAAAAGTTGCGTACACTGTCACCGCCATCATCTCAATAACGTCATTACTGCTACCATCCAGAAAATTACATATGTGTCAGCCATGAATTTTTCTCAAGCTTCATCTCTCTTTGTCCCACCATGCTTTGCTAATGACTTGGTGAGTTATATGGTGGAACCATCAGGAAGACTAAATTAAGGATACCGCAAACCGAAATGGAGTTACATACATGTAGTTCTTAACTAAGGATCGATAATGTAGTGTTGAAAGTAGATAGTATTACATGCATACATAGATCGGGTTCATGTTTATTTAACCCTAATACATCAATCACTACTACAACCTCTCAACCGCGCCGACCGGGTCCTATAACGCGCCGACCGGGTCCTGAGCCGCGCCGGGTGAACCCCCAAAGCCACGGAACAGTCACGGGAGCATAGCTAACATGAGATCCCCGCATAACTGACCATCCGGTCCTATACATGGTGTCTAACGCATACATGTAACGGCGAACGTGCTCGTCCTCCGCTGCAATGCGCTGAGCTACCTCCTCCGGCGGGACCGGCTTCCTCTGAAACGATTGTGGCCCATAAGACCTCCACTAGAGAATCCGGGTCGTCGACGGGACCCGGATTCCGCACTGCGTGCGCGCCTCCTAAGCTAAGACCCCAAAGGCCACCTCGCGGAGCCCAGTCCCCACCTCCCCATTTGCTGCATCTTCCAGAATAGTCACACCACGGCGCGGCGGCTGTCGCGGCATCGTAGCTACGAAACCAATTCATATATGTACTAATATAAATAAAAAAACATGATATTGTGCTAAATAAAAAAACTTCACTACTTTTGTACTAACAAATATTTCTAACATATAATGTCACGACCGCGCTCGGGCCGGTTCGGGGTCGACGCCGCGTTCCACGACCCCGGATCGGGGGTCGGGAACGACAGCGGGAGCGGTAGCGGGAATTTAACGACCCTGTTTTGGGGGCGCCGGCAGGGGCGCCGGCACTACCGGCACCGCCACGGACTCGGCGCTCCTCCTCTCTCGCTCTTTCTCTATTTCGCGACCCTAACTCTATGTCGCGGTGGCACCGCTACGGACTCGGCACCACCACGGTCTAGGTCGTCGGCGCGCGCGGGGGGCGGCACCGACACAAATTTACTAACTACTTTTCTAACTAATTTACTAACTACTTTTCTAACTATTTCTACTAATTTACTAACTACTTTCCTAACAAATTTACTAACTACTTTTCTAACTACTATTTCTAACTAATTTACTAACTACTTTTCTAACTATTTCAATCAATTTACTAACCACTTTGTAATCAAACCAATTAATCTTAACATAAACAAAAAAAACAAAAAATGCACTAATACTTTGATGGGTAGGGGAGGCGATGTCAGAGGAGGAGAGGGAGGAGGCGGCCACACTCATGTGTGGACGCGGGAGCAGGCGGAGGCGCGCGCCGCCGTCGCCGGCGCGGCCGGCTGCCCCGCCGGCAGCGGCAGCCATGGCGAGGCCACTGATGGGCGCAAGGCGGCTGCAGCGTGGGGAGGATGGACGAGACACGCGGCAATAGGAGGGGCGGTGGCAGAGGCGGCGTATGAGATCGCGAGGCGGCGATGTGCGCAGGCGGCGGCGCAAGGTTGCGAGCAGCCTAGCGCTGCCGCCTGAGCAGTGGTGCGCTTTCGCCTCGCGGGATTGATCTGCCGAGACGAAGCGGTTGCACTATATCCCTCCCTGGTCCCGGCGTGGCGAACCGGGACCAGTATGCCTCTCTTTGGTCCTTGCCAATATTAAACGAGATTAAAGGCCTATTTGCTGCGATTTTTATCGCGCGTAGAATAGGTCTTTAGTCCCTGGTCACATGTCCTGGGACCATGAGTTTAAAAAAAAAAACTGCTCGACGGGCCTGAAGGTTTGCCCCCGTGCCACCGCACTGACACACGTGTCCACCGCCGCCGCCGCCATAATCGCCACCACCACCACCGCCACACGCCACCGCAGCACCACCACCGCCATGTAATGGCCACCGCCGCCACCGCTGTGCATCGCTGCCACCTCCACCGCCATGTACTGCCATCGCTCATGCTGTCGTGTCCTTCCCATGCCACGTTGCCCTTCTCAGCATGTGTCGCGCCGTTTCCACGTGGCTCCTCGCCTCCGCGCCGACGCCGTGCGACGTGTAGGATGCCCACGTGCCACGCCCGCTTTCTCGCGCCCACCGTCGCTCGGCTTCCACGTGCCTCGCCCGCCGTCGCCGGGGGCGTGTCGCCGCCGCTCCACGTGCCACGCCCGCCGTCGCCGCGTCACCTGCCGCCAAACTTGCCGCGTCCTTCGTGTGCTATAAAGCGCGCGTGCGCGCGCAACCACATCGCCGCCGTCGCTCCGCCATTCGTTTGCCGGGATGCTGCGCTCATCGCGGCCTGCCCGGGTCACCACAGGCCCACAGTCCGAAGGGTAGGTTCTACGCCGAGATGTGGCTTCCATCACACCTCTCTTTCGCACCACAACACCAGAGCTGGCGCGCCACACGCACGCGCCTGATATTATTTCTGCGCCACGGCGACATGAACTTCTGCATGCCTGACCGCTGGAGATGGTGGTGAGGTTTCGCGCTGACGCCAGGTTTGAGATCAGACGGACGTAGACTGCCGCCACACACCGCCAGGTAGCGCTGACGCTATCGCCGAGCACCTACGAGGAGTTGATGCGCAAGTGAGGGCGTAGTTCCCCAATGACGTCGACAACACCTCCACGCGTTTTCACGACTGGTATACCTAAGTCCAACAGGCGCCACCGGCTGGCCGCTGCCCGAGTCACAACCGGAAGCAACTTTGGGCCGACAACCTGTCTCTATGGACGATATTTGGACCGAGACAACCCTCCGACGATGAGTAGATCGACTAGACTAGTTGTTTATCTATTTTAATTGTATTTTCAATAAAGTCATGGCAGACGTTGATGATGAGAAAAGTTTCCCGCCACGACGCCGGACAAAAGGGCGGGAAACAATGGGCGAAATAAAAAAATTATTACGATAACTCGAATTAAAAGTACGTAGCTCAACTGAAAATTAAGATACATGGCCGGATTCGACTGTTCGAGTCTCATTCAGTCATACTCGTGCCCAGCCCTATAGTACTCGCCACTGTAGTCGTCGTAGCCGCCGTCATCACCGTTGGCTGCATCGTCACAGAGACACGAGGCCTTCGGCAAGAGAGCCACGCGTGGGCCGGACCGAGGGTAGCGCAGCGGGGTTACGGTAGGCCATGACGCCCGAGAGTCCTGGCCTCATTGAATTTCGACAGGGGCCGCCTCTCGTGCCCGGCAAGCGCCTTCACGCGCACTGATGAAGAAGCTTTCCTGCGCTGGCTGTGGCCTGGATGCTGACTGGGATTCCTCCGCCGGCTCGGCGTGAGCTCGGGTGGTAGTGGTTCGTGATGGCCATCTCGCGCGCCACACCCAGAGGGACAGAGGGACCGGTACGCTCTCGACGTAAAGAATCCAGCCGGGGGTCGGGACGCGTAGCCCGGCGGGTAGGTAGTTCGACGCGTTAAAGCGCCTCCGCTCCGGAGGGTTATAGATACGATGGAAGCCATGGGACAGAGTGATGAGGCTTGCAGACAGGAATGATGAGAGGTAAAATGGAGGCCAAGCCTGGTGAGATATAGTGAAAATGTATGGAGGACGGAGGCGGGGAAGCAAAGTGGAAAGCGGCGAGAAGAAAAATAGGCGGGAACGCAGCGGGCACCGAAAACTTATCCTGGGAGGTTTGTATTCGGTTTCTCGCATTATCCGGGGAGGGATTAGTCGTGCAAAACATTAGTCCCGGCCGGTGGGTACAACCGGACTAAAGATCCTTTTTTTTGTCATCTAACAAAAACTCGGTGGGATAAGGACGTGTGGGTGGTGATAGTCCCGGCCGGTGGGTGCAACCGGGACTCAAAGATGTCGGCAGGATAAAGAACGATGGATGGACGCACCGGCTGATGAGATAAAGCATGGAGCGCACGACGCCCTATCGAAGGAACAAGACAAAGTAGAAGAGGTGCCGTGCCTATAAAAGATGTAAAACATAGCAATCATGGCAGATCATCAGCTGTGCAAGAGTTTCCATTCCTATGATGAGTGAAAACGGTTGAGTAATCTCACATGCAGGTGCAGTGAAACTTTCAAGATGTCAACATCTACCTAATTGCAAACACCTTTCAAGTCATCTCTCGAATTTTTTCTGCAGTGCCTTAATGGACTGCACCTGCTCTGGACAGCAGTTAGGGTAATAGTCATAGCTAGGTTTCAGATATCACAGCACCTGCCAGATTTCTGGGAACTACGCTTGGAATTTTTTCCAAGCCCGTGAATGACTACATCTTCTCTAAGCAATGTTGGGGAAAGGGTTGGAAATCTCCCGTAGCTTCTCGATGATGTCGTTGGTGCACACGCCCTACCGCATTCTTCGACTGCGCTGAATTTTTTCCCTATGAAGTCATGGAATCCATCATATCTCCTCTATATATATGGTACAAAAGCCAACCATATCCACTTTTAATATCTGACATACAGTTACATGATTACATAAAAATAAATGGGAAATTGATTGCCATGTTGAGATACTCATTTGTGCCAAGAACATTCTTCAATTAACTTGATGATGGAGCATCTTCATCATTTAACCTTCTTCGGCCGTAACCATGGCATCTTCACCATTTAACTTGATGCTTGGATCAATATTCACTCAAGGGTGGAATATCATCAAACTTATTATAATCTTCTCACATGTCTATCTTGTCCTCCACTCCCACGATGTTTATTTATCCGGAAGAACTATGTGGCGCTTTTGGCTCATCGTTTGATGTATTTGTTTCCTTATGTTTCCTTTTTCTTGGTTTGCTGGACATATCCTTCACATAGAAACTGGCCACATCCTTGGCTAGGACGACTGGTTCGTCTCTATACCCAAGATTGCTGAGATCCACGTTGTCATTCCATACAAACTTGTCTACCTGAACCCCGCCCTCCTGTTGTGTTGACCCATTTGCACCTAAACAAGGGCTTAAAAGAAGGTCCACAGTCAAGTTCCCATATATCTTCTATGTAACCCTAATATGTGTCATTTGGGCCTTCATTCATTATTGCATCAAATCGACACCACCGTTTTGGTTGGTGCTCTTTTATCTAACATCGTGTAAATGTATTCCCACGGGTCTCTGCACTTTGGAAAGTCACTACGTTCGAAGATGGTGTCCGGGGCCAATGGGCATGGGCCTGATCTTCAATATCGTATGTTATTCAGAGATGATTTTGCAACCAACCTCCGAAAGTCGACATGTGTTCACGCCTAATCCAATCGTTCGACTGTCCTGGGTTGGGAGCGTACAAAATTCTTTGTGTACAATGATATACGGAGCCACCAAGGTGGAACTTTGTAGAACCGTGTAGTGCTTGAGTCAAAGAAATCTCGTCCCTACATATCATTGATTTCCTTCCTAGCGTGTCTTTTCCACTTAGTCTCCTCATGCCGCGATTCAGAACACCAATCAGCGAAGGTCAGGAATAAAGCCTGAATGGTTTAACTCAATGACCTCCTCCTCTGCTCCACTAAGCAGTGGTGCCTCAACATCACGTTCTTCTTACGGTCTTTGTGCCATCGCAACAACCTAGCGTGCTCTTTATTTCGGAACAAAGCGTTTCAGCCGTGGTATTATAGGAGCATACCACATAACCTTGGCAGAAACCCTCTTCCTGGGGCACTTTGTTATTCAGGAGATATTTTTGCAACCAACCGCCGAAAGTCGACATGTGTTCACGTCTAATCCAATCGTCCGACCGCCCTGGTCTGGGAGCATGTGCTCCTGTGGTCACCGAGATATACTGAGTCACTCAAGGAACTTTGTAGAACCGTGTAGTGTGCTTGAGTCAAAGAAATCTCGTCCCTACATATCATTGATTTCTCCTAGAGTGCTTTTCCACTTAGTCTCCTTCATGCCGCGATTCAAAGAACACCAATCAGCTTAAGGTCGACAGTCATCACGTAACTCAATGACCTCCTCCTCTGCTCCACTCAACAGGTGCCTCTCAACATCACGTCTTTCAGCTGTTTTCTTTGTGCCATCAGCAAATAACCCATGTGCTCTTTATTTCTGAACAGCCGTTTCAAACCAGGGTATTATAGGAGCATACCACATAACCTTGGCGTGAACCCTTCCCCGTGGCCGCCTGTCGATCTTTATACCGCAATGCAAGCAACACGACATGCATCCACTCTCGTATCATCATGTGTAGTAGAGGATGGGCTATTAATGCATGCATGTATCTTTTGCACATCTAACCCTAGAGGGCAGACAGCCTTCGTGTATCGCATCAAGGGCAATTCATTACCCCTTGAAGCTTCCTATTAATTATTGTCGCCAATCTCTTCTAAATCATGAGCTGACACCATTCTCTCGCTTCCATTGCAACACCCAAGGTGTCTAGCTTTTTATGGCCATCTTCGCAAGTTGGGTATAACAATTTGTTGTGCTCTTCTATCATCTTGTCGAAGGCCAACCTTTCCTTTTCAGTTTCACATTCTCTCCTTTGCATCAGCAATGGCCCGGCCAAGATCATCATCAGCAGGCTCATCTGGTGCCTCTGGATCTTCTACTTCATTGTCTTCATTGCCTTCTCCAGTATCATCGTATTCAGGGAAATTGGGATAACCGCCATCATCCTCTTCCTCTTCTTCATTGTCTTCCATCATAACCCCTCTTTCTCCGTGCTTGGTCCAACAATAGGCATGAAACCGGATCGCAGCAGGTGGCCGTGAATGGTACTCGAGTGAGCGTAATTTACGATATTCTTACAGTCAATACATGGACAATACATGAAGCCACCATGTTTGTTTGCCTCAGCCACTGCGATAAAATTACTCAGGTAAGTGAACTCGTCAAAGCGTCAGCCAATGTACATCCATTGCCGATTCATCCGCATGATATAATTAAGCTGATCAAACCCATTAACATCAAAATGTATATATACACATGCATTTTATCAATTATAGATGAAAAGGATAAAGAAAGAATCTTGATGGAGAAGAAAAGCAAGTTAAGTGTGGCTGGATTTGTGTAAACTCAAGTGGCAAATCCTCTTAAGAATTTCTCGAACACCCCTTGTGCATGTGAAGAAGAGAGCAAAGCAATACACCCCTCTTGTGAAGAAAGTGAAAAAAATGGCTAAGTGTGGCTCACACTTGGGCAGGGGCAAGGTTATATAGCCAGATTGGGGACTTTGTCCCGGTTTGTAATACAAACCGAACTAAAGGGTTCCGATGCGTGACACGGCCTGCCGCGCCCTGCCGCCGACCCTTTAGTCCCAGTTTTTAGTACAAACCGGGACTAAAGGCCGCTAACGGATAGGCGCCACCGAGTGGGGTCGCCCACCGCAAAACGAACCGGGACCAATGCTCACCTTTAGTCCCGGTTTGGTTCAGAACGGGGGCATTTGCTCCCAGGGGCTTGGGACCAAAGGCCTCTTCTCCGCTAGTGATGGAAAAAGTCTAGTACTCTCCATTCCAATTTGCTAGTTCTTCATGTACTTTTATAGAATTGATGCACTAGCCAACTATCCAAAAGTGCAACTGGGAGAGAGCATCGATATCTCAAAAATCCAAACTAGTTAACACCAGGTTGGAAGCCACCACACTAGTGATGATGAGAACGATGGCGACGGTGGCTACCCGTACCTCTTTCGCAAAGAGTTCTATGCCACCAGCTGAAAGACGCATGTTGTGCTAGACTATATGGCCGGACTAAGTTCGAGAACAAGCACAAGGGCAAGGAGCCCGTGGAGGAGAGCGAGGATGAAGCCGAAGATGATGATGAGGAGGATGATGAGGAAGACGATGAGGAGGAGGACGATGAGTGATCCTTGGGACGAGTAGTATGCTCTTCTCCCTTTTTGGTGTCTCAGGGGGGGGGGAAGTTGTTCTATTAGGATGCTCGGGAATTTGCATGGGTGGGCATCATATGCTTGTGGTTTCCTTTTTTGCTTCTTGTGCTATGATGCCTCACTCTCTAGTTGAAATTTAAATTCCTTTGGAACTTTGGTTTGTAATAACTTATTTAGGTGGCTATAGTGAACTTTGGGAAACTTTGCCCATATCTGTGTGATGGTTGATATCGTTCTATATTCTATATCTATCACCATCTCATTTTTGGATTTCTCAAGCCTAAGGTATGGATTTCAAATCCCAAAACTATATCATCTTGTGTTATGCCTTGTTGGTGTGTAAAAATGGGCAGGAGCTTCTCTAAGATTGATGTGCATTTGTATTCAAATGCAACTATGTTATATGCAACGTTTGAGAGGGAGATTTTCTCTTATTTTATGATCTTATCATAATATTTATTGTGCTTGCAAATTCTTGTGTTGTCATCAAACACCAATAAGGGGGATACTCAAAGAGCATTCTCTATCCCTAGTGTTTTGTGTGTTTGATAACAACACTTGAATAAGAATTTTACCATATGTGCTCAAGTGTGTAGGAATCAATTTTAGAACTATGGATGATGACCCACATTTTGTTTTGTCTTGTATCTGGTTCCTTTGAATTGGGTGTATGATCTTTGCATTTGGTGGAAGAGGACATGTGAGGAGAAAGCTACATTGTTGTTGATTTAAAATGAAGAACTGTGATTCTCTCCAGGCTTAAGTTCCGGCCCCAAGTGGCCGGAAGTTCGGCCCATTACACGCTAAGGATTTCAACGGCAAAAGTAAAGGCCGGATATTGGACCAGAAGTTTGGGGCCGGATGGATTTTCCATCCCCCGAAATACCGTGTGTCTGCCAAGGCGTCCATCTTGGCCGGAAGTTCCACCGGAACTTTCTGGCCGGATGTGATTTACATTGGGCCAAACCTTCATCGACTAAGGACCATGCATTCTGGGGGGGGGGGACTTCCGGGATAAATAAACTCGGAACTTCTGTCCCCTCGGGCACTGCAAAGGCTAGAAGAGTCGCACGGGCTATAAAAGGGGGAGCGTTCTTCTTCCTCAAATCGATCCGAGCAAACACGATGACTTTCTCTCCTCCATTTTTTCTAGAGTTTGTAATCGAGTGGATCTCCTCCCTAGCCAACAAATCCTCCAAACTTGGGGACCGAAGAAGGAGGCAGATCTGCCTATCTACCCGACACGTTCCAACGTATCTATAATTTCGATGTTCCATGCTGGTTTTTATGACAATACCTACATGTTTAGCTCACACTTTATAATGATTTTGCATTTTCCCGGACTAACCTATTAACAAGATGCTACAAAGCAAGCCTGTCATTGCTTTGTTCCAGAAAGTCAAGCCGACAATATTCTCTTAATTGACCTAAACAAAAGCCAAACCGCCATTTTACCGAGACGGACCTGCAACACCGAAGGAGAGACGGAGAGGGGCCAAGGGGCCCCACACCACCTGGCGGCGCGATGGGGGGGGGGGCGCGCCCAGCCATGGGGTGGGCTCCGGCACCCCCTCGCGCCGCCCTTTCGCCTATATATTCCCTCGCGAAACCACAATCAATCATATTCCAGAAAGACCTGTGGGCGCCGCGCCATCGCTAAACCCGCCTGGGGACAGACTGCTCTGCAAGACGCCACCGGACGGGGAAATGCCCTTAATCCATCTCCATCGACGCCATCGCTTCCATCATGCTCGTGAGCATCTCCATGATCCTACGGGTTCTAGCTGCAGCTAGTTGGTACTCTCTCTCCCATGTACTTCAATACAATGATCTCATGAGCTGCCCTACATGATTGAGATCCATCTCGATGTAATCGGTGTTGTTGTTGGGATCCGATGAATTGTTACATTATGATCGCCTATCTATAAAGTTTGTGAAGTTATTGTTGTTTCAATCTTGTTGTGTTTGTTGCTTGTCACTAGTGCATGAGTGGCATGATCTTAGATTTAAGCTCTATAATTATTGCTTAGATTGTATCTGCAGCTGTTTGCACATGTCTATGTCCGGAACCCGAGGCCTCAGTGGGGATGGCTTAGATATGAGATCACTTTACACCAAGTGTTAATGCTTTGCTCCGGTGCTCTATTAAAAGGAGTAATTTAATTACCAGTAGATTCCTGACAAGGCCACCGGCTGGTAGGACAAAGATGTTATGCAAGTTTCTCATTGCGAGCACGTATGACTATATATGAAAACATGCCTACACGATTAATAATCTTGATGTTCTATCTTAATTCTATTTCAATCCTATCAATTGTCTAACCGTAATTTGTTCACCTAACACTTGTCACTTGTTATTGGAGAGTTACCACTAGTGTAAATAGTTGGGAACCTCCCGGTCCATCTTTCATCATTAAATACTCACTTGGTCCTATATGCCATTAGAAGTAGTATCAACTATTTTCTCGGGTGCCATTGCCTCTCAGGTGTTATCATATCACAATAGAAAGCACGTTACTATTGCCTTATTATCGTTGCTTTCACATCACCCTCACATTAGTAATTTTCTGTGTGCAGTTGAATTGACAACTCAGCTGTTAAGGCTTATAAGTATTTTTGCTCCCCCCTTGTGTCGAATCAATAAATTTGGGTTTACTTCCCTCGACTGCTGCGGTCCCCTATACTTGTGGGGTTATCAAAGCTTCACTTCTAAATTCCTGGAAGGCATAGCTCTACTATGTTCACCCGGGAGTACACTCTACCTCCCTCTCTCGTTTTTATTTTATTTTATTTTGTTTGGCTTAGTTTACTTTGTCTAGTTTATTTTTGCTTAGTTTATTTCTCGTCTAGTATTATTTTTGCTTAGTTTACTTTTGTTCTTTAGTTTGTTTTTGTCTAGTTTTATTTTTCTTATATACCCTAAAAATCCATAAAAAATTGAAAAACCGAAATTAAAAATCACACAGGGAAGAGCGCGTTTTCCCTGATCTTATATAATTATATATGAATTATAGAGAATCAAAGAAAAGTGTAGTCATGGTGCCGTTAGAAAAATTGAATACAATTGCTAAAATCTTCTTAAACGCCATGATATAAACTCTTGCTTCTCAACGTGATACTAAACATCTTAAATTTCAATGTGGCTTTAGTGAAGAAGTTTTAATTATGAAACTATCATTGGAATAACTATATTCATCTTGGGTTCAAGAAGTAGAACAATTTGTTTTATTTATGGGAGCTTCTAAAATAGAATCCTTCATGGCTAAAAATTAGAAACTTGTAATGGCTTTGTAAAGACCTTAAAGATTATGTCTCTCCTATCATCCTTGATTTTTGCATAGAACATTACAACAATAATCCTTATATCATTGATTATAAGAGTAGACTCATTCATGCACAAAATGCACTCTACAATTTGGCAGGAACTGAAAGAAGAAATTGAGAACCCGAAGTTTATTGATGAAAAAGAGGAGGAGAGTGATGAACAAAAGGAGGAAGAATGGATTAGCTACCCATGCCAACCTTCTAATGAGAGTAACCTTTATCTCTTACACTATTTGATTGTCCTCCATGCTTACCAAAGGAGGTTGAATGTTATGTTCCCGTGGATTCTCTTGAAAATCCCCTATGAGTAAAACTTGTGAGAATAATTGTGCTATACTAGTATCTATGATAATCCATGCTATTTTGATAAATCTTATGATAATGCTTGTTTTGTGAATATCGAAATGCATGGTACTAAGGAGTTTTGTTTAGCAAATGTTTATGATAAAGTCAGATGATGGTCCTATGTTACTTGATAATATTAATTGTACTACTAATGAAAATGGGATTGGAGAGGTCTTGACTTTATCTAGGAGTCCCATATCTTGAGATTGATCAATCATCTTGTTATATTATTGATAAAAGTGGGTTTGAAGTTTTAATCCCATTATTTTTGAGCTTAATAAAAAATTATGTGTTTGTAGATCATGAAAAGCATGCTGTATGTGACAGTTGTTGTTGAGTTTGTTCATGATGCTATCACTATTTTGTGAGAGGAAAATATGGTTGTAGAAATTTCTATGGTACTAAACACCTCTCTACATGTTGAAAATTTTGAAGTTACTCGTTTTTTATCTTTCTATGCTTGTCACCTTGTTCTTCATGAATTTATTTGTGCACAAGATTCTAAGTAATAGAAAGTGGGTTAATTCTAAATGTATTTTGAATTTTCGGTTTTGATGCTCCTTTGCTCTTTAACTTTATTTTTAAGTAGAGCATCAATAAAATTGACTGAGCCCATCTTAACGGCTATAAAGAAAGCACTTTGGAGATAACCCATGTTTTTATTTTGCTACTGTTTTGTAGTGTCTTGGAAGTTGTTACTACCGTAGCAACCTCTTTATCTTTATTTTACCGCATTGTTGTGCTAAGCAAAGTCTCTCATAGAAAGTTGATACTAGATTTGGATTTCTGCGAGAAACATATTTTAGCTGTCACTTTAATTTGAGTAGATCTCTGTAGGAGAACCTAAAAATTATGCAAAAATTCATGCGTGCTCAGATATGTACGCAACTTCTATTAGTTTTGAGTTTTCTGATTTGAGCAACGGAAGCACCTCGTAAAAATTCTTTACAGACCATTCTGTTTTGACAGATTCTATCTCTGCTTTTTACTGTCTCTGTGGACTTTATAGGTGCTTTAGACGGGAGAGCTGTATGTTGTTTTATTGAGTTTTTGCAATGTTTCACTACAGACTAAAGTGGATTAAAGTTTTTATACTAACCCCTCTAATGAAGTTTATGAGAAGTTTGTGTGGCAGGAGTTTTCAAGGGTCAAGAGAGGAGGATGATATATGATCAAGAAGAGGAAAAGTCTAAGCGCCTGGGGATGCCCCGTGGTTCATCCAAGCATATTTCAGGAAGACTCAAGGCCTAAGCTTGGGGATGCCCAAGGCATCCTCTTCATCAACAACTTATCATCACCTCTAGTGAAACTATATTTTTAATTCCGGTCACATCTTATGTGCTTAACTTGGAGCGTCTGTGTTTTTATTTCTTTTGTTTGTATTTGAATAAATTCGGATCCTAGCAATCCTTGTGTGGGAGAGAGACACGCCCGCTTTTTTCATATGAACACTTGTATTCTTCGTTTTTCATATTCAAAAGCTAAAAGCTGCTGCACTTATTGTTACTTGGTTGGAAACAGAAAAATGCCTCATATTATCTTGAATAATTGATACTTGGCAATTGTTTTGTTTCCTTTAAGTAGATCATGCTTAAGATCTTGCATCATGTAGTTTAAACCTATTAGTGGAGAACTACCGTAGAGCTTGTTGAAATTTGTTGGTATGATTGGTCTCTCTAAGGTCTAGATATTTTTCTGCAAAGTAATGATAACAAGGAAGACAAGCAGAGTCTTATAATGCTTAAAATATGTTCATATGAGTTTTGCTAGACCGGTTCATACTTGTGTTTTCTTCAAAACAACCTTGCTAGCCAAAGCCTTGTACCGAGAGGGAATGCTTCTCGTGCATCCAAAACCTTGAGCTAAAACCTATGCCATGTGTGTCCACCATAACTACCTACTATGTGGTATTTCCGCCCATTCCAGTAAATACTTCATGTGCTAAATTTAAACATTCAAAAGTTATTATCTCTTATTTGTGTCAATGTTTTAGTCATGAGGAAGTATGTGGTGTTTATCTTCAATCTTGTTGAGCAGATTTTCACCAATGGACTAGTGGCTTCATCCGCTATCCAATAATTTTGCAAAACTACAGCAAACGGGTTCCCACCCCCAATTAATTAACTTCCATTAATATTTCTCTTCACATGTTTTGCTCCCAGCATCAGGAAGCAACTTAATTTGCAAATAGACACCCTCCATGGTATGTGAATGTTGGAAGGCACCCGAGGATTCAAATAGCCATGGCTTGTAGAAGCAAAGGTTGGGGAGGAGTGTCATCCATAAAAAAACTAAAGCACATGTGTAAACAAAAAAGAGAAGAGGGATGATCTACCTGCCGGTAGAGATAACGTCTCCCTTCATGGGAGCCAGCTTGAAAGCATGTTTGATGAGGGGTTAGAGGTCTGCCACCATTCGTTGACAACAACAAACATTCCTCTCGCAAAACTTTACTTTTTATGCTCTCATATGATTTCAAACTTGAAAAGCTCTAGCACATGATTTAATCCCTGCCTCCCGCGAAGGGCCTTTCTTTTTACTTTATGTTGAGTCACTTTACCTACTTCCTCTATCTTAGAAGCAAACACTTGTGTCAACCGTGTGCATTGATTCTTACATACTTGCTTATTGCACTTATTATATTACTTTGTGTTGACAATTATCCATGAGATATGCATGTTGAAATTGAAAGCAATTGCTGAAACTTAAATCTTCCTTTGTGTTGCTTCAAAACTCTTATTAAGAATTTATTGCTTTATGAGTTAACTCTTATGCAAGACTTTTTGATGCTTGTCTTGAAAGTACTATTCATAAAAAGTTTTGCTATATGTTATCTATTTGTGAGCAAACTATAGATCATTGCCTTGAGTCACTTCATTCATCTCATATGCTTTACAATAGTATGATCAAGATTATGTTAATAGCATGTCACTTCAGAAATTATTCTTTTTATCGTTTACCTACTCGAGGGCGAGTAGGAACTAAGCTTGGGGATGCTTGATACGTCTCCAACGTATCTATAATTTCCGATGTTCCATGCTAGTTTTATGACAATACCTACATGTTTTGCTCATACTTTATAATGATTTTATGCATTTTCCTCAGACTAACCTATTAACAAGATGCCATGGTGCCGCTCCGTTTCTTCGTTATTTTTGTTCTTGCAGTTGTTCGGCACATTTTAATTAATTAAACAAAAGCTAAAAAACTTACTTATTTTACCGAGACGGGACTCAGAACAATTTAAGGAGAGACGGAGAGGGAACAGGCCCCACACCACCCGGCGGCGCGCTGTGATGTGGGTTGCGCCCAGGTGTGGTGTGGCCCCCCGGCACCCCCTCACACCGCCTCTTTCGGCTTATATATTCCTCGCGACGCAAAAACCCTACAACAATCGATCATATTCCAAAGACTTCAGGCGTCAAGGCTATCGCGAACCTGGCTCGTGGGATAGAATCGTTTACGCCGAGACGTGGGCAAGTGCCCTGAATCCATCTCCACGACGCCACCGCCTCCATCATGCTCCTCCGTGAGTAGTTCCCATGGACTACGGGTTCTAGCAGTAGCTAGTTGGTACTTTCTCTCCCATGTACTTCAATACCACGATCTCATGAGCTGCCTTACATGATTGAGATCCATCTCATGTAATCGGTGTTGTGTTTGTTGGGATCCGATGGATTGTTACATTATGATTAGACTATCTATAAAGTTTGTGAAGTTATTGTTGCTGCAATCTTGTTGTGTTTAATGCTGGGTTACTAGTGCACGAGTGGCATGATCTTATGAAAATGTCGATCAACGGTAAACTTATATTCATGTTGTTTGCACATGTCAATAATAAAATTGTACTAACATCCATATTTACGGAAATCGGTCGGGGAGCCTTACTAATTAGGAAACAAGCTTACATTGTTTAATTATCTTGGGAGATCATCGTCTAAACAATAAAGATACGCCTAGATAGATAGCTTATGCTGCCCTGCTGCCACCCGCTGGTAGGACAAAAGATGTTATGCAAGTTTCTGTCATGAGTACGTATAATTAGTATAATTGGAAAACATGCCTACACGATTAATAATCTTGATGTTCTATCTTAATGCTATTTCAATCCTATCAATTTCCCAACTGTACTTGTTCAGCCAACACTTGTCACTTGTTGGTTGGAGAGTTACCACTAGTGTAAATAGCTGGGAACCCCGGTCCATCTTTTCATCATCAAATACTCACTCGGTCCCATATGCCATTAGAAGTAGTATCAACTACTGTGCCATTGCTCGTGTTATCAAGCACGCTGTCAGGTTATCAGCATTATTGCTCCCTATATTAATAAGCGTTTTCACATCACCCTCGTTATCAGTTTTCCAGCAGCCGAATTGACAACCTGCATTGTTAAGGCTTATAAGTATTCTTTTGTCTCCTTGTGTTGAATCAATAAATTCTGGGTTTTACTTCCCGCGATGATCGTTGCGATCCCCTATACTTGTGGGTTATCACTACCCAAGAAATTTCGTGATTCCACCTCTCGTCCTTTGTGGACTTGGAAACCCTAGATCTCCTTTGTGGGGGTCCTTGTTGTTGGAAGAACATCTCGTCCTAGTTCTTGTCGTGACTAGTTCGTGATGTTGTTGGGAGCCTCCGTCCTTTGTGTAGTTTGCCCCAATCTTGTGTGAAGGGTAGCCACCTCGACCGGCATTGCTTTGTGGAAAAGTAGGTACACCTTTGTGGTGTTCCTATGAGGAATAAGGTGACGTCTTTTTGGCGGTTGGCACTTTTGTGGTGCCACACCTCCTCAATGCAGACATACCTCCTTTTGTGGACGGAACTACGGGAAACAAAACTCGTCTCCTTCGTCACCGCACAATTTCCCCGTTGTACCACTTTCTTTTACACTTGGCTTGCATTTGTATTTTTCTTGCTTGTGCTTGCATCTCATATAGGATCACGTCCACCATTCCGCACTCACCGTTACGTCTCCGCAACCAACCTAAAAATTGAAAAAAAAATTGGTAGCTCCTATTCACACCCCCTTCTAGTCGCTAGTTTATCCTTTCAGTGTACCAAGGTTATTGTTTTCTTAGTTTATTCATCATCTACGTTTACCATTATACACCAAAGCTGAATGATTAGTCGCTCGAAAAAATGTAAGCGAGCCAAGACCCCAACTAGTTTTTGGTACCCCTACCTTATTCGTCTAAAAAATCACAAGTGTCGGATGAAATCCCAACTAGTTTTTGGTACCCCTGATCTGATGTATGCATGATATTTTTGTTGTCTTTGCATTCGTACCGATGAAAATTAAGCAATAATCTTTATTCGCTCATTCATATCGCATAAACCATATAACATTACTTTGTACAACCTCCAGGTCCTCCATAAGAGAACATATCATTGATAAATGGGCCCAAGCCGTAGCATTTACGGTGAGATAAATAAGCACGAAGGCCCGGTTCCGAGTCAGCTTGGCCATTAGTATTCACGTATTTGATGTCCCGAACAAATGCTGATGTTTCTCCGGGCCATTGCCCATTTCCCATTGCAGGACTAGCATCACCAACAGACGATCGAGTGAAACCACCCCAAGTAATGAGATTGGCATGGTCCGCCATATTATTAAAAATACGTTTGGACCAATATCCCACACGGCTAAGGTTTTGGCTATCATAGCCAAAGTGCAACCACCAATCACCATCATCTTTACTCTACAGTAATAAGGTTAAACATGATTTAGATAATATTAAATGATTATATGTGTTTAAATAATCAAATGACGATCCAATTCGTCCACAAAATGTCACATCACAAACTACACAAAAGTGCTCTATGGAGAAAAGGTCGACCTTAGAAATAAGCACTTGGAAAAGTTCCATATAAAAATAAGATTTGGTCTATAATTAAATGTTTTAAGTACTTACTTTAAATATCTTGATCGTGAATTTCGTTTGTCCACCGTTTGCCTCTATCGTATCTCCTGGAGTAATTGGAGCATAATTTACGGGCACAAAACCATCACATTCCAAGTTTGTGCATCCAGTCGATTTATACCCATCAGCCTATTTATATATAACAAAATATCACAAAAAACACAATAATAAGATTTTTTACTGATCCTATACATGTGGATAACTAATTACCGTCCATAGAGTATGGAAGTGTGTTTTGCTATCACCATATATAAACGGGTTAACCTGCAATGAATTTAAAACAACCGAGAAAATAAAAAAAGGTCATAGATATAAATCATAGAATCTTTGCAATGCATAAAACATCAACAATCCATATATAGTGAAGAGAAACTAACTTACTTCCCATCCGGCACTTGCAGAGTTGATGCTACTATAGTCACCCCTTTTCTGATTTGTTACCCACATTGATGATCCGATTATATTGCTGTTCTTTAAAGTTGGAAAACTATGTACATCAAATGACCCCATGCCACCGGTAAGCACAGATTTAGGGGTTGTGTCTGAGTCATAGCATGCATACTGCAAAAAAAGTAACACAAGTCTATAGGTAAATAACACAACATGAGAAACATATGACTACTCAAATATTGCAATCATATTACTAGACTTTTAACTTACATGATTAACCCTATTTTCTGTGCCGGTCCTTGGGATTAGCATGCTGCTATTTGACGATGATTGTTTCTCGAATGAAATGACATTCCGGAGATATGCATTCTCAAACCATGAGAGTGCACTAGCATGGTATGAATGTACCATGAACAATAGAGGTAATAGTTGTGGAAGTTGCATAGCTTGTATATATTATTCGAGAGCAAAAATTGTGCCTTTTCTTTTGGATGAAGAGGCTTGCAAAAGATTATGAATGAAATGTTTGAGTTGTCAGGAGTTTATATAAGGACGACCCTTATACATCCAAAGACGAAGATTACTTAGCTAGAAAGAATTAATTGCATATCTAGAAAATTGTGTAGTAACTAATGTATGGACTATATATTATACATTAATAAAGATAATATAATAAATATGCTACCTTATATATCAGAAGATTTGCAGGAATTAATGTTTCTAGATATATAAGATTGGAAATAATTCATAGCATATTTATAAAGGTATGTGTAACTAATGTATGTAATATATATACTTTGGACATAGATAATTTATCATATATAAGACACTTGGAATTAACTCTTCTAGATATAGACATATTAATACATCCACATGTCCCGTGCTCATATTAGTCCCGAGCAGTTGCGGCCCAAGATAGACTAACATGCCAAAGACGCGGTTGGTAGCCTCGCCCAGTCAGTCAGTGATGGGGTGAGCACTGCTGAGTAGAAACATTATGCCACTCGGCCAAGTTGTGCAGCCTGTTTGGTGGCATGATGAGTTTTGGTTGCATGGGTTGGGTTATTGTCCCAATTTCGTTTGGTTCACTGTGCATCTCCATTTTGTCCCTTCTAGTGCAAAAGAAAGTTGTTTGCTTTTTGATGCATGTGAAATGTATATATAAACTTTGTAGTTTATTGTGTCAAAATAATTATTATTATGTAACTTTATCGGAAAACTAAAACTGATCATGGGTGCATATGCACCTGGTATGTATAAAACATATTTTAAAAAGTAAAAAAAATAGGAAAATAATTTAACATGTAGAGGGACATGTTATATGTGAACACGTAACGTTTCGCATAAAAATCGATAATTTTTGTATCCTGTGTGAAAAAGATAAATAATACGTCGAGAAATAGACTATTTTAACACCAAAAATTTGTCTTTTTAGCACAAGCACAAAATATATTGGTTTTTGCTAAAACAACTTTCTGAACATGTAACATGTAAAGGTATACATGAGACATTTTTATTTGTACTGTTTAAATATTTGTAAATATGTTTAATATGCATTTCAAATAAAGGGTGCATATGCACCCGGGTGCAGAAACACCCTGTCCTTATTATATTTATTAGTACTAACATATTAGTAGTTGCAAAAGTGCACACGTATTTGTTTCATACTTTGTTGTGTAGCAAATAGGCAAATATGAAAGGAATCGGCTCATTATGGTGAAATCTAGTTTCCCGGAATATGTCCCTGCAGAACACTTTTCAAAGATTTGCCACGTAAACGCCCAAATACGATATCCAATGAAAAAGTTGCAAAGCAGAAAATGTAGGAAATTTTCTGCCCATGCTTGCGGATATAAAATTCGTCCCAAAAGGACTATGAAAGCTCATCCTAGAGCCCAATTACTATGGGAGTCCAGATGGAGTTTTGGGATTCCGAAAGTTGGTGACGTGATTGACACAAACTCTTTCCATACTTGATGGATTCAGCCAAGCCACGGCTTTATGGGTTGATAATGAACACTGGGGAGTCCTAGGAAGGTTCTAGAGGTGCCCAAGAACCCTTTGATCAAATGGGCATCAATCTCATAGCCTAGATTACATCTCCACTTCTCTATATTGAGGGGAAACCCTATTTTTGAAGGAAGCCACCCATAGACACAAAAATCATGCTCCTTGGCAGCCACCAAGGAGGGGGAGAAGCTCCTCAAGATCAGCACCATGGCCAGGGAAGAAGAAGGGGCACTGCTATAAAAAAAAAGCCTAGCCGTAGGATTGCTACTAGTGGCGCACCACTACACAGGTACCCCCCGTGGACCGCCTTTTTGGTTTTGACAAAAATAAAAGAAATAGATATAAATTTCCAAAACTAAAATCCTTGGAGATCCCCATGTATTATGTCATCTCATTTCAATGAAAACTAACAAACATGAATTTCGATTTTTTTTGCAAAACCAGTCGTGTTTCGGTAAAATGGAATTTCTGGTTGCATACGACCTCCAATGAAAATCTTTTTTGTATGAAAATATATCAACGCGAAATTTCCTAACCGATTTCAACTCCCTCAGAGTGTTGAGATATTTTTTAGATTCCCAAAAATCGAAAAGGAAACAAAACTTTTTTCAGGTTCTAGATTTCGGAAAGAAATTTCGAAAAAAGAAAAATAAAATAGCAGTGGCGCAACATGTAGAGGTGCGCCACTGCCAAGTTTCCGCCCTATGAATTTTGAAATGGCCGGCCACTTACCCCCTTCCTCCTCCCTCCTGCTCCACACATTCCATTCTCCTCCTCCTCTCTTCTCCCCCTCTCCTCTCGTCTCCTCTCCTCTCCTATCCTCCTCCCCATCCAATCCTCATGCCTCCTCTCCAGCGACCTCCTCCAACCCTCCGGCCTCCCTCCTCTCTGGCGACCACCGACGATCCTCCTCCTCCAACTCTGGCCTCTGATACGTCTCAAACGTATCTATAATTTCGTATGTTCCATGCTAGTTTTATGACAATACTCACATGTTTTATATACACTTTATATCATTTTGATGCATTTTCCTAAGACTAACCTATTAACAAGATGCCGAAGCCGCCCGTCTGTTTTCTGTTTTTGGTTTCAGAAATCCTACACAGAAATATTCCCGGAATTGGACTAAACAAAAGCCCACGGTCTTATTTTCCACGGAGCCTTTCAGAAGTCCGAAGAGGAGTCGGCTGAGGGGGCGACGAGGCGGCCACACCCAGGGGGGCGCGGGCCCCACCTTCGGCGCCGCCCCTAAGGGGTGGGCCTCGAGCTGCCCCCGACTCTGCCCTTCGCCAATATATTCTCTCCGCTGCGAAACCCTAAAATCGAGAGCCACGATACGAGAAAGCATACGAGACGCCGCCGCCCCAATCCCATCTCGGGACGACAGGAGGACGCCTCCGGCACCCTGCCGGGAGAGGGGAATCATCACCGAGGGCTCTACATCACCATGCCCGCCTCCGGACTGGTTGGTTGAGTAGTTCATCCTTGGACTATGGGTCCATAGCTAGATGTTGTCTTCTCTTGTGCTATCATGTTTAGGGATAACAGAGCTGCCTATCATGATCAAGATCATCTATTTGTAATGGTACATGTTGTGTTTGTTGGGATCCGATGAATATGGAATACAATTTCAAGTTGATTATTGATCTATCATATATGTGTTGTTTATGATCTTGCATGCTCTCCGTTGCTAGTAGAGGCTCTGGCCAAGTTGATACTTGTAACTCCAACAGGGAGTATTTATGCTCGATAGTGGGTTCATGCCTCCATTGAATCGGGGACAATGCACAAAGTTCTAAGGTTATGGATGTCCTGTTGCCACTAGGGATAAAACATTGAATCTTTGTCTAAGGATATTTGTATTGTTTACATTACTTACGTATTTTAAATGCAAATTGTCTCGTTGTTTGTAACCCTATCATCGGAAGGGGCAGATACTAACCCAAGGTGACTTTAGGCATAGATGCATGCTCGGATAGCGGTCTATGTTCTTGGTCGAATGCCCTAAGTAAATCATATTAGTCATCATGATATGTATGTGCATTGCTATGCCCTCTCTATTTGTCAATTGCCTAACCGTAATTTGTTCACCTCAACATGCTATTTATCTTATTGGAGACACACCTCTAGTGAACTGTGGACCCTGTCCATTCTTTTACATCCGAAATACACTCTACTGCAATCATTGTTCTCTCTGTTGTTCTTTGCAAACAACATCATTCTCCACACTATACATTTAATCCTTTTTTGTTTTAAGGAAGTCGGTGAGATTGACAACCCCACCGTTAAGTTGGGGCAAAGTATTTTGATTCTTGCAGGGTTCCACGTTGGCGCCGAATCCCTGGTGTTGGCCGCACTACACTCCTCACCAACAACCTTCACGTGGCCTTCATCTCCTAATGGCTTGATAACCTTGGTTTCTTTCTCGAGGGAAAAACTTGCTGCTGTGCGCATCACACCTTCCTCTTTGGGGTTCCCAACGGATGTGTGCATCACGCGCCATCAAGATCCCAGCCAGACGCTGCCGGCGAGATCAAGACACGCCGCAAGGGAGTCTCTACATCCAATCTCTTTACTTTGTTTATTGTCTTGCTTAATTTATTTTATTTTCCGTCTTGTTTGCTTTCTTTATATCAAAACACAAAAAATTAGTTACTTGCATTTACTTCATTTAATTTAATTTGCTTTGTTTATTTTTATTACTATTAAAATGAGTAATCCTTAAGTTGAAGTTCGTTCATTTAAGCAACAAGGGGAAAGTTTCCCCTATTGATATAGAATTAGTGATGCTCATCATAGGTGCACCAAGAAACACTCCACTATTATCTCCTTAAGAACTTTTATGTTGGTATCTCTAGCTGAACAGTGTTACTCTGATAATTTTAAGGTACTCTAGGCACTCCTGCTTTAGTTTTAGTTGCATTATTGAGAGTCTAGTTGGAATATCACATGTTAATGAAGTTAAAAACTGAAATCTCTTCTGAAGATGTCATGAAAAAGTTGGAGGCCATAGAGAAAAGTCTTCCCAAGTGTTGAGACTAAATTGGCAATATTACTTGATAACATTGATAAACTTGATAAATCTCTAGGAGGAATTAATGAAAGAATTGATGTCTTAGAAACTTGTGCTATCCATGATAATCAAACCCATAGGATTGGTGAACTTGAAGAAGCTATGGGAACCTTGGGTTCAACTTTTTCTTCTCTTAAGTTTAAGGAGAAAGCTTATGTGGGTAAGGAGCAAAAGTTCATGTATGTCTCTAAGGTGCCTAAGCCAAAGAACTATAAGCCTAAAACTGATAAAACCCTTAGTACCACTATGGAAAATTTAGATAATGGAGCATCTAAGATACCTATTGTGACAAGTTGTGTTTTTAAGGAAAATAATGATGTTGATGCTTCATCTCTTGATGTTGTTTGATTTACACTTTCTGCGCTAGCCGAAAGGCGTTAAAGAAAGCGCTTTATGTGAGACAACCCATTATTTTACTTCGCAACTTTTGTTTTATATTTGTGTCTTGGAAGTTGTTACTACTGTAGCAACCTCCTTATCTTTACTTTATTGCATTGTTGTGCCAAGTAAAGTCTTTTGATAGTAAAGTTGATACTAGATTTGGTTTTCTCATGGGCAGCAGCGTATTTCTAGTCGTCACAAATTTGAGAGATCTTCTCAGAAAACTCAAAAAATCTGCGAAAAATTCATGAGTAAATCCCCATGCACAACTTTAATTCAATTTGAGCTTCTTCATCCGAGCATGTTTGCCATTTTAAAATTCGCTTTTACGGACTGTTCTGCTTTTGAGCGTAGACTCTGCCTTTTATTTCACATTGCCTCCTTTACCGTGTTTGAATGGATTTCTTTACTCCATTAACTTTCGCAGGGCTTTGGGTAATATCCAAGTGTTAGAATGATTCCCCGTCCTCTCCGAACATGTGAATTTTTGATTGTGCACTAACCTCTAATGAGATTGTTTTGAGTTTGGTGTAGAGGAAGCTATGTCAAGAGAGAGGAGGCTGATATAATATGATCAAGAAGAGGAAAATGAAGAGAACTTTGTTCATCCCTGCATATGCCAAGAAGACTCAAGCATCTAAGCTGGGGATGCCCCAAGGCATCCCCTTCTTCATCGACAACTTATCGAAGTCAGTCCTCCCTAGGAACTATATTTTTATTCACACATATTATGTGCTTTATTTGGAGCATCCGTATGTTTTTATTTTTGTTTGTGTTTGAATAAAATCGGATCCTAGCATTCCTTGTGAGGGAGAAAGACACGCTCCGCTGTTTCATATGAACACTGGTGTTCTTAGTTTTACTTTTAATGCTCATGGCGAAAGCATAAAGCCACTTCATTCATTGCTATTTGGTTGACAGAAAATGCTTCATGTGGTAATTGGTATATGGTCTTGAATAATTTGATACTTATCAATTGTTTTGAGCTCTCAACAGATCATGTTTAAGCTCTTGCATCATGTACTTTGAACCTGTTAGTGGACAACTGTTGAGCTTGTTGAAATTTGGTTTGCATGATTGGTCTCTCTAAAGTCTAGATATTTTCCAAAGTGTTTGAACAACAAGGAAGATAGTGTAGAGTCTAAAATGCTTGCATATGTTCTTATGTAAGTTTTGGTGGTACCGTTCATACTTGTGTTTGTTTCAAACAACTTTGCTAGCCAAGCCTTGTACCGAGAGGGAATGCTTCGTGCATCCAAAACCTGAGTAAAAAAATTAGTGCTGTATTTTCAGCCTCCAAAATTTCATAACTACCTACTATGTGATATTTCTCTCGCCATTCCAAGTAAATTGCTTACGTGCCTAGGGTTTTTAAAATTTCCATTCTTGTCTTTGCAATATATAGCTCATGGAAAGTAGCTTAAAAACTATTGTGGTAAAGAATATGTCGCTTATGTATCTTATTTCTTATAAGTTGCTTGTTGAGCTGTAACCATGTTTCTGGGGACGCCATCAACTTTTTACACCTTTGTTGAATATCATGTGAGT